>PVKB01002218.1:0-307638 GCA_004027205.1 Ctenodactylus gundi | reverse complement strand
CGGCTGCTGCACGGTCCCGAGCGGCCCTTCCCCTGCCACATCTGCGGCAAGGGCTTCATCACGCTCAGCAACCTGTCCAGGCACCTGAAGCTGCACCGAGGCATGGACTGACCAGGCCCGGCGACCCTTCCGACAGCCACCCGCCGGGGACTTGAGACTGCCAGCCCGTAGCCGTGGGTGCCCTGCAGAAAACCCCAGAGCAGGGCCGGCCCGGAGGGCTAAGGCCGCCTGGGACTCACCCACACATACACAGGCCCTTCAGCCAGGGGCTTCAAGGACGGGATCACTGGTGGCCCTCAAACCCTACAGGGAGACCCCGAGCTTAGGACCCCCGGGACTCGCTGGAGACCTGGGAATGGGAAACAGGTCTCCTCAAGTACCTCTCAACTAATAATATGCAGGCACCCGGGCAAGGAAGGCCCTGTCCCTGGCCACCTGGATCCAGGGAATTCGGGACCGCATCCTCGAATCTTTTTGGACCCCTCCATAGGGTACCTACCAGTCAGGCGCTGGTGGCCCCATAAAATGGATCTAGTTATACCTCCTTGTCCCCTCTGATGAAAGAGGACCAGGGCAGATGGCCCCAGCCTTCAGTTAGGTCCCCTCCCCTGCTGCGGAATGGATCTACCCTCAAGATCGCACCCTCCAACGCTAGAGTAGACCGACCCAAACTCCCCCTCTCCAGTAGGATGGACTGACCCAGGTGCGCACACCCCCGTCCACTCGGAATGGGATAGTCTGTGTGGGGCCCGCCCTGCCCTCTTTAGAATGAGTAGGACAGATACTCCCTTAGCCTGTAGAGTGCGGTCTGGTCCACGGAGTCCCTGTCCTAAGACCTCGCCCGCCCGGCGGGAGGGGAGGTGTGGACTTAGAGGTTCGCCCCTACCATAGAGACTGTCTTGCCTTCTCCGTTGATTTATCTGTCTCTTCGTTTCTCCCAACCTTGAAAGAGAAGAGAACTGGCTGGGTCGGGGGGGTCCCCTACGAACCTCAGCCTTGCCCCCTCATTCCATTCCCTAATGTCTCAGAACCCCAATAAACCTCCTGTCCTGTCAATAACCGCCGTCTCATTTCCTGATCCTGGGCTAGGGTGGTGGGGAATAGCTCAGATTGTGCATATCCTTGAGTGGTCTGGGAGCATTGCTCTGCAGTTAGAGCACTTCCCTAGCAAGTGCAAGGTCCTGAGTTCGATTCCCCAGCACCACATAAACTGGGATGATGGTGCAAGCCTGTAATGTCAGCATTTGTGAGGCAGAGGCAGGAGGATTGCTGAGAATTCAAAGCCACCTAGAGCTACATAGTCCAGGACCGGCCTGGACTACAGAGCAATACTCTCAAAAAAAAAAAACCCCAAAACTGGTATTATGTAGAAGGTGCATGTAGGGAGGTATTTGTAAAACACCTTTGAGCTTTTACCCTTAACTGTCAGAAAGCAGATAAAACCATAGCTGAGATTAGCCTCTTAGACCCTCCAGTTTGCCTCTAACCAGGAGGCTCTGGGCACCATCAGGACTGAAATGCTGGAACCAAGGACCTTGCCTTTTGTGTTCCCTCTGTACTTCTGGGATGGAAATGGAAGTGAGTTTGTTTCTACTGGAGTC
The DNA here is from genome assembly GCA_004027205.1 of Ctenodactylus gundi. NCBI lineage: Eukaryota > Metazoa > Chordata > Mammalia > Rodentia > Ctenodactylidae > Ctenodactylus > Ctenodactylus gundi. Next base: position 306,037 of record PVKB01002218.1, on the reverse strand, counting down.
TTCTTCCCGGGTGTTTGCTTCCAGAGAGAACCCAGTGCCTTTGGACAATGGTCAGGGTCGTCCCTGCAGTCTACCCCAAAGGGAACTCATCCCAAGCCATTATCCAAGCAAGAACACAATTCTGGTTTATACTGTGGCCTTTGTAACCTCAGGTTTTTAATGTCATTACTTTCAAATTTAAAAGATCCAGGTAGAAATATTTCTACTACGCTAGTAATCTACAAAATACTTCAATCTGATACTGTTAACGATTCAGTATCAGTGCTGATATTTTTTTCTTTTTGTGTCTTTAATCTGATTCCATTCCTGTAATGCAGCCACCCAGTTTGGAGGAAGTAGAGGGGATAATACAGGGTTTTTGTACAAATATGTCAGTGTGTTATTTTGGAAAAACAAGGGGATTGAGTTTAGAGAAATTGCAATAAATGAATAAGTGAAATACTATTTCTGAAAAAAAAGAGAATAGACCTCAAGATAATGGCAATCTTGCCCCATCTCCATTTCTTTATATCTTTGTTTTTGTGTTGTTTTGTGGTGCAGGGGATTGAACTCAGAGCCTGGCACAAGCTAGATAGGCATTCTATCACTGAACTCCATCCCCAGTCATGTTTATTTCATTGTAAGCCAACATCTGGATAAGTTGCCCAGGCTCATCTCTCTCTCTCTCTCTCTCTCTCTCTCTCTCTCTCTCTCTCTCTCTCTCTCTCAAGTTCTCTTTTGAGACAGAGTCTTACTGTGTAGTCCAGGCTGGTCCTGAACTCACTATATAGGCCAGGCTGACCTTGAACTCCTGGCAATCCTCCTGCCTCAGCCTCCTCAGTGCAGGGATTACAGCTGTGTACCGCCACTTTCAGCTTATGTGGTACTGGGGAACTGAACTCAGGGCTTTGCACTTGATAGTCAAGCCCTCTAACCACTGTGTTATTCTTTCAGTTCCTGCCCAGGCTGACTTCTAATGTGATCCTCCTGCCTCACCTTCCTGAGTAGCTGGGATTTCAGGCATGTGCTAACCATGCCTAGCTCTTCAGAAGTTTTGAGTTTTTTAGGCAGTAATTTTGAGTGCTTTACAGATGGTTTAAGTCTCACCTAAATGGTACAGTCTGTGCCTTACATATAGACCCAGGCCTGGTAGGTGGACATGTCCCCCAGAAATCAGACATCTCCTTCAGACACCCATCAACCTGGTAGCACACAAGCTTTGAGACCAAACATCTCTTTAGAGGAAGCAATTTTTGCATCTGGTCATCTGAATATGTGCCTGAGACCCCGGGAGCAGGTGCTAGCCATCCACTCACAGCTCTGCTCTGTGGGCTCCTCAGTACCAGCCGTTGAAACCCTCTGAGAATCCCACAATGGACGATAAGCAAGGCCTGATTGAAAAGTGAAGTGAATGTTGAAATTTAGAAGAGATCATTACAATAAGAGACACCAGTAAGAGACACCATGCTGTGACTTCCCCTCGAATTCTGCCCCTTGTTTTGAACACACTAATCCCATCAGTTTGTGTGTGTGTGTGTGTGTGTGTGTGTGTGTGGTACTGGGGGTTGAGCCCAGGGCCTTCACACCGAGCTGCATCCACAGCCCATTTACGTGGTTGGTTTTGAGACAGAGTCTTGTTAAGTTGCCCAGGTAGGGCTCAGACTTGCAAACCTCCTGCCTCAGCCCTCCAAAATGCTGGGATTATGAGCCTACGCCACCAGGCCCAGCCATCACATCCTTCTTGTCTCTTTCTGAAGCAGTTCTGGAAATCCTTTCATGATTCCTTTGTGATTCCCTTTATGAAGTGTGGCCAAAAATATGGTGTGTGCTCTAGCCATGTGTCTCAAAATCAAAAATAAATAACGTGCTGGGATGTAGCTCAGCGTGAAGGCCATCAGCCTGCTCCCAGGCACCACACACACATACACGAGAATACACTAGACAAGAGATATTATTAATATTGTTAGGCTATGGAATAATCCAGCACAGTGAAAGTGAAGGGGATCACTGTACTGTGCATGAGGAACTCTAGTGAGTTTACGTGAAGACATGCACATGAGCTGGAGCAACAGCTTGGGGAGCACGCGTTCCATGCCCTGAAGTAAGCCTGAGAAGAAGTTATGTTGTGTGAGAGGCATTGTGGGTAATGAACCATCCAGAAAAGCAGGGAAAATACTTCCTTATAAAACTCAGAGTCCTGGGATGAACAGCCAAGCCCCACAGAACACCCAGGACACTGTGTGATTTCCATAGCTACTAACATCCCTTTTTTTTTTTTTTTTTTGACAGGGTCTTTCTCTGTACTCCAGACTGGTCCTGAACTCACTATGTAGTCTAGGCTGGCATCCAATTCATGGCACTCCTCCTGCCTCAGCCTATGAGAATTACAGGAATGTGCCACCATGCCCACCAAATCTTTATGTGGTGCCAGGCAAATCGAGGGCCTTGCACAATGTGCTAGGCAAGCATTTTACTGAGTTATGCCCTTGACCCATCATCCTGTTTCTTAATCTAGAGGTTATTTTATAATTATTTGTTAAGTCGTCTGTTCTATATTGTGCACTTTGGGTCTGCGCCTCACCTTTCACAAGGAAAACAAATTCAAGGAGAAAGTTCGCATCTGTAATCTCAGCACTCTGGGAGGCTGAGGCAAGAAGATCACAAGTTCCAGCTCAACCTGAACAACTTAGTGACTCAGCGAGACCTGGATTCAAAAATTAAGTAAAAATTAACATCCAGTTCAAAAACCAAAAATGAACTTTGAGGTCAATTTAGAAGAGAGTTTGGGGCCCAAGGAAGAGTGTTTGGCCGAGTTCCACAGTTGCCAATTTGAAAAGGTTCCCTCTCTCCTGCGGGGGCGCTGGGTCAGCCGCCAGGGACAAAGTATTTTAGCCCCCAAGGCCATCCAGGAACCTGACTCGTGCAGCAGGGGGAGCCTGGGCCGGATTAGAGAATAGACCCGCCCCCGCAGACAGACTCCGCCCCCGCGACATGCCCCGCCCACCCAGGCCAACTAGGAGCGGCTCAGCCCCGGGACAGAGTGCCTGGGAAGGTGCCAGCGTCGTCATGGAGACAGCCACCAGCCCGGAGTAATGAACAAGGGCCTGAGGAGGCCCAGGCGCCCCTCACCTACCTCCGCCTGCGTCCTAGTGCTTTGCCAGTAATCACCAAAGGGCCTCTTCGCACAGACTGGGTGCCTCGCTGTGCCCATCTCGCTGTGCCCTGTCACCAGCGAGTCCAGGGAGTTCCCTTTCTGCCCAGCCCCGCAGGTTCTTGACTTTGGTCCCAGAAAAGAACTTCAGAACTCATGTCCTGCAAAGATTTTCCAGTGAGGGATTTGTTAGTAGAAGTAGAAAGTGAGGAACCAGAGGGACCCTTCTTTTATTTGGTGCTAGGGGATGGAATCCAGGGAGTGATCACGTGGTCGTGATCGGCAAGTGCTTTAACTGCTGAGCTATTCCCTAACCCGTCCCCCCCCCCCCCTTTTTATTTTAAGACAGGGTCTCACCCAGGCTAAGTTTGAACTCCATCCTCCTTCTGCCTCTGTGCTAGCCTGTGCCACTGGGCCCAGCTTACACGGGTTGGGGGTAGGGGAGGCCAGCGTTCCGGGAGTTGCTAGCAGGAGAGGGTCCACCTGAGCTTCATCCCAGGGGCTTTGCAGCGCTCTTGGAAGTCCTTATGGCCTAGGGGGTGGAAGATGGGGAACAATTCAGTATCTACAAGATGTTCCTTTTTTTTTTGTGGGACAGTGAATATTTTGTGAAGGCTCCTCTGGAATTGGAGGTCACAGCAGGTTTAGGGAGACCTTTAGGCACCTGTCCCAGGGGCTGAAAGTTGGCAGGCAATTGTCCCTGAAGATCTCTTACCTTGGTGTGCTTCCTCTTGCAGGGGAATGAGGAAGGCTACGTCTACGAAGGCCTGAACCACCATGTATTACTATTTTTTAGACAGACACTCCTTAAGTGGGTAACGTGCCTATACACACAGGAGAGGAGGGAGCCAACCCAATTTTTTTTTTCTTTTTGAGACAGGGTCTCACTCTGTAGGCCAGGCTGGTCCTGAACTCACTATGGAACCCTGGCTGGCCTCAGGCTCATGGTAATCCTCCCACCTCAGCCACCCAAGGGCTGGAATTACAAGTGTGCACTACCACACCAGTTATACGGTGTTAGGGAATTGCACCCAGGTCCTTGCTCTTGCTGGCAAGGGCTTTAACCACTGAGCTACACCTTCAGCCCCAGACCCAAAGTCTTTATTACTTACTACTTAAGTATCATATCTCTTTCCTGTCCCCACCCCCTCTGCTCTCCCCCATGTCCCCTCTCCATCTCCATAAAGTCTGTCTTCTTACTTTCTCCCATTTCTTCTTTTTTATGGCTTGATTTTTCTCATATTAGAGAAACCGTACAATATGTAACCTTCTGTAGTGGATCCATTTTGCTAAGCGTAATGGTATCAAGGTGCATCCATTTCTTACAAGTGGCTTTCCAGATTCAAACCATAATACCATTTTTTTTTTTTTTTTTTGCAAAAGCAGAATTTAAATCCCTGTCTCAGAGGGAGACATGGAGAAGAACACACCCCACTTTTAGTGGCTTTTTATCTTGTCTGCTTTCTCCTTTGTGTGGTCCCGTGGGTTGAGCCCATGGCCTTCACACTGAATTATACCCCCCAGCCTTGTTTCTATGTTTATTATTTTTGAATCAGGGTCTCACTAGGTTGCTAACTGGCCCAGGCTGGGCTGGAACCTGTGATCCTCCTGCCTCAGCCTCTTAGAGTGCTGAGTACGAGTGTGCACCGCTGGGCTCCACACCTTTAAAGGGTAATAGGTCCTGAATTAAGGCCCAGGAGTGCACCTGTCCTTTGTCCTCATGGTGGTCTCTGTCTCAGAGCCACTTTATTTTTTCTTTGTTATCTGCGAATGTTTGCAATGCCTAATAATTATGTTCATCTTAAGGAATGGATATGCATATTGCATATGCTCAAGCATTTCTCATTCTGCTTTGCCCTCCTCACGCTCCTCTCTCCCCTTATCTTCAGATCCCCTTCCCATCTCTCCAAAGTCTACTTCCCTGTTTCTTTTTTCATTGTCTTCCCCCTATTTTTGGGGGGTTAGGCCCTCACCCCGCAGGGCAGGCTGGTCTTGATCTCACTGTGTAGCTCAGGGTGGCCTTGCACTTGCTAGGCAAGAGTTTAACTGCTGAGCTGCACCCTAGCCCTGAATATGTGTCCTTTTGAGGGGTTTCACTCAGCATGTGGTCCCACTTGGGCTGCTCCCAAGATTTAGCTATTATGAGCTGCGTCCACCCCATTTTATACATGTGCTCACTGAAGGGGGGGACAGCTTCCTCCTCTTTGGAGTGTGACTCACGACCCATTATGGAGACGCCCACACCTTTCCTAAGGTGCTGCAGCCTCCAGGGTGGCAGGGACAACTCCCGCCTGGCCACCTGGCCCCCACCTCCCAACCACCTCCGTCAGCTCCCTTTTGGATTGACCTCCATACCTCTGCCACCATCCCAGAGCCCAAGCGCAGACCCTCCCCAGGGAGCCCCATCTTCTTTTCCCTGCCAGGGCAAAAGGTAAGCGGACATCTGAACAAGCCTCCATTGATCGTGGTGTTTCTATTTGAAGGAAAGAGAGAGAGGCCATGGGTGAATCACAACAAGGCAAATGTTTGCTTGTGAAAGTACAGCTGAAGCCGGACACAGTAGTTTACATATGCAGTCCCAGCACTTGGGAGGCTGAGACGTGAGGATTGCCAAATCCAAGGCCAGCCTGGGCTCCATAGTGAGTTAAGGACCAGCCTGGGCTGCAGAGCAAGACCCTGTGTCAAAACAAATACAAAACAGCAACAACAAGAAAGAGCTGGGGATTAGCTCAGTGTGAAGGCCCTGGGTTCAGTCCCCAACATCCAGAAGAAAAGAAGGAGTGGGGAGAAGGGAGGAGAGGGAAAGGGAAGGGAGTAAAGAAGAGATGAGATGAGAAGAGAAAGTTGAGGATGATTTTTGTTAGGGTGGACTGTACAGGTATCTCCCAGATCTGAAAGGAGGGACAGAAGTGAGGGAAATCTATAGCAACAGCAAGTGCAAAGGCCCTGAGGCGAGAAAGAGGAATAGAGTGTGGCTGGAGCAGAGGGAAACAAAAGAGGTCAGAACTGAGGTGAGGGCAGGCAGAGCCAGAGGACAGGGTATGTCGCAGTCAGAGTAGCAAGGGAAGGGCAGGGCTGGGTTTGATTCCAAGTGTGGTAAGAGCCACCTCAGGGACAGGTCCAGGGAGAGGGCTGCATGCAGGAGCCAGTGAGGAAGAAATGCAAGGGAATGACATCCTGGTGCTGCCTATCCCTAGTGGGCGGTTCCAAGCCTCTTTCACCCTCCAAGCTGGACCCAGAGGAATTTCACTCAAACTATAATCGGATCATGTGATGCCTGCTTAACACCTTTTCAGTGGCTTTTTTTGGAAGGAGTCTGTGTCTGTGCTGAGAGCCTGGACCAGGAGGTGGGCACAGGCCTCCCACCTGGCTGCCTCTCTATCCCCAGCTAAGACCCCAACCCCAACTCACAGCTCCCTAAGTTTGTGCTGTTCTTTTTTTTTTTTTTTTTGGCTTGGGTTTGTCTTTCCAAATCAGGCCCATTGCTGAATTTTCCCCTCCTCCTGCTCTTTCTTCGTGACCCTGGGGTTGAATCCAGAGCCTTCGCACTGAGCCACCACCCCAACTGCTCCCCACTTCTTCTATTTTTTGAGACAGTGTCTCACTAAATTGCTTAAGTTGTCCAGCCTGAGCTCAAACTTGCGATCCTCCTGCCTCAGCTTCCTACAGAGCTGGGATTGCAGGCCTGTGCCATTGGCCGGGCTCCAAAATGTCCTGTTCTACATACATAGTCAGTGTTCCCTCAGGAGCCTCAGTCATGTAAGAAAGAAATAAAGAGATAAGTTCTTGCACTGGAGTGTAGCTCAGGAGTTAGAGGACTTGCCTAGCAAGCACAAGGCCCTGGGTTTGATTCCCAGCTCCACAGAAACCAGGCTTGGTGGCACATACCTGTAGTCTCAGCACTTGGGAGGCTGAGGCAGGAGGACTGCCCTTGAGTTAGAGGCCAGCCTGGGCTATGTAGTGAATTTCTGACCAGCCTGGACTACAGAGCTAGACTTTATCTCCAAAAAAAAAAAAAAACTTCTTGCTTTGAACCAGATCCTAGCCCAAGGCAGGTGGATCTTTAAAGAACTTCCCTTTCCTTATATCACTGGGCCCTGGGCTATGATCATTGAGATTGTGTGTGTGTGCCTTGTTCTAAAAGAGAGGTCCTGTGTCTGGGCCTGAGATGTAATAAATGAGTATAAGTGTACTGCACATTGAAGTCCTACTTTCTTTAAATGACAAAGCATGTTAGTTTGAAATCCTCCTCTGTCCGTCAGGCCACCAGTGTCTAACTACCTGCCTTAACAGTACTAGGCAGAAAAACCAAAAGGCAGAAACATTCGAATGTCCACTACCAGGTAAACAAAAGGTAGCATACTCATACAATGAAATATTATTCAGCCACAAAAAAGGAGTAAGGCACGGATGCAGGCTACAATGTCACACTGCGAGAGCACCTAGTCACAGACAACCACATACTACATCAGGCGACTTAGAGGAAAGGTCCACAATAGACAAATACAGGGGCCGAGGCAGGATCACAAGCTTGAGCCCAGTCTAAGCAAGTCAGCTACTCAGTGAGACTCTCAAAAAAAAAAAATCTTAGACTCACTAGCTTTAAAAGCATTGAGTGCCTCACGTTATCCTCTGTGAAAAGGAAAATAGTCTGTTTCGTGAGGTGAGATGATGAATGCACTCAGATCTGTAAAGCACTTAAACAGGGCTGCAAGTGTAGCTCAGCGGTTAGTGTCCACACAGCAAGCACAAGGCCCTGATTTTGATTCCCCAGCACCACATAAGCCAGGCATGGTGATGCATGCTTGTAACCCCGGTACTTGGGAGACTGAGGCAGGAGGATTTCTGGGTGTTGAAGGCCAATCTGGCTACATAATGAGTTCAGGACCAGCCTGGACTAGAGAGACACTATCTCAAAACAAAAAAGCACTAACGATAATAAGCTATTATTTTCTTTTTATCTATGTATTTATTTTTGCAGAACTGGGGACTGAACCCAGGGCTTTTGCACTGAGCCATAGCCCCAGCCATATTTTGTTTTTGAGACAGGTTCTTGCTAAATTGTGAAGTTGCCCAGGCTGGGTTCAAACTTGCAGTCCTCCTGCCTCAGCCAGCCACCATGGTCGGATTACAGGCTGCACCTGAGGGCTTGGCTCGTTTGCATTTTCTTTACTGTTGGTATCTCCTTTGTTTATTTTATTGCTCTGTAGTCCAGGCTGGTTCTGAACTCACTATGTAGCCCAGGCTAGGCTCAAACTCATGGCAATCCTCCTGCCTCAGCCTTCCAAGTGCTGGGATTACATGTATGTGCCACTATGAGCAGTTTCTGTGGTTCTGGAGAGTTGAATCCAAGGCCTTTCAATTGCAAGGAAAGCACACTAACTGCTGAGCTATGCCCCCGCCCCTTGCTCACTTATTTTATCTTAGCTTGTAGTGTATAGCGCATTCACATAGTTTCAAACTAAAGTGGAAATAAAGAGCCAAGTGTGGTGGCACACACTCGGAATCCCAGCACACCGAGAGGCTGAGGCAGAAAGACTGTAAATCCGAGTCTATCTGTGCAACTCAGTGGGACAGAGCAAGATCCTGTCTCAAAAGAAGCAGAGAGAGAGAGAGTAACAGAGGTCTTACTCCAGGGTGCACACTTGCAAATGTTACCAGATATTTAACTTAGGGCCTTCCCACTGAGCTACAGCCCCAGCCCCTTCTTTTTTTATTTTTTTATTTTTTAATTTAAGACAGTATCTTACTCTGTATTCCAGGCTAGTTCTGAACTCATTATATAACCTGGTCTGGCCTTGAAGTCACAGCCATCTTCCTGCCTCAGCATCCTCAGCACTGGGATTATAGTCATGCACCACTACACCCAGTTTTTATGGTGCTGGGGTATCTAACCCAGGGCTTTGAGCTTCCTGGGTGAGTGCTTTAACCACTATGCTGTGCCCCAGCCCTCCTAGCAGCTCTTGGGTCAGGCCCACTGCCTAGGGAGCTCAGAGGTACCCCGGCAGCCGGCTGTCTTCCTGTTCTCACTCCCTTCTACAGATCACGTGAAAACTTTCTATATTTCCCACAATGAGCTTCTTCGTCCTCAGGGACAAGTCTTCCTCAGGCACATCAGTTACGTCATGTCACCCTTCTCCTACTGATGGCATTTTGGTACGTAGTCTGTGGTCACCTGCCATGAAGGGCGGCAAGTACTGCAGCGGTTCACCTGTTCCTGTGGCGGTTCACCTGGTGCAGACCCACCTCTGCGTGTCTCCTGCCTCCCAACAGACACATTCCTAGAATTGCAGGAGGGCCAGGGCCATACCAAACCCTGCTTCTCCTGGCCACACATGGAAGGGACTGTTTGCCCATGCTTCTGCCAACAATGTGTGGCATGAGTTTAATCTTAAAGAAACAAAGGCAAGTCAGGCCTGGTGGTGCATGCCTGTAATCCTAGCATTTTGGGAGGCTGAGGCTGGAGAATGTCAAACTAGAGCCCAGACTTAGCAACTTCCTAAGACCCTGACTCAAATAAAACAATAAAAAGGGGTTGGAGATATAGCTCAGACCAAAGGCCCTGAGTTCAATCCCTGGTACCACAAAAGAAAAAGGAGAAGAAAAAAGAAACAGCATGCCCAGTTGTGCTCTGCAGAGGGCCTTTTCTTCTCTGCTTGACATTCTGCAAGTGGCCCTATCCTGCTGGCTTCTGCTGGGACACTGTCACCTCCACTGAGGCCAAGGATCAGCCCGCTCCCATGGGAACTCAGCCCATGCCTCCTCCACTCCCTACCTTCCCATGGCAATGTCCCACCTCATCCGGGCCCGTGTGGCGCTGTGTCTCTCTGCTTGTACCAGCAGATCGTGACCTCCCAGCACAGGGTCCCATAGCCTGTTCCTGTCACTCCAGCACCAAGGACAGAGCTATCCCATAGTAAGTGCTCAGTAAACACCGGCCACTCCCCACGGAATGAATATAAACACAAGCGTTTATCACAGAGGGGGAAACTGAGACTCGGAGAAGGGCGAGTAGGCTGCCCAGGCAGCCAAGGGAAGGCTGCAGCAGGTTTCAAACCAAAGAGTCTCTACTTTCTGAGGCACTGTCACCACATTCATGTCCCTCCCCCACCTGTCCCCTTGCCCTGCACGGTCCTGGCTCAGGCAGAACGTGACAAATGTGGACTTGTCGAAGGAATGAATGAATAAGTGCATCTGTTGGGGAGGAGGGAGCTCAGCTTCCCCAGCCCGCAGCCACCTCCTCCTTCTGGGGGCCCAAGGATAGGTTCCCCAGCCGCCCCCTCCCCGCTCCCGGGGTCCCCGGTCCTCGGCTTCCGGCTTCCCAGCCACTCTTCCTCTTCCAGGCTCGACCACAGGCTGGGTTTCCGGGGGGAAGGCTTAGGCGGTGACACCCAGCCCAGCCTCCTCCTCCTCCTCCTCCTCCCCCCACCACGCTCGGCCCCCTCCCTCCTCCCCGCCACCTCCGTCCGCTCGGCGGCCGCGGGGAAGGAAGAAAGGAGCGAAGGAGGCGGAGGTAAGAGCGCGCCGCGAGCAGGGCCGGCCGGGCCGCGAGGGGACTCGGAGGCTCCGGGTCTGCAGATCATGCCTGCAGGAGGTGGGAGGGCCAGGGCGATCGCCGGGACGGGTTCCCGGCAGCACCCGGACCGGGCCTGGGGCTCGCCTCCTCCCCACCGGGGGTCCAGCGCCCAGCCCCTCCTTCCCTTGTCCTGGGGCTGGCTCCTCCCATAGCCAGTCCTGCACCCTACTAAGAGCTCCCATGTCCCCCCCAGGCCCTCCTCCACCCCACCAGGAACCCTGATGTCCCAGCCATAGAGGTCTAGATCATCCTTGAACAGACCCTGGTGTTCTGCCTTGGCCCTGTTCTTCAACCATGGGTCCAGGCCCCAGCCCTCCTCCCTCAGACCCAAGAGTCCACCACTCAGCCCCTCCTCCCTCAGACTTAGGGTTCCAGACTCCACCCTCCTCCCTCTGACTCAGGGGGTTCAAGGCCCAGTCCTCTTTACTCAGATCCAAGAGTTCAAGTCCTAGGCCTCCTCCCTCAGACCCAGGGGTCCAGGCCTCAGCCCTCCTCCAGCAGACTCTACCCTCTTCCCTGAGATCCAGGGGTCCAGGCCCCGCCTCCTCCCTCAGACCCAGGGGGTCCAGGCCCCACCTCCTCCCTCAGACCCAGGGGGTCCAGGCCCCGCCTCCTCCCTCAGACCCAGGGGGTCCAGGCCCCGCCTCCTCCCTCAGACCCAGGGGGTCCAGGCTCCGCCTCCTCCCTCAGACCCAGGGGGTCCAGGCCCCGCCTCCTCCCTCAGACCCAGGGGGTCCAGGCTCCGCCTCCTCCCTCAGACCCAGGGGGTCCAGGCCCCGCCTCCTCCCTCAGACCCAGGGGGTCCAGGCCCCGCCTCCTCCCTCAGACCCAGGGGGTCCAGGCTCCGCCTCCTCCCTCAGACCCAGGGCTCCAGGCCCCGCCTCCTCCCTCAGACCTGGGAGTCCAGACTCCACCCTCTTCCCTGAGACTCAGGGGGTTCAAGGCCCAGTCTTCTTCACCCAGACTCAAGAGTGCAGGTCGTAGCCCTCCTCCCTGAGATGCAGCGGTCCAGACTCCACTGTCCTCCCTCAAACCCAGGCCCAGTCCTCCTCCTTCAAACCTGAAAGTCCAGGGCCCAGCTCTCCTCCCTCAGACCCAATGCTCCAGACTCCACCCTCAGACCTGGAAGGTCAGACCCCAGTCTCCCTCCCTCAGACCTGAGGGTCCAGAGCCACCCTCCTCCTCCCTCAGATGTAGGAGTCTAAGGCCCAGTCCTTCTCCCTCAGACGCAGAAGTCCAGAGCCTTCCTCCTTCAGACTCAAGAGTGCAGATTCCAGCCCTTTTTCCTCAGACTCAGGGGTCCAAGCCCCAGTCCTCCTCCCTCAGACCTGGGAGTCCAGGTTTGGTCCTCCTCCCTCAGAGGTCCAGATCCTTGCCAGAGATCCAGGCACTGACCTCCTCCATCAAACCCACGAGTTCAGTCCCTGGCCCGCCTCTCTCAGACCCAGTAATCTAGGTCCTGGCTCTCCTCCCCCAGATCTGGGGGTCCAAACCTCAGCCCTCCTCCCTCAGACCCAGGATCTAGGTCCCGATCCTGCTCTCTCAGCTCTGGGGTCAAGGCCTCAGCTCTTCTCCCTCAGGCCCTCAGGAATCTAAGCCCTGGCTCTCCTCCCTCAGACCTGGGGATCCAACCTCTGGCCCTTGGCCCTCAGATCAGGAATGTGAGCTCTCTTACTCCCTGGCTTCCCCGGAATGTTGTTTGGGTGCGCACACCCCACTTGTGGGGCCTCCCACCTGTGAATCCCTCTCCCCCACTTGGGCCCCTTGAGCTGGTTCCCACCCTCCCTACAGCTCACCCTGGGCCCGGCAGCAAAGCCCGAGGCTGACTTTTCGCCTTGTATCTCTTCTGTATCTGTCTTCTCCATGTGTCTCCGTGTCCCACCTTCTCCGCGCCCTCCCACCCCTCTGGTCTGCCTCACCTCCCTGCACGTGGGTCTCTAAATCTCCCTCCCTGTCCCTCTCTGCTGGGACACTTCTCCGCGTGTTCTTTTTCTTGTCTGTGTCCTCTTCCTCTGCCTGGTCTCTTCCGGCTCAATGGGTTTCACCCCCTCTCCTCCTGCTCCTTTTCATTCTTGTCTCCTGTTTCTTCTGGATTCTGTCTCTTCATTGCTACTTCTCTGTGTCTCTCATCCTTTTCTTTCCTGTCTTACACCGTTCTGTCTCTTATCTTTCCACTCTCCTCTCTCCCTGTCTCTGATTCCTGTCTCCTCTTTGATCTCCGTGTCTGGTCCCCGGCCCTCACAGGTCTCTCCCTGGCGGAGCATCCAACCTCCTCCGCTCCCTCCCTCGGCTCCACTCTCCGCCACCACCCTGCCACCCCTGCATCCCCCGTCCCTCTCTCCCCCTTTCTCCCACAGATGGACCCGCAGCCCCCTCCACCCGCCCAGGGCAGCCCACCGCACCGGGGCAGGGGCCGGGGCCGAGGGCGAGGCCGCGGTCGGGGTCGAGGTCGCGGCCGAGGGGGCGCTGGAGCTCCCCGGGCGCCCCTGCCCTGCCCCACCTGCGGCCGCCTCTTCCGCTTCCCTTACTACCTCTCCCGGCACCGGCTGAGCCACTCGGGCCTGCGTCCCCACGCCTGTCCCCTGTGCCCCAAGGCCTTCCGCCGGCCCGCCCACCTGTCGCGCCACCTGCGGGGCCACGGGCCCCAGCCCCCGCTGCGCTGCGCCGCGTGCCCGCGCACCTTCCCCGAGCCCGCGCAGCTGCGGCGCCACCTGGCCCAGGAGCACGCGGGCGGCGAGGTGGAGCTGGCCACCGAGCGGGCGAAGGAGGAGGCCGAAGGAGGAGGCGGCTGGGGCGTGCGGGACGAGGGCGCGGAGCAGCCGGCCCCGGAGGCGGCGGCGGCGGAGGAGGAGGAGCCGGTGGAAGAGCCGGTGGCGGCGGCGGTGGCGGCGGCGTGGCCGGAGCCGTGGTCGTCGGGCGAGGCCGCGGGAGGCGCAGCGGCCCGGGAGCCGCGCGAGGTCGAGGCGGGCGCGGCTGAGCTGAGCGCGGAGCTGGCGCTGGCCGCCGGCCGCCAGGAGGAGAAGCAGGTGCTGCTCCAGGCCGACTGGACGCTGCTGTGCCTCCGCTGCCGCGAGGCCTTCGCCACCAAGGGCGAGCTCAAGGCGCACCCGTGCCTGCGCCCCGAGGGCGACCCTGAGGGCGAGGGCGGCCCCCCGCCGCGCCCCAAGCGACACCAGTGCTCCATCTGCCTCAAGGCCTTCGCCAGGCCCTGGTCGCTGTCGCGCCACCGGCTGGTGCACTCCACCGAGCGGCCGTTCGTGTGCCCGGACTGCGGGCTGGCCTTCCGCCTGGCCTCTTACCTCCGCCAGCACCGTCGCGTGCACGGCCCGCTCAGCCTACTCGTGTCGCCGCCGCACAGGGACGACAGGGCAGGGGGCGGCGCGCGGACCAAAGCGCCCGAGGGCGGCGGCGGCGGCGAGGGAGGCCCGGAAGCGACGGGCGGCGGCGGCGGGCGCGACGCGGGGGACGCAGGGGACGCCGCCCCCGCTCGCGCCCCCGCCGGGGAGCCCCGCTTCTGGTGCCCCGAGTGCGGCAAGGGCTTCCGGCGGCGCGCGCACCTGCGCCAGCACGGCGTCACCCACTCGGGCGCGCGGCCCTTCCAGTGCGTGCGCTGCCAGCGCGAGTTCAAGAGGCTGGCCGACCTGGCGCGCCACGCGCAGGTGCACGCGGGCGGCCCCGCGCCGCACCTCTGCCCGCGCTGCCCGCGACGCTTCTCGCGCGCGTACAGCCTCCTGCGCCACCAGCGCTGCCACCGCGCCGAGCTCGAGCTGGAAAGGGCGGCCGCGCTGCAAGCGCTGCAGGCGCAGGCTGTGTCCCCGCAGCCCCAGCCCGGCACTGAGCTGGCCGAGGGGCTCCCGCGAATCAAGGAGGAGCCCCCCTCCCCGGGGACTCCGCCGCGGTCCCCGCCTGCGCCCCCTGTCTTTCTCAGCGCCTCCTGCTTCGACAGCCAGGACCACTCAGCCTTCAAGATGGAGGAAGATGAGGCGGACAGCAAGGCCGCCCTGTGCGGCCTCGGTGGCCTGGCCTCCTGACCCTTGCTACCCCTCCGCCCCACCCAGGGCGCCCTGTCCACCCCGCACCCCCACCTGACCCTGACCCTGACCTTAGGACGGGCGGCCCGCGTCCCTCATCAGCCCCCTGCCCCCCGAGGCTGCTTAGGAGCCACTGGCCCCAGTGGCCGGTCTTCAAGCAGGACTATGTGGACGAGGAGGCAGAGGACACTTGGCGCCAGGGATGCAGCCGGGGGTTTGCCCTGCCGGTCTGTCCCTGTCCCACACACTGGACACCGTCACCTGCTGGGAGCTGCCAGACCCTGGCAGTGCCCAGTGAGCCAAGGCCTGTCTCTGGTCCTCTACCCGTGAATAAATGTGAGTTCGTGAAAGCCTGAGTGAGGCTGTCTGTGCAGGTGGGGCCGGGAGAGGCAACATGTGTCCCAGAGGCCCTGGGCCAGGAGGCTGGGAGCCTCACACCTGGCCTCATAGGCCCCTGGACCTATGACCTATAGGCAGCCTGTAAGCCAAAGGAAAAGGGGAGTGAGTATATGGCTCCCATTTCACTGCTTGTAGGACTCCAATGTCCATTAATTCAGCACACATGTCTCCCACTCTTGCTCTTCTCCAGACAGGGTGCTCTGTTCAGCAGATACTGGGAAGGAAGCAGTTTCCCTCCCCTCAGCTTTCACAGCTGCAGCTACCCAGCAGAATTTGGGGCAATGGAATATTCTAGATTTTTTTCTGTCAAGTATGGCATCCACTTGCCACACGTGTCTATCTTGCTTAAATTTAGAATAAGTAATTGCAAGCTGTGGGTGGTGGCTCGTGACTGTAATTCCAGGATTCTAGGATACTGAGGCAGGAGGATTCCAATAGGAGCTGGAATCCGGCTGTGAACTGTGCCTGTGAGGGAACTAGGCTCTGGCTCCTTGTGAGAATCTAATGCGTAGCTGGCTGAGGAGGAGTTGAGGGGGTAATGCTAGCACCACTCTGCCTCATCCAATTTGTAGATAAACTGTCCTGCACAAAAGCAGGCCCTGGTGCCAAAAAGGTTGGGGGTCCCTGTTCTATAGCATCAGTATTGACAAGAGCTACCCAGGGAAAACTACAAGATGCCCTGACAGCAGAGCAGACCTGGAAGATGTGGCCTCATGAGGTGATGTAAGGTCTGAGCAGGGGAAGGAGCCAGGTGTGAGAAGGACTGACCTGGAGAAGAGAGCCCCAGGCCAAGGGCATGGAAAGGCACAGGCCTTGAGCGGGTGTGACACCGTCTGAGGAACTATGTAGCGATTAGAGATAGAGTGGAAAGTTTTCAGTCACACAAATCCTCTAGCCTGGTTTTGGGTTGTGATGTTTTTCAATACTGGGGATTAAACCCAGGGCATTTGAACTGAGCTACATCCCCAGCCCTTTTTAACAATTTGAGACCGCCTAGCCCATTTTTATTTATTTATTTTTAAAGACGGACTCACTCTGTAGCCCAGGCTGGTCCTGAACTCACTATGGAGCCCACGCTGGCCTTGGACTCATAGCAATCCTCCTGCCTCAGCCTCCCCAGTGCTGGGATTATAGGCATGTGCCACCACACCCAGCTAATGTGGTGCTGGAGAATTGCACTTACACTCACTAGGCAAGCACCCCACCCTTCTCCCCCTCCAGCCACGAATTTTTGACTAAGTTTCACTAATTTGCACAGGCTAGGCTTCATCTTGGAATCCTCCTGCATCAGCCTCCTAGAATGCTAGGATTACAGGCATGCACAAGCACACCCAGGTATGTGTACGTGTGTGTGTGTGTGTGTGTGTGTGTGTGTGTGTGTGTGTGTGTGTGTGTCCAACCCTTTTTCTTAGGCCCTAGGAGTGGAGGAGGGAGAATTCTGCCAGCCGGCCTTCCATCAGCCACCTCCTCCTACCACCCTCTGTCCCCCACCACCTTCAGCGGCTCTCTTGCCCTGTGCAAATAGTAGCCAATGGGCCATTTAGGAGTCTTCTCACCTGTGAGAAGAGCAAAGGGAGAGCATGGTCACACAAACGGCACCCCGGCTTGGGACCTCCCTGGCTGCACCCTTAGAACAGGCGGGTGTGCGTCACGGCTCCAACCTGGAACCCTGTGCGGGCTTCCGACTTCCAAGCACCCACTCTCCTGGGTTCAGCTCAGGAGAAGGGCAATCATCAAACACTACAGCAAAGAAATTAGGGTTCCCAAGTTCCCCCGAAGAACCAAGTCTCCCGAGAAGTGTAACCAAAACTCCATGCTGGAGTAGTGGGAGCCAGAGATCTTGTACCACAGCAAAGCCCCGTCTTCCCCCCAAATCTCAATGTGGTTCCCTCTTACTTATGCAAATACAAGCCAATAGGCAATAGCCTCCTACCTCAGCTGACCCCTCACCAACAGTGTCTGGACCAAAACTGCCACGCGAGGGGATCACGAAGCACCGGGTGCAGAGGGATGAGCTGACCCAGCATCATCACGCCAGTCTCTCTTCACCATAAAGAGCTGCTCATCGGAAAGGGCTGACGACAGTGCCTGGCACCCAGGAGGAAGCATCTGCTGCTCGCTTGGCTGCTCGATGTCCTGAATCGATCCGCAGCATTTCCTTGTGTGCTCATTTTGACTTTGGGGAAGAGCCAGAAGTCACACGGAGCCAGATCTGGTGAACAGGGGGCCTGAGGGCGTGCCGTCATGCTCCGCAAATCCACCTCTCTGCTGAGTGGCAGCTTCCTTCACTGCCTTCGTGATCGCACCTTGTGCAGACAGTCGCCGAGGAGAACCTCCAGAACTGCCCCAGAGGGGCAAGAACCATGGGAGAAGTGTGTTCTAGCAAGGGCGATTCATGTCAGTTTGTCCAAACTTTTTATTTACACACACACCCTTTTTTTTTTTTTTTTTGATCAGCCCTTGTATATCACAGTGTATGTAACGACATTCATGACCTCTGGGAAACCTGGAAGTGAGGACACCTCCCAACTTCCTGGAATTGGAAACCACCCAGAGAGGAAGGCCCTTGCCCACGATCTCACAGCTACGAAATGTTAGGGCTGGGACTCAAACCCAGGTTATTCTGTAGCCCAACCTGTCCTTAACTCACTGTGTGGCCCATGCTGGCCTCCATAGCCATCCTCTCTTCTCAGCCTCCCAAGTGCTGTGATCATTTTTATGCGGCCAATCAAGCCCAGGGCCTTGTGCATGCTAGGTACCTTAGTTACTCTCTTGTTGCAGGGACAGAATACCCGACATCCACAACTTAAGGGAGGAAAGATTTATTTGCGCTGACAGTTTCAGAAGGTTTCAGCCTATGCATGGGCAGCTGGCAATGGTAGAAGCTTATGGCATAGATGTAGCCAGAGAAAGAGCTGGCTAAGGCATGGCAGACCGGTGAGCAGGGGAGGGTGGAGCTAGCAGATACTCTTCCAGGTCCTGTCCCAGCGATCCCCTTCTCCTGCGTCAAGCCTCTTTGTGCCACCCCTCTGGGCCAGGCCCTATTCTTAACAGCCCATGGTTCTGTCAGCCTTCTACAACAAGCACATATATAAGGCTTTGGGGGACATATCAGATTCAAACCATAACACAAGGCAAGTGCTTTAACTACTGAGCTACACTTCCAGCCCCCGGATCTGCCATTTCTGCCAGGCCTGGTGGCACAGGCTTATAATTCCAAAAGTGTGTGAGCCTAAGCAGGAGGATGGCACATTAAAGGACAGCATGGACAAATTCATGATTTAGTGAAACCTTGTCTGAAAAATCAAAAATAAAAATGGAATCTAGGCATGGTGGCACACGCCTGCAATCCCAGCACTTAAGAGGCTAAGAGAAGGCCAGACTGGGCTCCATACTGAGTTCAGGACCAGCTTGGGCTACAGAGCAAGACCCTGTCTCAAAAAAAGAGAGAATGAAAAAAGAAAGAAAAATGGTCTGGGGACATAGCTCATTCAGTGTGAAGGCCTTGGGTTCAACCTCCAATGCCACAAAGCCAGCCACCACCACCATCATCATCCCACCTCTGCGTCTTCAGATGTTACCTGAATCTGTCCCTAAGGATACAACATAGAGTAGTGTGTTTAATCAGGCAACAGCTCTATGAAGTAGACACCGTGATGGGCTGTGCTGTTCTACTTTCCTCTCCGTGAGCAGCTTTATTAGGGCACTACTTTTTTTGCTTCAGAATTTGCCCACCTTACACATACAATTCCAGGACTTCTGGTGCACTTGTGGAGCTGTGCAACCCTGAGCGCTCTCATCCACCCACAGGCCCCCTGTGCCCACCGTCCATCCTCCTCCTCCCCTAGTCTGGATGTTTCTTACAGCTGGGTCCCTCCACCTCACTTTCTGTCATGTGGCATCATTTCTCCAGGCCCACTGCGGTGTAAGTGGAGCCAACACTTCATTCCTTTCTTTTGATTAAAAAAAATTATCCCATCCTAGACAGAGGCCAGTTTTGTTTATCCATCAGTCCACTAATGAGCATCTGAATTGTTCTGCATGTGCTAATTACTTTCCCATTGCTGGGACAAAATATGTGACACCTGCAGTTTAAAGAAGTGGTTTATTTTGGTTCACAGTTTCAGAGGGTTCAGTTCATGGTCTTCTGGCTCCAGGGCAGAAAGAACCATGGTGGATGTTGTGGTTAGAATTTAGCATGTCCCCCAAAAGCCTCGCGTACCTATGGATACTGGATACTGTTGGGAGGTGGGGCCAGGCTGGAAAGGGAAGGTGCTTGGGGCTTGCCCTGCAGGGGTGTTTGCTTGCTCTGCCCTTCCTCACAGACTTGGCTCTGTTCCACCATGCTGTGAGGAGCTCTTTCTCCATCTCTGGCCCCATCACGTGGTTCCACCATTTCCAGCCACCACCTGTAAATGGACTGTGACCTTCTGAAACTGTGAGCTAAAATAAATCTTTCCTTCCTTAAACTATAAATGTTGGGTGTTCCGTCCCAGCAACAAAAATGAATTATGACAGTAGGGGATAGCGGCTTACCCCATGGAGGACAGGAAGCAGACCGTGAGGGGAGCAAGAATCCATCCCTGTGGGTCACACTCCAGCAACTGGCCTCTTACCAGGCCCTGCCCCAACAGCACAGTCAGCCATGAACCCATCTGCAGTGATCATAGCACCCCAGTGACCCAGTCACTGACCGCACACCAGAGACTTTGAGGAAGGTTTTGGCCGTAAGACATAATGTTATTCTCCGGCTGTGTCCTTAGCGCTGCTGCACACCCTTGGCGCGTCCTTGCGTGGAGTGGGTCCTGATTTCCCTGGGCAGGTTTCTGCCTGTGGAATTGTTGTGCAGTGAGGGGAATCTGACTCACTTTTCAAGGAAGTGTCTGCTTGCTTCCCAGCGTGACTGTACCATCTACAGGTGCACAGGCAGTTACCAGAATCCCTACAGCAGGGGTCTTGAGACCCAGCTTGTGGGCCAGTACCATTCTGAGCCTTGGAGGGACTCTTTGTTCAAGGTGGGTCGCCCCCCTGCTCCAGAGACCCTAGGGAAGTGATTAGCAAAGTGGTCAAGGTGCTGTGGGAGACCCATGCCATCCTGACTAATTTGCCTGCATTTATGATGGCAAGATGTTGTCCTCTATCAACCATCCTGGCAGAGGACCTGCAGGGAGGAGACTCTTAAATGTCTCAGGAAAGAAGAAAAACATACAACCATGGCAGATGCAAAGCACTCTGTGCTAACTTTGCGCAAAGTGGCGCCACTGCCACTGCCTCCTCCCCCACTTCCTGTTCCTCCTTCTCTTCTTTTTCCTCCTTTCTTCCTCCTCCTCTTCTTTCTCTTCCTCCTATTCCTCCTCCTTTCTCCTTCTCTTACGCCTTTTTCTCTCTGGCCCTGTGGCATTGGGCTTTGAACCCAGGGCTTCCTCTCTGAGCTACATACCAGCCCCTTTTTGTTGTTTGTGACAGTGTCTCCCTACAGGGCTACGTCGCCCAAACTGGGCTCAAACTTGCGATTCTTCAGCCTCAGCCTCCCAAACGGCTGAGATTCAGGCCTGCACCACTGGGCCCAGCTTGCCTTTCCTTCTTACGGAATTTGGATATCCATCCTTTCACACATCCACCCACCCATCTATCCATCTGCCATCTTTTAAATTTAATAGACTTAATGTTTATATTTATCTATTAATCAGTCCCACTGAGCTACAGACCCAGCCCATTGTTTTTTTTTGTTTGTTTGTTTTTTGTTTTTTGTTTTTTGAGCCAATGCCTCAATTAGTTGATAAGGTACCCAGGCTGGGTTTTAGGTCCTCCTGCCTCACCTCCCAGGGTGCTAGGATTACAGGCCAGTGTCACCCACCAGCTATGTTTTTGATGATATTGATGGGTTATTTTTGGGTGTAGGGAGTGTAGCCAGGGTCCCTCACATGCTGAGCACATGGTCTGCCACCAAGCTGCACTGTCAGACAGTTCCAAGGAGTCACACTCCAACTGCCCTTGACCCCACGCCCATCACACCTGTCAGAGCGAGTCTCCACATACAGTTCCAACCCGATAGAACATTCCCCACAGTGAAGAGAACCCCTCTTCCTCCTCAAACCAGGCTCCTGCACAAGGTCTTAATCGAGGCTGGTGGGAAGGCTGATCAGCCAACTTTGGGAGGAACTAGCTGGGTAAAATCTTCTCCTGATATGGGGGGTGGTGACCTCTTACTCTCTGTCTGAGCACGTTTGCTACAGTGAAGTCCAGTAAATGTTTACTTAAAACTTCCAGTCAATGTCAAACTGCACTGTACCTCAGTGAGAGATGTCTGTTTTCAAGCTCAGAGCTAAAGAGAAAAAACAAGAGAGGTGAAGTAGAAAACAATAAGGAGTCACAGAAGTGGGAGAGCGTCTCCTGAGAGAGGTGGGATGGGGTCTTCTGTGAGAGGTGTGGAGAGTTGGGAGAGGGCGTCTTGTGAGATGTGGGAAAGGCAATTCCTGAGTGAAGTGGGAGCGTTCAGTTGGCAGAGGGGGTTCCTCAGAGAAATGGGAGATATCCTCCTGAGAGAGATGGAAGAGGCAACTCCCCCTACGGCAATCTGAAAGCTTTTGTATTTTTTATTTATTTCTCAGTGCCGGGTTGGGAGTTGAACCCAGAACCTTTGCCCTGAGCCCCATGCCCATGTTTTTAAAAAAATTTTCCTTTTTTATTTTGTGACTTCTATGCATGGTGATGTACACTTGTAATCCCCAGCACACAGGAGGCTGAGCCAAAAGGATTGCTGTGAGTTCAAGGCCACTCTGGGCTATATAGTGAGTTAGTCTGGACTGCATAACAAGATCCTGTCTTAAAAAAATAATTTTTTGGGACAAAATCCTGCTATGTTGTCCAGGCTAGCCCCTAAGGGATCCTTCTTCCTCAGGCTCCCAGAGTGTTGGGATTAGGAGCACAGACTGCCAAGCCTGACCCGCCAGTGGACTTCTAATTGGAAGGGGAGTTTGTTCCATCCAGTTAGGAAGATGAGCCAAACCAGGGCTACCCTGCTCTCCACAGGGATTGTGAGCCTATCTCATCAGGATAGCCCCAGCCCCGCCTAGTCTGCCCAGAACCCAGCTGTGCCATGACCCCAGCAGTCTTTATCTCGCCTCACCCAGCCCCGTGCCTGGTACATACCTTGCAGGGCAAGCACAACTACTTCCAAGCCTCCGCCAGCTCCTCTGTCCTCACTGCCTGCCCGCCTCCAGCTCTTCAGTGAGGGGGGAGGGTTGTGGAAGCGGGTGTGGGCCGTGTGGGCCGTGGACCTACCCAAGGTTGCCGGGAGTGGAGGGGAGTGCAAAGACAGGAGAGAAACAGGCACAGAAAGGGAGTGCTGGGCAGCCCCAGGCTTCGTCTAAGCTTATGTTTGCAATGTATCCAGCACAGACACTGTTTTCACCTTGGGTGATCTCCATGACCCTGTGGGTTTCTGGCACCGGCCTCACTCCCTTCAAGGCCACCGACATGGACCACAGTGGGCAGTTCTCTGTCAGGTGTGACTCTCACCTCTTTGGGTCTTGTGTAGAGCCCGGCCTTCCCTACCCTGCTCCTCTATGCTGACACTGTCCATCCCTGCTGTCAGCAGAGATCTAAGATAACCCCGGGACCCTTGTGCTCAGACTTCCCACCTATTGCTTTCCTAGGTGCCCTGTGGAGGAATCACACTGGAGGCATTAAGGCTCTTAACCAGCTGGCTTTAGGACAGGGAGATGACCTTGAAGGGGCCTGGCTTAATGAGGAAAACTTTAAAAGCAACAAGGCCTTGGGAAGCTGAGGCAGGAGGATCAGAAGTTTGAGCCCAGCTTGGATAACTTCAAGAGAGAAAGAGACCTTATTTTAAAAAAATATACATGTGTGTGTGTGTGTGTGTGTGTGTGTGTGTGTGTGTGTGTGTGTGTACGTATATGGGCTGTAACAATAGCACAGCAGTTAGAGTATATGCCTAGCATGCATAAGGCCCAGAGTTGGATTCCCCAGCACCACATAACTGGGGCATGGTGGTACATGCCTGTGACACCAGCACTCAGGAGGCTGAGGCAGGAGGATTGCTGTGAGTTCAAGGCCAGCCTGGGTTTCATAGTGATTTTAAAGTGAGACCCTGTCTCAAAAGAAAGAAAGAAAGAAAGAAAGAAAGAAAGAAAGAAAGAAAGAAAGCAAGCAAGCAAGCGAGCAAAGCAATTCCTTCCTGTGAGATCCCTCCCACCTGGCAGGCACATGTGACTTACACTCCCTCTGGGGATGCTGCCCAGATCACCTGGCAGAGGCCTGGCCATTGTAAAGCGGTTTGTCTCCCTTTGCAGAGTCCTTGCAAACTTTTCCCCATGTCTGGCCCACGTGGGGAGGGAGAGGACCCAGCAGCACCTTTTTCTATTTGCTTCAAGTCTGTCCACCTGGCCTCTTTTCCTAGAATATCACAATACACGGGCCTAAAACAACAGGAAGTCATGGCCTCATTTTTTTTTTGGTAGGGTCTCATTCTGTAGTCCAGGCTAGTCCTCACTATGTAGCCCAGACTGGCCTAAAACCCATGGCAATCTTCCTGCCTCCGCTTCCTGAGTACAAGATTACAGGCACTGGGGCTGGAGGAATGGCTCAGTGGTTAAAGCACTTGCCTAGCAAGGGCTAAGTACCTGAGTTTGATCCCCCAGCACCACTTGAGCTAGGCATGGCACATGTCTGTAATCCCAGCTCTTGGATGGCTGAGGCAGGCAAATTATTCTGAGTCCAAGGCCAGCCTGGGGTCCATAGTGAGTTCAGCACCAGCCACCAGCCTGGGCTATAGAGCAAGACCCTGTCTAAAAAAAAAAAAAAAAAAAAGATTACATGCATGAGTCACCACACCTCACTGGTATCTATTTAGTACACTGGAGAATCAAACCCAGGGCCTTGGGAATGCTAGAGAAGTGCTAACTGCTAAGCTTTGCTCCCAGCCAGATGACCTCACAGGTCTACAGGATGGGGTCAAGAACTAAAGAGTGGGCCATGCTCTCCCAAAAGCAACCATCCTTTTTTTTTGAGGCAAGGTCTCACTATGTAGCCCGGGCTGGCCCAGAACATACAGCAATCTTCCTGCCTCAGCTTCCTGAGTGCTTGGATTACAGGTATGTGTTACTATGTCCAGTTTGTGTGGTGCAGGGGATTGAACTCAGGGCCTTGTACTTGCTAGGCAGGCACTCTGAGCATTGTGCTATTTATTCCACCAGCCCATCTCTAAACTTTTTGACCCTAGGAACCAGTTTTGTGAAAGAGAAATTTTCCATGTATGAGGAAGGGTGGGGTGGGGCACGGGGCTAGCAAGGCACCTCAACTGTTTCTCAGATTAGGCATTAGGTTCTGACAAGGAGCACCCCACCTACAGCCCTCTCCTGTGCAGTTCACAGTAGGGCTTATGCTCCTATGAGAATCTAATGCTACACTGATCAGACAGGAGGCGGAGCTTAGGCGGTCATACTAGCGATAGGGAATAGCTGTAAATCAGCAAGATGAAGGGCCTGGCCCAGAGGACAGCCCCTCGTTCCATGGCTGCTGGGAGCGGAAAGAGGCGGGGGAACCAAAAACAAGAACACACCTATCTTGGTTACTTGTTTTTGGTTTTTTTTGTTTTGTTTTGTTTTGTTTTGTTTTGCTAGGACAGAACACCTGACATCCCCATCTTGAGAGAGGAAAGATTTATTTTAGGTCACATTTTCAGAAAGTCATAATCTGTTCACAGTTGGGTGGCTGGAAATGGTAGAATCCCATGGTGGGGCTGGAGCTGGAACCAAGACAGAGATCCTCACAGCATGGCAGAACAAAGAAAAATCTGGGAGGAAGGGCGGAACCAGCATACACCCCTCCAGGGCAAGCCGCAAGCATCAGGCCTCTTCCAGCCCAGTCCCACCTCCCAAGAGTGCACAGTGCACACAGGTACATGAGGCTTTGGGGGACACTCCAGACACAAGCCGCAACAACACCCTTCAAGGTCACAGCCCCAGTGACCCACCTGCCAGCAGGAGACACAAAAGCAATACAACTAAAAGCTGTGTGGCCACCATGAAGGTGTCACTCCCTGGGAAACACCTTTGATTGGTCTAGACACCTGCTGCTGCTGTTACCATGGAGTTCTAAATGCACACATACACTGAGTTTGAACTAATATCTCTAGCATTGAAAGAGATTCTTTCCTGTTAGCCTTGAATTGTTTCAAAAAAAAAAAAAATTGAAGCTGGGCAGTGGCACACCTCTGTAATCCCAGCACACTGGGAGGCTGAGACAGGAGGACTGCAAGTTTGAGCCCATTCAGGGCAACTTAGTGAGATAACTCCCTATACATATAAGCCATCAAAAAGGGCTGGAGACGTGGTCCAATGGGAGAGCCCATGCCCAGATATCCATGAGGCCTGGGGTTCAATCCCCAACGCTGAAAAAAGGTCTCAAATGATGAGGCCGCTGAACACAGCCGCTCAGTCAGGCTGGGGAGCTGATGATGTAATTCACATAGCACACAATTTTCCCACCTACAAGGTGCAAGCCTGTGGCCTTTGGGATGGTTACAGAATCGTACATCGATCACCACAACCATAGAGTATCTTCATCACCCCCATAAGAAACCTCACACCCCTATGTCAACACCTCCTCGCCCCACCCCATGCCCTCAGCGCCACAGGCCAGCTTCCTGTCTTTGCAGATTTGCCTGAAGAACAGAGAACAAATTTGTGTGCATGTGGGTGGTACAGGGGATTGAAACCAGGGCCTCTATGTTGAGCTACACCCTAAACCTTTGGTTTTATTATTATTTTTATTTTTTGAGACAGGGTCTCACTGTGTAGTCAAGGCTAGTTCTGAACTCACTGTGTAGCCCAGATGGGCCTCAAACTCACAGCAATCCTCCTGCCTCGGCCTCCTGAGTGCTAGGATTAAAGGTGTGCGCTGCCATGTCCGGCTTATGTGGTGCTGGGGAATCGAACTCAGGTACTCAGCGCTTGCAGTAAGCATTTTAGCCTCAGAGCTATTCCTCCAGCCCTATTATTATTTTTTATTTTGAGACAAAGTCTTGCTAAGTTACCCAGGTGAGACTTGAATTTTAATTTCTCTCTCGCTCTCTCTCTCTCTCTCTCTCTCTCTCTCTCTCTCTCTCTCTTGAGATAGGGTCTCATCTGTAGCCCAAGCTGGTCCTGAACTCACTGGTGTAGACCAGTCTGGCCTTGGACTCAGGACAATCTGCCTGCTTCAGACTCCTGAGTGCTGGGATTACAGGTGTATGCCACAATGCCCACCTTTATGGGTGCTGGGGAATCCAACTCAGGGCTTTAAAACTGCTGTGCCATTCCTCCAGCCCTGAGACTTGAACTTGCAATCCCCTACCTCCGCCTCCCTCAGCGCCAGATGGATACTGGTTTTGCTGCCTGCACCCCCCAGTGAGCCTGGCTGCGCAGCAGCAGGGCACAGGCTCAATAGTGCCCTTCTCCTTTGAACTTGCGCTAGAGTGGCCTGTCTTACTAACAGAAGTTTTGTGCGTGTGTGGGGTGTGTGTGTGTGTGTGTGTGTGTGTGTGTGTGTTCTACTGAGGGTAGAATTTAGGGCCTTCACACTGACATGGTTCCCTAGCCCTCCCCCTTTTTTAAAAAATAGGGTCTCACCAAGTTACTAAGTTGCCAGACTGTGCTCTAACTCATGATCCTCCTGCCTCAGCCTCCCAGAGTCCTAGGATTACAGGTGTGTGTGAGCCACTGCCCTTAGCAGCTACTAATGTCTGCTGTCTGCCAGATCAGAGAGCTTTTTCCTGGCCCATGTCCCAACAGGACTTTCTGAGCCACTCCTGGCTCCTTTGGCACTTCTGTGAGTACAGGCACGCCCTATTTCAGACAGACACCCCCGGGGGACTGCCTGCTGTCACCTGTCCAAGGCCCCAGGGAACATGTGCTGGGCTGGTAGAGATGTCAATAGACATGACATACATCTGCCCCTCTTCCTGGCTCATAAACACTGCAAATAGCAGACAGGCCCAAGGCGCGAATCTCTGTGTTCACAGAGTCCCCGCTGGGCCTCTGACCTGCGGGGACACAGGGCGGGAGGCATCCTCTCTGCCAGGCTCTCTCTATCCTCAACTATGAAACAGCTAATAATAGGACCTGCGCGCCCAGGCCGTGCGGGACTTAGCACGGGGCTGGTGATCCACGCAGGCCTGGAAACAAGCGCTAGAATGGCTGTTAATCAAGCAGGATTTACGAAGCCACTGCAGAGCCACTGTGTGTGGCCATCGTCTGTCCTTCGTGCCACACACACTTCCTGCCATGAGCATGCCAGGATCCAGTGTGCCTGGGCACTCTCATCCCCCGTGCAGACGGGGTGCCAGTGAGATGGGGTGAGAGATAAGGCACAGCAGGTGGCAGCTCCCGCAGGGCTGGGGCCAGGCTGGGTGGCTTGGACTTCATCCAAAGGGCGTGGGGCACACATGGCTCTTGAGAGGAGGAGGGAGGCCGTGGCCCCTGGAGTGGTGGGAGGGACCCTCCAGGGCAGAGACTGGAGCTGGGGAGAAGGCAAGAGGTGGTGGCTCCCAGGGGGGAGTGAGACCACATAAGCAGTGAGCTGCTCAGGAGGGAGAGGCCCGATTCTCAGCCTGTGGTCTCCGCGCTACAGAAACCACACAGGTACTAGATGAACTTCTGGGTTGGTAGTCCTGGAGGTCGCCCACCAAGTTATGCATGGTTTTTTGTCGGTAATGGTGGCTTTTTTTTTTTTTTTTTTTTTTTTTTTTTTTTTTTTTTTTTTTTTTTTTGGTACTGAGGATTGAACCCAGGACCTCATCCTGAGCTACATTCCCAGTCCATCTATTTTTTATTTTGACACAAGGTCTCATTAAGTTGCTGAGGAGTCCAGGCTGGGCTCAAACTTGTGATCTTCCCTCTTCAGCCTCCCAGAGTGCTGAAACTGCAAGCATGCCCACTACGCCCAACTCATTATTTTCACAAAAGTGAAATACATCCAGGAGAAGAGTGCCACAGTAACAGCTCGGCTCCCTCCCTGCCCCATTCTCCTTACAGCTGAGGTGTTGTACAAAGATGCTGAGAACTTGGAGTCAACCACGGATGAGCCACTGTCTGCCCCACCCTGAGGGAGCAGAGGACACCAGACTCCTCTCAGATTCTCTAATCACAGCACGCTCGCGGCCCACTGATACACAATCACACTGTTCACCTGCTTTGGTTAGATACAGATTGCTGATTCATAGATGCAGAACCATCTCCCACCAGACACACTTTAAATAACTCGGAGTCCAGAACCCCCCAGCAGCCCCTCACCCGGGGCCCTTGGGGGCTGCAGAGTCGCAATGAAAAGCATGAACCCGAAGACTGAGGCATGAACTACACCCCACAGCAGTCCACCAGAAGCTGGAAAGCCGAGCACCAGGACCCACGTCGTCCACAGCTCTGTGCATGCGTGCAGTAACAGGGGTTAGTGCAGCATTCGCTCCATCTTCTTACTTACTTACTTTTTTTTTTTTTTTGACAGTACCAGGGTCGAAACCAGAGATTTTGTACTGAGCTACTTTCAGCAACCTTTTTATGTTTTTTATTTTTGTTTTGAGACAGGGTCTCGCTAAGTTGCTAAATAACTCAACCCGGGGTCAAATTTGAGATCCTTCTGCCTCAGCCCAGAGTACTGGAATTTTGGGCCTGTGCCACAATGCCCAATTGTGCTTATTGGCTTTTATTTGACAAATTAGAATTGTATATCTTTGAGGAAAAAAAAGAATTGAGTATCTTTTTGTAGACAGAACGAGATTTTGAAATATGTATGCGTTATGGAATGACCAAGTCAAGCAAGTCACCAAAAGCTTTAATGTTGCGTTTTATTTGTAGCATGAACATTTAAAACCTGTCCTTTAGCTGGGCCCAGTGGCACAGGCCTGTAATCTCAGCACTCTGGGAAGCTGAGGCAGGACGACTGCAAATTCAACCTCAGCCTTGGCAATCTTTAGCCACTTAGTGAGACCCTGTCTCACTAAGCAGTTAGAGCACTTGCCTAGGAAGCACAAGGCTCAGGGTTCATTTCCCCAGCACCGCATAAACTGAGTAAACTGGGTGTGTTAGCGCACACCTGTAATCTAAGCACTAGGAGGCCGAGGCAGAATTATCATGAGTTTGAGGCCAGCCTGGACTACATAGTGAATTCAGAACCAGTGTGAACTATAGAGCGACAAGACTTTGTATCAAAATAAGCAAATAAGTAAAACATTTTTAAAGGTTTAAAAATAGGTTGGGCATGTAGTCCAGTGTGAAGGCCCTAGGCTCAATCCCTAGTACTGACAATTAATTAGTAATTAAGTAATTAAAACAGGCTGCAGTGCCACAATAAGGAACCCTCCCCCAGTAGCACCAAAAAACAGAAAATAAAAAAGAAAGAAAAGAAAAAGAACACTTTCTTCTGATTGGCGCCTTGTGCTAAGGGCCAGTGTGCCCTGTTTTTGCCCAGGTGAGGAAGCCAGCCTGGCCACACCCATGAGAGGGCTGGGCAGCTGCTTACAACAGCACAGTGCCAGGCAGGCCAAGACGACCCTCACCAGGAGGCCCAGCTCCGCTAAGTCCTCCAGTGCTGTGGGAGACTAAGTCTTCTTTGCACATAAAGGAGGGAATCTTTCACACACCCTGCTGGGCTGCGAAGGTCAAAGCAGGCTGCAGAAGGTCAAGGACCTGACACTATTTATAGGGCGTGTAAAACCATGCAAGGCGACACCCTAGTGATGATGGATTTATACCTATGGAGCAGGAAGGGGTTTTTTTGTATCAAAAATAATGGCCACCTCTTCTGGACTATGGTTACCCAGGGTGGGGGAGGGGGAGCCCAGGATTTGGAGAGGAGAGAGTACCCAGCAGGTCCCACAATGTTTGAACAGTCCTATTTCTTAAATTCCTCAGTAGACAGGGGTGTTCTGTATGTTTTTCAGGATTTTGAGGGGAGGGCATGGTACTGAGGTTTGATTCCTGGGCCTTCACACTGAACTACATCCCCAGGCCTTTTCAATTTTAGTTTGAGACAAAAGTCTCACTAAGGCACTCTAAGTTGCCCAGGCTGGGCTCCAGCTTGTGAACCTCCTGCCTCAGCTTCCTGGAGTGCTATGATTACAGGTGTGGACCACCAGGTGGGGCAGAGACAGTGGTTTTATTTACTAGTTTATAATCTTACCTCCTCCCCCACCCCCCCACCCGCCCCCGCCCCGCCAGACACATCGGCTCAATCTAACGTCATGCAGTCTTTCAATTATAGGTCTTTTTTTTTTTTGAGGTTGTGGGGAATCAAACTAAGGGCCTCACACACACTCTGGGCAAGCTCTCTTCCATGTGGGCTGGGGACATAGCTCAGTGGTTAACGTGCTTGCCTAGCAAGTGCAAGGCCCCGGGCTCCATTCCTCAGTATCAATTAAGTTGGCTATGGTGGTGCACACCTGTAATACCAGCACTCCAGAGGCTGAAGCATGGGAACTGCTTGAGTTCAAGGCCAGCCTGGGCTACATAGAGAGACCCTAGGACCAGCCTGGGCTACAGAGGGAGACCCTACCTCAAAAAACCCCAACTCTCTACCATTGAGCTATATTTCAGACATAAATCAGTTTTTAGTATATGTTTTATTCATTAAATATTCTTGAAAAAGTAGTATATTCTGTGTGTGTATATAGAGAGGCCCTGAGCTAAATCCCCAGTGCCCCAAAATAATATTCATGACGTGTCACTATATGGAATATCTAATGATATGAGCTAGTACGCATTAGGGTGGTTCTTGAACAGCGGCACTTGGGGTAGAGGCAGGGCACCCCCTCTCATACCAGAAGGAACTTAGGCACACAAGCACGGAGAAACTTCTCAGGGGTCCCTCACTCAGCAGGAGGGGGTCACAGGAAAGACCAGCTTAGGAAGGCCTAAGCCAGGCCAGCTGTGGAGTCGGGTGTGCCCTGGGGCTGGGCCGGAGCCGCCCCCGCCACACCTGCACATGGAGGTCACTCGGGGTGACTGCTGCTAAATGAGGAGGTGCAAAGCTCCCAGATCACCAGCGAGCCTCCAGGGGAGGGCTGGAGGCCGAGAGGCCCCTCGCTGTGGGCCCAGGTGGCTGGCCCTACAGCCTGACCTTTGGGCACTGCAGCTGCCCATGCCAGCACTTGGGCATCTCACCCGAGGGCCCTGGGAGCCGCCTGGAGCCCCAGGCCCCATGGGCTCTTGAATGCACCTCATGGATAGGCTACACCTCTGGTATCTGCGTCTCTATACTCATTACTTGCCTGCTCTGTGCCTCAGTTTCCCTACCAGTAGCCTAGGGCCTGTTGGGAGAAAGACTTGGGCAAGGGGCTAGAGAAATAGCACAGTGGTTAAAGCACTTGCCTAGCAAGGACAAGGCCCTCGGCTGGATTCCCCAGCACCACATAAGCTGGGCATGGTGATGGACACCTGTAATCCCAGCACTGAGGCGAGAGAATTGTAGTGTGCTCAAGGCCAGCCTGGGCTACATAGTGAGGTCAGGACCAGCAGGACTACCAAAAATGAGACCCTGCCTCAAAAAAAAAAAAAGAAAAAAGAAAAAGAAAAAAGAAAAGAAAAAAGAAAAAGAAAGAAAAAGGAAAAGGAAAAGGAAAAAAAATTGGGTGCATAAATTAAGACCAAGAAGCCTGTCTTCCCAACACTCTGGAAGGCTGAGGCAGGAGGATTGCAAAGTTGAACCCAGCTTGGGCAACTTGGAAACTTAGCAAGAACTTGGGGACAGAGACAAAAAGAAGGAGGAGGGGAAGGGCGGAGAGAGAAGAGGAGAGAAGAGGAAGAATTACTGTTATGTTGCACTGAGGTATGGTGATAGTATTGCAGTTGCTGGATTTTTTCTTTTTTCTTTTTGGTGGTACTGGTGATGGATGGAGCCCACAGTCTTTACACTGAGGTGCATCCCTAGCCCACCCTCCTTTTTGAGACAGGGTCTTGACAAGCTGTTCTGGCTGGTGTTGACATCACAGGCTTGCAGGACTAGGCCCCTCATTTGATGGGAAATTTTAAAGGTTCATACACCTGGTTGGGCACAATTCTCATGATGTCTGTAGTTTATTTTCTCATGGTTAGCTCAGGAAGGAAAGCCTCCTTGTGTAGCCAGAGGTTAGGGCTAGGACCATGCGCATGGCAAGTCCCTACAAGACGATCACAATGTGACATTTGCCTTTTTTTTTTTTTTTTTTTTTTGTGGTCCTGGGTATTAAGCCCAGTGTCTTCATTTCCAGTCTTTTAAAAAAATTTTAAGTCAGTAAGTTGCCCAATCTGGCCTCAAGCCTGTGATCCTCCTGCCTCAGCCTTACAAAGTACTGGAATGATAGCCCTGTGCCGCCGGGCTAGCTTGTCATATGCTTCAAAATAATCTGCACTCTCCTCCCCCGCAACAAAGAAAGGAGGATCAAGTGGATATGAAAGGATGGAAGGTTCTATGACACCCACCGACAGGGGCAGGGTGACAGCATTCTGTTAATGTCCTGCAGGTGTGTCTTCCTTGACCAAGCCTGGGAGAGGTCAGAGAGCAAAGGACCTGGGACCTCCGCTCCTGGCCAGGCTCCCTGGGGACAAGCACCACTGCCACTTCCCTGGGGCTCTGCCCAGAGGCTCTGTGGTGCAGGGTCTATTAATAGCATGCAGTAGTAGTAGTGGAAACACGAGCGGCTGTCAGGGCTGAGTCACAGGCTGGACCTGGGCCCGGCACCAACAATCTGGACTAAGGCAACAGCTTCTGCGAGCCTCAGTTTCCTGATCCAGAAACTGGGGCTAAGTCCTAATCTTTTGGGGTGCTGGGCAGGGACTGGTAAAGCCTCCAAAGAGAGCCAGGGTCAGAGCACATAGGGGAACCCATTCCCCGGTGTGTCCCCAAGCCAAGAAAGTGTCTGGGGCCAGGATGCCTATGTTCTTGGGGAGGAGGGCAGGGGCCAGGAGTCCTGGGCCTTGGGGAGAAAAGCCAGTGCCTGGACTCCAGGGCTTGGCAGGGAGGGCCAGGGCCTGGACCCCAGGTCTGAGGGAGGAGGGCTGGTGTCTGGAATTCTATGACCAGGAGAAGAGGCTGGGGTTGGAGTCTCAGTGTCCAGGAGCAGGGTCTTGGGCAGTTTCTAGGTTATGGGCATCACAGCCTCTGGCCCCTAGACTAGCTGCAGACATGGAGTCTGGGCCAGTGGCTAGAGAACCCCATGACAGTTTCTCCCACTTTTTCCTGCCCTTAGGCCTGGCCCTGGGGGGTCACAATGTGTTTTGTCCCCTCTGTCCTGGGACTCGCGCCCAGAGTCCAAGCTGGGCTAAGTTTGGAAGGGGGAGGAGGGGACAGCGGCCAGGGGTTGAGGGAGGGTGTGGGGGACAGGATGTCTCTGTCTCTGAGCTGTCACACACACCTCTGCCCAGAGAAAGGGAGGGACAAAGGCTCCCAGTGTCAGAACAAAGAGAGAAGGAAAGAGTCTCAGAGACACTGGGGAGGAACAGGGAGCCAGGGAGCCCACTGGGCAGGCAGCAGAGACCCGACACAGAGACCTAACAGGAGGTGTGGAGAGACAACAGAGGGGCCAGGACACACAGAAAGAGAACAGGGGACAGAGCCCACCAGGAGAGCCCTGGGCAAGGCAGAGAAAGGGCGTGGGAGGGCTGGAGAAGCAGCCAGAGACCAGTCACCCAGAGGCAGGAAAGAGAAAAATCTGAGATAGGAGAGGTGGGGCAGGAGGGGACACGAAAAGAAAGGGACAACAGGAAGAAAAGGAGAGAGAAGAGAGGAGAGGAAGGAAAGAGAAACTGAGAAGGAGCCAGTCAGAAGAACGGAGAAAAAGTTGGAGAGGGAAGGAAGGGCGTGGCTGAGTGGAAGAATTAAACAGGGCGTTCCAGGTGACGCGCAGCCAGAAGTGACCCACAGCAGGAGACTGGGAACCTGTGGAGGGAGGCCGGCCCACCCTCCAAAGCCCGAGGACTTAGGGCGCAGGGTCTGGGGATCTGGGTGCTTCCTGGGTGAGCAGGTTGGGGTGTCACCTCCAGGCCACCGAGATGGAGCTCAGGGCCCCTGAGTCCCCCGAGGATGGGGACCCTGAGGTGAGAGAGGGCAAGAGGGCAGGAGGTGGCTTAGAGACCCCATACAGGGAGGGGACACAGGGGGACCCCTACTCGCCCTGGAGAGACACAGAGAGCCAAAGACAGAATGGGCCAGGGGCACGGGCTGTGCGTCCAAGCTGCACCCTGCATGGGGATGGGGCTTCGCTTCCCAAAACCCCAACCCCACCAGGACACAAACGCAAGTGGCCCAAGGCCGGTGAGTCATTGTGACTCACGGTCCTCTCTGGGGACAGTGGCCCCTGTCCTCCACCCCCCTTGGCTCGTCCCTGGGCTGGGCCTTTCAGCTCTCCATGGACCCGGGACTCACCCCATCTGTGTCCCGCAGGAGGACACGGCCTCGGCTCTGCAGCGGCTGGCGGAGCTGACGGCCACCAGGGTGACCCCACTGAGGAGCCTGTGTGTCCAGTACCGCCTGCTTCGGAGGCTGGGTGCCGGCTCCTATGGTCGTGTGCTTCTCGCCCAGCCTCGCCACGGGGGTGAGTCCACCACCAGGGCTGCACCCCAGAATCAGAGCCTGACAGGGGGAGTCTGTGGGAACCCAGGAATGGGGTGATGCTCTGAGAAACTGAGGTCATCGAGAGAGGGCAAGCGGCTGACCTGAGGTGGTACAGCAAGAGAAGTAGAGCCCAGAGAGGGCAAGGCAGTCATGCAAGCCCACACAGCAGTGTAAGGCAGGACAGGAAGGGCCCTGGGGAAGATGGAGGACCTGGTCCTGCCCATGAGAAGCCTAAGATGAAGAGATTTGCCTGAGGCCACACAGAGGAGCGCCCTGAGTTTCCCTCTGACCTGTGTACCCTGGCAGGCCCAGCGGTGGCTCTGAAGCTCTTACGTCGGGACAAAGTCCTGAGGGCCACCTTCCTGAGGGAGTTCTGTGTGGGCCGTTGTGTGTCCTCCCACCCTGGCCTGCTGCAGACTCTGGGGGGGCCCCTGCAGACCCCCCGACATTTTGTCTTCGCCCAAGAGTACGCACCATGCGGGGACCTCAGCGGGATGCTCCAGGAGAAGGTGAGGCAGCAGGGACCAGGTGAGGGTGGCTTGCCCCGGCTCCCACTGTGCCCCAGACCCAACTCCAGCCCTGACGGCTGGTCACGCCTGACCTGCAGAAGAGCAGCCCAAGCCAGCAGAAACAGTTGGGCCCCCTAGCTCTGCCCCTCAGTGCTGTCCCCACTGCCCTTGGGCTCAGCTTCATCACCTGGACACAGCTGGACGGGCCGGGAGCGTGTGGGTGCTTGGTGGGGAGACAGATGGGACTACAACTGTCATTGGGATTGGGGTGCAGGAGAGGATGGGGCTGAGGGTGGATTTGGGGTTGACTCTAGAGGGTGTGGACGGAGACTGGGGTGCTGAGAGTGGTCCCTAGGCAGACTGGGGGCAAACTGTCATGGGTTCCCCAATGGGCCAGGTCTGGACTTGGCCGCAGCCTCTTGCACTGGAGGTGTTGTTGGCACTTTGGATTTGAGATATGGTGGGGAACCAACGGAAGGAAGGGAGGGGAGAGGGAGGGGAAAAGGAAAGAAGGAAAGAAAATGAAAGGATTAAGAAGGAAAAGAGAAAAGAAGGGATGAAAGCAGGAATGGAAGAATGAAAAGAGGGAGGAAAGTGGGAAGGAAGGAAAGAAAAGAAGAAGAAAGGCAGGATGGATGGACAGATGTGTGGGCTGGACATTAGTGGAGTCACCGGCCTGCTGACCAGATGTGAGATGGACTTGTGGTCCAGCCTCGCAGGTGGTGCTGGTGTCACGGGCAGGTGGATGGATGGATGGAGGAATGGATGGGCCAGTCAGGGGAAGGAAAGGTGGGTAGGGGAGAGCCTGGGTTAGGAAGGCACTAGGCCAGCAGGGAGCTGGGGAGGGGGCGCTCATTGGGATGGGGTGCCCTGGACGGTCCGTTTAGGGACTGTGCAGGGTGGCCACACCCCACCAGTGAGGGTTAAGGAGCTCTGAAGAAGTCCAAGGAACGAGCTCTGATTAGAAAGGTACAGGCAGGGAAGAGGCCTGGCCTGGGAAGGACTCTGGAGTGGTGAGGGAGCGCTAAGGGAGCTGCGGGCCCTGGGTTCCGGACTGTCCAGCCTCAGAGTCGAACTCCGGTGGCACAGGCCTGTCTTTCCTGCACTCGGGCAGGCTGAAGAAGGAGGAGCCTAAGTTTGAGCCCAGCCTGGAAAACGTAGTGACTTAGGGAGACCCTGTCTCAAAATCAAAAATAAAAAGTAGGTTGGGGCAGTAGCTCAGCGTGAAGGCCCTGTGCTTGACCCATGGCATTAAAAAAATAATAGAAAACAGGTGAGACCCCTTGATCCTCTGGGAACCAGCGCCTGCTCCCCAGGGTTTGATTGCCACCCCCTCCCACCAGGGCCTCCCAGAACCGATGCTGAAGCGGGTGTCAGCGCAGCTGGCCGGGGCCCTGGACTTCCTGCACAGCCGGGGGCTGGTGCATGCAGATGTCAAGCCCGACAACGTGCTGGTCTTCGACCCTGGCTGCCACCGTGTGGCACTGGGTGACCTGGGCCTGACACGTCCTGAGGGGAGCCCGGTCCCAGCGCCACCCCACCCACTGCCCACGGCACCCCCGGAGCTCTGCCTGCTCCTGTCTCCTGCCACACTGCCACTGAGGCCTGCTGTGGATGCCTGGGGCCTGGGTGTGCTAATCTTCTGTGCCGCCACTGCTTGCTTCCCATGGGATGTGGCACTGGCCCCGGACCCTGAGTTCGAGGCCTTTGCTGGCTGGGTGACCACCAGGCCCCAGCCACCCCGGCCACCACCACCCTGGGACCAGTTTGCCCCCCCAGCACTGACTCTGCTCCAGGGGCTCCTGGACCTGGATCCTGACACAAGGAGCCCCCCTCTGGCGGTCCTGGATGTGCTGGGCGATGACTGGGGCCTGGAGGGTGATGGGGAAGGAGACAGGGACCTGGGGAGTATATCCCACAACGACAGGGAGGATGGGGAAGATAGGGAATCCAGCTTGGAGGAGTGGACTGAGGAGGAGGATGACCAGAGTGGCGGGAGCCTGGGAACAGATAGGGGAGTGCCCTGACCAGGGCACTGAGACAGGTGGCCCTAGCCTGGGCCAAAGGCCCCTCCCCAGCCCCATGCCACCTGGAGAGACAGCTGCTCCATGGAGGACAGACAGGGAGCACCTGCTTCCCACTCCCCAAGCTGAGGTCATCCTCGACACATCGCTCAGAGGCTGGGCTTGGACATGGTGACCCCCACCGCCCCCCTCAAGCCAGGGCCTCTAGGTTCCTAGCCTGCCCTCCCTCAGACCTGGGTATCTTGCCTCTGTCCTTCCTCCTCTCTCTGCCCTGGCTCATGTTCTTGAAGGAAGATGTTGTGTCCCCTGTGGATACATTTCTGTGCTCCTTTTCACAGAGATTTCATGAGGTCACTCCCCTCCAGTGAGGCCTTCACCGGATCCCACCATCCCTAGGACAAACGCTAGGCTGGCATCATGTGTCAGTCTCCTCCTCCCCTCTCCCGTTTCTCTGTGCTCTGGGTAACCGCAGGAATCACCCTCCATTCTGCAGCTAGAGGTACACACAGCACGCATGCTCACGCACACACAAGTGCACACACGCTTGGCCATGGGCAGGCATGTGCACACCATCCCCCCTGCTAGGGCACCAGTGCCCACACTGGGGTCCCAGCGCTGTGTCCTCTGGTCCCTCTGGACTTAGCATTTGAGCCATCTGTGTCCTCATCTTCGTTGCTCATACTGTCTGTGGACTTGGTTCTTCTCTTTCCCAGATGATCCAAGGCTGCTGCCTCAGAGCACTGGGCACCCTGGCTCAGGGTGGACCCAGCTCCATCTGTCTCCTGAGACCAAAAGCTCCAGAGGCCCCCAACCCCGACTCCCTCGGAGGAGTAGTGCTGGCTCCTGGGGGCTCACACCTGCAGTACATGGCCAGGGAACTCTGCCCCGAGCGCCCACACTGAGCACAGGGTCAGCCCAGCAACCATGCCCAAGGAATGTGCCTTCTTTAGATTAAACAGTGAGTCAACACCAAGTATGGCAGCATGTACCTGTCCTCCCAGCACTCTGGGAGGCTGAGGCAGGTGGATCAAAAGCTGAGCCCAGACTGAGCAATTTAGTGACTTAAGGACACCCTGTCTCAAAAAAATTTTAGAAGGCCTGGAGTGCACAAAAACACTCAACATAACCATTATGTATCATATTTGCACATGTCAGTAAAGCGGTGAAAAGGTCAGAAGATACAGCTCAGGGCAGACTGGGTCAATCTCCATTCCAACAACAACAGTAACTATTGATGTCACTAAATGCAACATGGTACCATGGAAGGGATCCTGGCCAGGAGAACGACCCCGGAGACACATCAGCCTCACATGAACTGTGTGGTGCTGAGGAACTCCACCATAGCCTGACTGGCAGGAGACACGTGGCAGTGGGAGCCAGGGCCAGGAGATGCACTCGATGGGTTTTGGCAACTGGTTTGAAAATCTGAAATGATTTCAAAATAAAAAGTGTGAATAGAATTCACGTCTCACAGGATGCTGTGGAGCGAGAGAAGGGAGCAGCTGTCGGGGAAGGGGGAGCTGCCCTCTGCCCAGTTGCCCAGGCACCTGCTTCCCGCCCCCTGAGCTGAGGTCATCCTCGACACATCGCTCAGGAATCCTGTCGCCTCATCCTTTCCCCAAATGTGACCCACTGTCTGCACCCGGACACCCCTCTCCCTACATGGGCCACAGATCCCTCAAAGGGCATCAAAGGCTGCATCTGGGGGCAGGGCTGGGGAAGGTTAAGATAACCTATCATCTCCTAAGGAGCCTGGAGCCCCAGGTCTGAGTGAGGGGGCCGGGGCCTGGACCCCTGGGACTGAGGGTGGAGGGCTGGGACCTGGACCCCTGGGTCTGAGGGAGGAGATTATAGGACCTGGACTCCCAGGTCTAAGGGAGGAGGACTGGGACCTGGATCTCTGGGTCTGAGGAAGGAGGGTTGGAGTCTGGTCCCCAGGTATAAGGAAGGAAAACAGTCTGGAACCCAGACCTAAAGGAGGTGGGCTAAGGCCTGGACCACGAGGTCTGAGAGAGAAGGGCTGGGATTTGGAGCCTGAGTCTGAGGAGAGAGGACAGGATGCAGGCTCCCTGCGTCTGAGGGATGAGGGCTAAGCCTTAGCCCCAGGTCTGAAGAAGGAGGGCATAGGGTCTGGACCCCTGGGGTCTGAGGGAGAAGAGGAGAGCCCTGGCCTCTGGGTCTGGGGGAAAAGGGCTGGGCCTGAGTCTGGGGCAAGGGACCCACCATAGCCAGTTCTAGGATTCAACGCACGATGTCGCTCTGGCCGCGGTGGGGGCCGTGGGGGCGGGGCCAGGGCGGGGCCTCGCGACCCCCAGTGGCCGGGTTGCTCGTGGTGCTGGCCTGGGCCCTAAGTGCCTGGCTTGGCGCACAGCGGCTGCAGAAGGGTCAGACACACCTCGGAGAAGGTGAGGTTGAGTTCTGCATGCATGGCAGGTTAGAGCAAGGGGATAGGGCCTGGGCAGGGCGAGACAGAGGACTGAGTGTCGTCAAGGGCCATGTCCTGGATCCCCTATCAGCACCTTCAACTAGGAAGGTGTTGGCTTTGGCAAGGTTCTGGGCACCAGGTCGCTGTGGTTTCTGGGGCTACAGGACAGGAGGGCTGGGGGTCATACTTGGGCGTCTGAGGAAGAGGGCTGGGGCCCAGTCTTGGAGATCTGAGGAGGAGGGCTGGGGCCCAACCTTGGAAGTCTGAGGAGGAGGGCTGGGATCCAGTCTTGGGAGTTTGAAGAGGGACACGAGGCCCAGACTTGGGGGTCTGAGGAGGGGGCTGGGGCCTGGATTGGGGGCTCACTGCCACTTCTGTTGTGACAATGCCCATATTGGGGAGCGGACTAACAGCAGTGTTGGGAGCAGTGTCTGGTGTAAGGTGAAGTCAAGCAAGAGGTCACAGTGGTCCCCGCCCCCATGTCCTGCTGCCACTGAAGCCCTGAGGGTGAAAGATGAACCTCAGCACTTGAGACACCCCCACCTTGTTTCCAAAGCAAACAGACTTAGGCCCTGGGGGGGATGAGCAGCCTCCTCTCTAAGAGCAAACAGGTGGTCACTGTCCCCAAGCGTGGGAGGGTGGGGCTGCGCAAGGGGGCCTGGGACGCCTGGGTTCTGTGGGAGCAGGGATCCCACGGTCCTCAAGCTCTCTAATGCCTGAGTTCCTACTCTACAGCCCAGCCTCCTCACTCAGACCCAGGGGTCCAGGCCCTATGCTCTCCTCCCTCAAACCTGGAGGTCCAGGCCCCAGCCCTCCTCCCTCAGACCCAGAAGTATAAGGCCCCCAGTTTCACCTTCCTTGGACCAGGCCTGGTAGCTGCTGAGCCAAGCATCTCTCTCTGTTCTAACCCTGCAGAAATGCCCGGCAAGCAGCCAGAGGACGAGCTGGCGGAGGTGGTCGCCCCCACAAATGGCCCTGAGGACTGCCTGGGGGGTCTCACTGCAGTGGAGCTGGAGCAGGGCCAGGAAGCTGCTCTGGCCCTGGAGGATATGATGGCGCTGAGCGCCCAGACCCTAGTCCAAGCCGAGGTGGATCAGCTTTACCAGGAGGTGCGTCCCCTGGGCCAGGGCCGCTTCGGCCGCGTTCTGCTGGTCACTCATCGTCAGAAAGGTATCCAGGCTTGGGGGGCACAGGTGTTGGGGTGCAGCAGGGTGTGGCATGGGCCTGGAGAAAGACAGCCCACCAAGCTGTGGGGGCCAGTAGAATCAAGCCCCTCCTTTCCTGCATCCCACCCAAACTGCATGTTTCAGGTACCTCTTTAATCTTAGTCTCAGCTTTCTCCTTTGAAAGGATGGCCAGTGATTCTGTCTTTTCGTTTATTTTTTTCTTTTTCCACATGGAAATGAACCTACTGCCCTCACCCTGAGCTATAGCCCCAGCTCTTGTTTTTATTTTGAGACAGGGTCTTGCTAAATTACTAAGTTGCCCAGGCTGGGCTCAAACTTGGGATCCTCCCCCTGCCTTAGCCTCCTGGAGTGCTGGGATGACAGGTCTGCACCATTAAACCTGGATAAAATGAGGAATGGTTTTCATCTGAAAGAACTCTTCATTTCTGGCCATGCAGTAGAGCCTTCTTATTTGTAAGAATACACTTCAAGACCCCCAGGGGGCCAGAAGTTATGCATAGTACTCAATATTGTATGCATTCTTTTTTCCCTGTACATATACACATACCTGTGATAAAGTTTAATTTACAAAGTAGTCACAGTAAAAAAATCAATGATAAGTAATACTGAAGAGAATAATTATAACAATGATTTTTTTTTCTCTTATTGAGACAGGGTCTTGTTCTGTAGCCCAGGCTGGTCCTGAACTCACTGTGTAGTACAGGCTGCCCTCAAATTCACAGCTATCCTCCCTCAAATTCACAGCAATCCTCCTACCTCAGCTTCCTAACTTCTGTGATTATAGGAACCCAGCTGATGTGATGCTGGGGAATCGAACCCAGGGCTTTGAGCTTGTTAGGCAATTTTTTTGTTTGTTTGTTTTGAGATTGGGTCTCGCTCTGTAGCCCGGCTGGTCCTGAACTCACTATGGAGCCCAGGCTGGCCTTGAACTCATGGCAATCCTCCTGCCTTAGCCTTCCGAGTGCTGGGATTACAGGTGTGTGCCACCACTCCCAGCTGATGTGGTGCTGGGGAATTGAACTCGGGTACTTAGCACTTGCTGCAAGCACTTTAACCACTGAGCCATTCCTCCAGCCCCCAGGCAAGTGCTTACCACAGTGCCCTTCCTCCAGTCCTTATCTTTGATTTTGAGGAAGGGTCTTGTTAAGTCACTAAGTTTCCCAGGCAGCGTTCAAACTTGTGGTTCTCCTGCTTTAGCCTCCCACAGTGCTGAGATGACAGGCCTGTGCCACCTGTCCTATCTAGGATAACTTTTAAGTAAGATAAGGGTTACCTGAACCCAGCCTGTGATCCTAGTTGTGATCTCATGACAGAGGTGGCTACCAGGTTGCTAATGAGTACACAGTGTGAACATAGTGGGTGGAAGGGGACTCCTGTGGTGGGTGGCGATGTGCCCTCACCCTACTGGGAATGAGGTACATGTTCTAACTCAGAAATTGCTGTGTTTATTGTGTAGTGCTGGAAAAGGAACTC
Organism: Ctenodactylus gundi; assembly: GCA_004027205.1. Lineage (NCBI taxonomy): Eukaryota > Metazoa > Chordata > Mammalia > Rodentia > Ctenodactylidae > Ctenodactylus > Ctenodactylus gundi. Next base: position 263,696 of record PVKB01002218.1, on the reverse strand, counting down.
AGGGTCTTGTGTGTACTAGACAAGTGCCATATTCCTAAGCAGCACCCTCTTCCCCTTGAATTACATTCTTCTAGAATTTTCCATATACTATCTTTAAACCCAAATTGACCACTGACAACTGAAACTTTGAAAATGAGACTTCAGGGGGCTAGGGGCATAACTTAGTGGTTAGAGCCCTTGCTTAGCAAGTACAAGGCCCTGGGTTCTATTCCCCAGCACCACATAAGCTGCTGGGTGGTGGTCCATCCCTGTAATCTCAGCACTCAGGAGGCTGAGGCAGAATTGCCATGAGCTTGAGATCCACCTGGGATGTATAGTGAGTTCAGAATCAGCCTGGGCCACAGAGCAAGACCTTGTCTCTCAAAAAAAAAAAAAAAAAAAAAAAAAAGTCTTGCTCTGTAGCCCAGGCTGGTCCTAAACTCTCTAAGGAGCCCAGGTTGGCCTTGATCAAACAGCAATACTTTGCCTTAGCATTTTGAGTGCACACCTAACTTATGTGGTACTGGGGAATTGAACCCAGAGTTTTGTGCTTGCTCAGCAAGCACTCTAACCACTGATCTATGGCCCTAGCACAAGACCCTATCTTCTTTTTTTTTTTCCTGAGACAAAGTCTCTCTCTACAGTGCGGGCTGGTCCTGAACTCACTATGTAGCCCAGGCTGGCCTCAGACTTATAGCAATCCTCCTGCCTCAGCCTCTCAAGTGCTGGGATTACAGGTGTGTGCCTCCACACTTGGTTTATGTGGTGCTGGGAAATTGAACTCAGGGCTTTGCACTTGCTAGGTAAGTGTTCTAATTGCTGTGCTATTCCTCCAGCCCCCAAGACCCTATCTTAGAAAGAAAGAAAGAAAGAAAGAAAGAAAGAAAGAAAGAAAGAAAGAAAGATAGATAGAAAGAAAGAAACTGCAAGACAACATCCCCAGGACCATGCTTCTTGCAGGTGGCTGGTTAGTGGCCCCTGCCAAGGCCAAGTACATAGAGAAGCCATCACACAGTGAGCGCAGGACAAGCCTCACTTATTGGCACCTCCCAGCCTTGTGTACCCCAGAGCTTACATCTCCCCACTGGGAGGCTGGGAACAAAGCCTGGAATCATCCTTGGCTTGGCACATGCAGCCAGCCTGCATGGGTTCCCAGGACTCAGAGGAATGGGAGCCTGCCCTGCCTCCTGAGAGCTCTGTGCTTGTGGACACAGAAGGAGGGCATGGGCAGGTGCTGGAAGCTGAGATTGGAGATCCAAGTGACCCTTGCCTCTCAACCCCCCCACCTGTCCCTGTTGCTCCCAGGCACATCCCTGGCACTGAAACAGCTCCCGAAGACCTCCACATCCCTCCGTGGCTTCCTGTATGAGTTCTGTGTGGGTCTCTCGCTGGGCTCCCACCCGGCCATCGTGGCAGCCTACGGCATTGGCATTGAGTCGGCCACCTCCTACAGCTTCCTGACAGAGCCCATTCTGCATGGAGACCTCATTGCCTTTATCGAGCCCAAGGTGGGTAGGTGGGCCCTGAGCAGGCCTTTGGGAGCCTCCCTGGGCCTCACAAGCCCTAAACAACCTGCACCTCAGGAATCATGCCCACTGTATTAGGCCTCACCTGGAGCCCTGGAAGTCCGTCACTGGGCAGACAGGACTTACCGGATTGTTAGGCCTCTTCAGAGTTCACTGACTTCGTGGAACTATGTTTTTGTGAGATTCAGAAGTCCCCACAAGGTCATACTTGGCCCCACTGGAGCAGACAGCCTTCATGGGGGCCTGTCTGGGCTAACAGGGTCGCAGCAGCACACACTGGCCTTACTAGGTTCATAACCTCACTGGGTCGTGCTCAGCTCCATCAGGCCACAACAGGCCTCAGCAGCTCTTGTGAGCCTTCCCAGGTTCATGCTTCCAGGAAAGGCTATAGCCCCCTCACTCCTTCCCTGCAGGTGGGCCTCGCACCGCCTGCAGCGCAGCGCTGTGCTGCCCAGCTGGCCTCAGCCCTGGAGCACATTCATGCCCACGGCCTGGTGTACCGGGACCTCAAGCCCGAGAATGTGCTGGTGTGTGACCCGGGCTGCCTGCGAATCAAGCTGACCGACTTTGGCCACACCCGGCCCCGCGGGACCCTGCTGCGCCTGACCGGGCCGCCCATCCCCTACACAGCCCCTGAGCTCTGCGCCCCTCCCCCGCTCCCGGAGGGGCTGCCCATCCAGCCCGCCCTAGATGCCTGGGCACTGGGTGTCCTGCTCTTCTGCCTCCTCACTGGCTACTTCCCCTGGGACCAGCCGCTGGTGGAGTCCGACCCTTTCTATGAGGACTTTCTCATCTGGCAGGCCTCACGCCAGCCCCAGGACCGGCCACAGCCCTGGTTTGGCCTGGCACCTGCTGCAGACACTCTGCTCTGGGGACTGCTGGACCCTCAGCCCCGCAGGAGGAGCCCTGTGGGCTCCATCCAGGCTTACCTGGGGCAGCCCTGGAAGCAGCAGGACAGGGAAGCTAGGAAGCTGGCAGACGAGGCTGGGGAGGGAGGGCAGTGACGTGGCTGGGAGGCTCCTGGGGGGACACAGACCACTTGGCTACAGGTGTGGTTCTGGTTTCCTCTGTGCATTTTCATCTCTGTTCTGTGCATCCTCCTTCCCTTTCCTTTATGCAGTCTGCCCCCCACCCCCTTTGTCATGAGACCCCTGGGTACCCTCCCACGGCTGTCCCCACCTACCCTGGACTGCTGTGGGGCCCGTCCTCTGCTCCTGCAAACACATGCTGCCAGCCAGCTGTGGTGGTACGTACCTGTAATCCCAGCACTCTAGGAGGCTGAGGCAGGAGGAGCACACGTTTGAGCCCAGCCAGGGAATTTCACGAGACCCTGTCTCAAAATAAAAAGAGAAAACAGGGCTAGGGGTGGGGCTGGAGGAATGGCACAGCAATTAAAGTACTTGCCTAGCAAGCACACACCCCTGAGTTCCATTCCCCAGAATCATATAAGCTGGGCATGGCAGCACACATCTGTAATCCCAGCACTGGGGAGGCTGAGGCAGGAAGATTGCCATGAGTCCAAGGCCAACCTGAGCTCCATAGTGAGTTGAGGATCAGCCTGGGCTACAGAGCAAGACCGTATCTCAAAAAATAAATAAAGAAATAAAGAAACAGGGCTGGGAATGTAATTCAGTGTGAAGGCCCTGGATTCAATCCCCAGAACTCAAAAAACAAAAAATCCTTCAATGTGTGCTGTCCCCCCACTTTCCCTCCCTAACCCTAGGTAACACAGGCCCTGGCTTTGCAAGCTGTGTCCCTCCTCTGCGGTGTGTCCCGTGTCTTCCCCTGAGGGCTGCCCGCTCTTCACTCACCTGCTTGCTTTATGCAGCACAGTGCCTTGGAGAGTTCTAGAGGACAGGATCTTGCCCCTCTAGTTCTGCCGGACCCCACATGCTCACCCAGTCAGGGACCCCATGTGGATTGACCTGGCTCATCCCCAGCCTCTAGCCCTCTGTTCCCTCTCAGGGCTCTCCTGCATACCTTCATGAGACACTCTCTTCCTCTGCCCTTTGCTCCCGTGCCCTGGGTGCCAACCACCTGGTGCCACGCTCTGCCTCCTCTCTCCCCAACTGCACCCTGCAAATAAAGTCCCCCCCCCCCCCGGCGCTCAGGTCACATGAGGCCTCCAGTCTGTCTGCCACCGTGGGAAAGGGGGACCAGGCGTGGGCGTGCCAGAGGGCAAGCTGCAGAAAGGGGGATGGTGAGATGGAGTGTGACAGAGAGAGACCCAGAGGGGAGATGGAGTGGGGAGACAGAGGGGGACAGGATGACACTGAAGCACAGAGCAAGAGAAGGAACGAGAGATGACAGCCTGGTGGGTGGGTGATGATCGATCTCTGAGCATGAGTAGGTGAGCTACTTCCAAGAAGCCTCTATCTGCCACCAAGCCACGGATTGTGAGCTGCCACTGCAGTGCCAAGTTATGCCCCCAGAGGTGCTGTCAAGGAGCTAGACATGGTGGCGCATGGCCATTACCCAGCTCTCCGGGAGGCTGAGGCAGGAGGATCCCAAGTTCACGCCCTATCTGGGCAACGTAGCAGCTTAGAGAGACCTTGCTTCAGGACAAAAACCAAAACATGGGCTAGGGATGCAGCTCAGGGCAAAGGCCCTCCACTCAATCCCATGGTTCTGTGTATATGGTGAGCGCTCAAGCCTACCTGAGCCCACACAATGGTGCATGTGTGCTCAAAGAAAAAATAAAAGCAGAGCCTGAGCGCGCCTCATGGTAAGGGCGCAGGAGCCACGCGAGCCTGAGCCTGCCGAGGGCATGGTCGCGTGTACACGCAGGAAGGGTGGAAAAGGTCAGGCCGGCGCCAGGCCACCTGGGCCTCGCCTTCGCTCCCTCCCCTCGGCCCTTGCTGGCTGCTACCGCGCTCACAAACACCCTCTCTTCCTGTCCGTGCCCTGCTTGGCTGAGGGCCCAGAGCAGGGCCACGACTCTTCGGATCCGGTATCACTGTCCAGGCCTACACATCCCAGAGCTCCTGCTGTGGAACGGAGGTGTCGCCTGGTAGGGGGTGCTGGCATGTGTGCCCCTGTGGAGGCTTCTCTGGGCCCTCGTCTCTGGGTTCCAGCCAGGGAAACGGACTCATGAGACCACGTTCTGGGCAATCCGGGGCCAGGGTGGGGGGCAAGCTTCCTGGAGGGGGGCAGGGGTCCTTGGGAGAGGGAGGAGGGACAGGGCAGTGCGAAGAATCACTCACCCTTGAGTCTGAAATAGCCTGCATCGTTAGGCCAAGAATGTGCCCCATAGCGGCTGGAGGTAGCCAGGACTGGGCGTCGCTGGGTGATATAGGGCAGGGGGCCGAGCGAGGGAGGGCTGCGCATGTGCTAATTGGTGGTGGCAGCTGGGGATTAACTGAAAGGCAGCTGGCCCGGGCTAGAACCTGGGCAGCCGGGGTGGATGAGCGCCCCGGGAAGGGCTGAGGGGGCGGGGCGACACTAATTAAGTCGTGCTTAAGACTAATAGGTAGGTACTTAACACTCACTAAGGCGTTGGCTTGAGGTTCTGAGCCAAAATCAGGGGCCGGGGCTCACTCCGCTTAATGACCTGGAGGGGGTGTGAGCCAGGCATCTTTCCGGGATCACCGAGCCACAGGTCACACCAGGCTGCTCCGTGCTGCCTCGCGACTGTTTCACCGCAGGTGTCCCGGCTGGGTGGGAGGAGCGAGCCTGACCTCAGAGCACAGGCACGTGTGAAGGTGTCGGGAGCCGCTGTGGGCACACAGTGACGAGGGTGGGAGCATAGTGTGTGGGCAGGCGCGCGGGAGGAAAGGAGGGGCCAGAGCATGAGCCCACGCAGGGACTGTGCAGGGAAGCCACGACAAAGAGAGCGGAGAGCCACTGCGTTCTTGGCCTAATGACTCAAACTATTTCAGACTCAAGGGTGAGTGATTCCTTGCAGGCTCGCTGGACTCTCTCTCCCTGAGAGGACTAAGCCTCTGCTTGCTGCCCCCACGGCAGGGACGTGACAGGGACACGAGAAGCCCTTGTGCACCACTCATAAGACAAAAGGAGTGGAAGCCAGGCCTGTGTCACAAAACTTTGGGAGGCTGAGGCAGGAGGATTCCAAGTTTGAAGTCAACCTGAGCAAGTTAGTAACTTCGGAAGATTCTGTCTCAAAAGCAAAACTGAAAATGGGCTGAGACTGTAGCTCGGCGTGAAGGCCCTGAGCGCCATGACCAATACCACAAAAAACAAACAAACAAACAAACAAACAAAAAACCAAAACAAAAAAAAAAAAACAAAGACAATTCCGAGGAAAAACTCTCCCTACCTGCATCCCATCTCTGGCTCTGGCCGACTCTTCTTCTCCTGTAATCCATAGGCCCACCCCAAGAAAGACACAGAGAGGTCTCTGTCCCATTGTCCCACTGAATGTCACATACACAAGGCAAAACTGAAACTGAGGAACCATCCAGGGGCCCCTGCTGAGATGCTGCCCCTGCACTGGGCCCCCCTGGCTCCTGGGAACAGTCAGGGCTCCCTGTGGGCACCAGAGCACAGCTGCTTGTTAAAATAAAAGGAGGAGGCCGGAGTGTAGCTCAGTGATTAGAGCGCCTGACTACCAAACCCAAGGCCCTGGGTTCCATTCCCCAGCACCAAATAAACTGGGTATGGTGATGAATGCCTGTACTCCCAGCATTCAGGAGGCTAAGGCAGAAAGATCGTTGTGAGTTTGAGGCCGGCCTGGACTACATAATAACCTGGATTACAAAACAAGACACTAAATAAATAAATAAATAAGTAAACAAACCTTAGTTCATGTCTGGGGGGGTCTGGGAACAGCCATCAGGGTGTCACTTCTTCCTGGCCCCTGGGTCACAGTTCCAGGAATACAGAACAGGACCAGAGCCTCTGGGACTATGGTCCCAGCGTCCTGGATAAACTCTTACTGACACCATTTGTCTGTTACCATTTATTTACTTACTGATTTATGGGTCCTGAATGCAGGGCCTTCACACTAAGCTACATTCCCCAGCTCTTTTTTAATTTTTAATTTCTCACTAAGTTACAAAGTTGCCTGTCTGGGTGTGAGCTTGTGGTCCTCCTGCCTCAGCCTCCTGGAATGCTGGGGCTGAGCCATCACACTCACTGGCCTGCTTCCTTCTGTGCCACCGGCTACAGGACAGGAGGGGAACGTGGGACACATGGCTTCCTTCGGCCTGTGTGATGGAGGGTACCTTCTCTAAGCACCGGAAGAGGGCTGAGTCTGGGATTTTCTGCCGCCGTTGTCCTAGGCCCAGGCAGCTACTGTTCTGGGTAGGATGAAAACTGGCAGGCAGAGACCGATCTCAGCTGTCCTGTGGGAGGTGTCAGGGCCAGCACTGGGCGGGAGGGGTGCTGGCCACCCATTCTGGCCCTAAGCCCTGGGCCCAGATGTTTGGGCTTAACTGCCCAGCCAAGCAGGGATAGGGTGACTGGGTAATTAAGCACCCGCTTGTTCTGGGCTGGCAGAAGGTGGTTAGGGGGTGGGGTGGGAGGAGAGGGATCAGGGACAGAGTGCCTGAGGCCCCTGACCTCTGTCTTACAGGGGGACCAGGAGTTTGTACCTGGGCTATCTGGTAGTTGTGGGGAGTGACTCAGAGCTGGGATTTCTCTGCTTGCACCTGGAAATGGATTACCGCCCACTGACACCCCACCTCCTGGCAGGATGGGAAGGGCAGCAGACACCCCTTTGTGCCCACTCAGGGGACCAGCCAGCAGTTATTTACATCTGGGGCTTAAGGAGACACTGGGAGCCGAGGAGAATTCCCCACATGCCCAAGTCCTGGCTGGCAGAGTGACGTCCACCTACCAAGACCCCCAGGGCATTATCCTCCCTCACCCCAGGCAAGTAACTGGACCCAGCTGGCCTCTGCAGGACACTCTCCCACAGCCTCTGAGCCAGGCCAGGCTGAGAAAAGAGCAAAGAAGGGTTTCCTGCCTAAGGCTGCAGGGGCCCAGACAGGAGTGAAGATGGGGAGTGATCTTCCAAGCCAGTCCCCAGTTATAGACCAGTAAACTGAGGTACAGAGATGGGAAGGGGTCCAGCCAAGGGCAATCAGAGAGGGGCAGGCACAAAACCCCAGGACAAGGGGGAAGTAGAGAAATTTCCATCATTGTATCCAGCCATTAAGTCTTGCTGTGCTATGTGGCCTGAGGCAAGGAGCCTGCCCTCTCTGAGCCCTGCAGAGCGCTGAGGACTGAGTATAGAATATGGAACCCACACAGTGTGGCACTAAGAAGCACTGTAGGTTAAGTGTGTATACCATGTGCCAAAGTGTGCTTGCATTTTTTTTTCTTTTTTTTTTTTTGAGACAGGGTCTCACTCTAGTCCAGATTGGTCCTGTACTCACTATGTAGCCCAGCCTGCCCTTGAACTCACAGCAATCCTCCTGCCTCAGTCTCCTGAGTGCTACGATTATAAGATTGTGCCACCACACCTGGCTTATGGGGGTGCTGGGGAATTCAGCCCAAGGCCTTGCTTGCCCAGCAAGTGCCCTAACCGCTGTATTCCACCCAGCACTCTGAGAAGCTGGCAAGAGGATCATAAATTCAAGCCCAACCTGACCAACTTAGCAACCTATCAAGACCTTGTACAGTTGGTGCCATCACCATTCCATTTCCCAGAGGAGAAAATTGAGGCACAGAGAAGGCAGGAGAATGGACTGAGTTCTAAGCAGGGACATGCCACACCAGGACTCGGCCCAGGCTGGTCTGCCAAGGGCTGGTGATACCACAGTCTTAAGAGTGAAGGCCCAAGCAGAGAGGCCCGGCGCCCACCATGGCCCTACCACACAGGCCCCAAGTGTGACGTGGGGCTCTGACCAGACCTCTCTGGGCCTCAGTGTTCCAATCTGTTAAAGGGGGTAATGACGATAATTGCTATCACACGGTGGGTTGCAAGGAGGGATAAGTGGCTGGCTGAGCCCCACCCCTACAACACCCAAGTGGCCCTTCCTCTACCTCCAAGCTGTGGATACATCTCTCCTCCCTGGGGTGTGGGAAGATGGCATCAAAGCCCAACAAACATGAGATACTGTAATGAGGGTGGGACACCACCCACTCAAAGATGCTGCAGAGTGGGTGCTGTTGCTTACCTCTGCTCTCCAAGACAGCACACACCTGCAAGAAGGCAGGGCTTCCCCTACAAGTGCATCATGGATCAGAATGGCATAATCATCTATCTCACCATCATCACTTCTATAGCACCTCTGTCACCATTGTAACATCTCTGTCACTGTTATCCCCATCCACCATCACTATCATCACCAGCATAATCACTGTCGTGGTTTGGGTCAGGAGTTTCCCCCCCAAAGCCTTGTGTTCCTATGGATACTGTGTAGGGTTGGAAGATGGGCCTGGCTGGAAGGGGCGGGTGCTTGGGGCTTGACCTGGAGGGGTGTGTGCTGGATTTGCCCTTCCTCCCAAACCTCTCTCTGTTCCACCATCCTGTGAGAATCTTGGTCTCTGAAGCTCCAGCTCTGGCCCCAAACCTGCCTCCAGCTCTGCCATGTGATTCCACCATCTTCCAGTTGCCCACCTGTAAATGGACTGTAACTTTCTCAAACTAAGCTAAAAAAACTCTTTCCCCCCTAAAGTTGTACGCCTCGGGTGCTGAGTCACAAAAACGAGAAAGTAACTAAGACAATCACTATTACCACCACCACCACTACCTTACCATATCACTATCATGATCATAATTGCTGCCATCACCATCACCACCGTGCCTGGTTTGTGGCACCCATAAATCCAGATCACTCCTGTGACTCTGTCTTTCCAGTGTTGCCCTTACCCCCAGAAACATCAATGCTGCACTTAGTTTTAGGATAGATGCTTTGGTTTTCTTTGGTTTATGTGAGAGAACCTCAAGCCCCCACAGCTTGGAACATGTCACACATCTCCCCTCAGAGGTCTCTCTTCCTCTGGGGAGACTGTGGTAGGCACAGGTGTACTGGGGAGCCAGACCACCTCTGCCAGTCTCTTCACAGCCTCACCCAGCTGCCCCAGGCCCTGGGCAGCATCTACCAACTGAGCCAGCCCCAGCCTCAAGGCTTGGCGCTCCTGCTGGTCCCGTTCCAGGAGCTGGGTCAGCCTCTGTAGCTGTCCACCGATGTTCCTCACAGCAGCCACCAACTCCACTAAGGCAGGTGGCTCACAAGCCATGACCCTTATAGGTGGTGCTGGGGAGACACACGGCCCAAGGGGGCCCAGGGTTTGCCCAGGGTCTGGCCCTAAGGAGAAGTGAGCAGGGGGGGACTGACCCAAGGAGTGGAGGTCAGGGGTCACAGTGGGCTCAGAGGTGGGGTGTGAGGTCTGGGCTGGAGGTGGGGTTAACTTGGGGTTCTGGCTCCTGGGTGACTTGAAGTCCTCAGAAGACACTGAGTCCCAACTCGAAGCTGGACCAGGCCTGGAGAGGCTGGGCCCTGAGGCTGGAGAGGGCTGTGGGCTTGGCATTTGGGATGTGGGGGTGGGAGGAGCCTCTGTGGAGGTCAGCTGGTGGTGCAAGCTAGGTGTGACCCTCGATGCTGGGGTGGCAGAGGGAAGTTCTGTCCCCAGGGAGACTGGAAGAGACTTAGTTGTGATGATGACAGAGGTTGAGGTGGGGTCAGGAGTCCTGGTGTGACTCATGGTGGCGGTATGTTGAGGGGTCAAGGTGGGGTGAGGTGTCGTGGTGGGGTGAGGGGTCATGGTGACTTGAGAGGTTGTCGTGGGGTAAGGAGTGGTAGAGGAGTTAGCAGTGAAGGGTTGAGTGGAGGTAGAGTGAGGGGTCATAATGGGAAGGGTTTCTGGGGTGGGGTGAGGGGTCGTAGTAGACTGAGGGTCCAGGGTGGGGTGAGGGGTCGTAGTGGGCTGAGGGCCTGGGGAGGGGTGAGAGGTTGTAGTGGGGTGAGGGGTCACAGCAGGAAGAGGATCCGGTGTGGGTGAAGGGGCAGTGGTTGGGTGGGGCACTGCAGCTGGTTGAGGAGATGTGACAGGGTGAGGGGTTGTAGTGGGGTGAGCTGTGGGGGAGTGCGGGGTCCTCGTGGAGTTAGGGGTCGTGGTGGGGTATGTGGTAGAAGTGGGAGAAGGGCTTGTGTAGGACTCTGAGAAGCCATCAGTTTCTGGGGCCGCAGTGGAGGATGCAGTTGCTGCCAAGCCTCCGGTTGAGCCAGATCCTGGGGTCATCTCTAACGGGACTGAGGGGTCAGAGGTCAGCTCTTTGGACACGGTGGGCAATGGAGTGGATGAATGCTCCAGGGTCAGTGCTGGAATCGCACGCGAGTCAGGAGTGGACACAGCGAGGTCAGGGGTTGTCAACGAGTGCAGATGTGCAGTGGGCGAAGCGTCACGAGGGTCAGAGGTCACCTCCCACGGAGAAGCCAAGTCTGGAATGAGCTGTGGCCTCGAGGCAGGGGCCAGCTGTGGGCCTGAGGGTTCAGGTGAAGCAGAAGAGGCTGGAGACAGGGTGGAGGGCGCTGTCTTGGCTGCGCTGGGCCATGGCTTTCTCCGGGAACCTGCTGGGGGCCCAAAGAGGGACCCAGGTCGGCTGGAGGTCAGTCGGCCCCACCCGCAGCACGCCCCACCCCTCAAGATAAGCCAATAGAAAGGCAGAGCGCTAGTGACGTTATGAGTCACTGGCGGACTTCACCAGGCCCAAATGTCCCTCCTCCCGGCTCCTCCAAGGCTACAGGCGCCACCTGGCGTCCTCTGCTACACGATGGTGGGGTTGTGGACTGGTGCCCGAGGGGTGTGGGGCCACCCTGGGCCGCAGGAGAACTAGAGGCTTCTTGGACAACAGAGGAGGAGGAGCAAAATCAGAATTCAAGATGATTTGTGTGTGTGCTTGTGTGTGTGGTACTGGGGATCTACCCAGGGCTTTCCCATTAGGTTACACCCCAGTTCTCGTTTTATTTATTTATTTATTTATTTGTTTTTATTTTGAGACGGGTCCTCACAAAGTTGCTAATGCCCAGGCGGGGCTTCAGTGTATGACCCTCCTGTGTAAACTCAGAATGCTGGGACTACAAGCCTGCGCCACCATGCCAGATAAGATAAATATTTTTATATACTACTTTAAAACAGTTAATACAAAAAAATCCATGATGAACAATACTAAGTTTAAGGAAAGGCAGGATCCAACAGGGCGGGACTAGGTGAGTTGGGTTGGGTGGGTAGGAGCTAGTCTTGTCTGGTTAACATTTTGCTATTCAGTTCAACATGAATATTTCTTTTTTGCATTAATTTTGGCTTTAAAAAATATTGCATTATGTTAGCGCAGTGGTACATGCCTATAATTACAGCACTTTGGCAGACTAAGGCAGGATTGCAAATTGATGCCCAACCTGGGCAATTTCGTGACTTAAGGAGATGTTGTCTCTCAAAAAAACTAAAAAGGTTGAGCATATATCTCAGTGAGAAGTCCCTGGGTTCAGTCCCTAGAACCACAGAAGACTAATGCTGCACTATGATGTTGTCTTGACTCTGCCTCTATTTTGTGCCCAGTGGGTTGAGGAGCTCAGCTCTTCCTACCCTGATCCTGCCCCCCCCTTTTTACAGCCTAGTGAAAAAAGGTGGAGAGCATAGGTAATGTGTACAGTTTCACAAGCCACAGGGGGTATGCATCCAGAACCCAGGTATTAGGTGTCCTTCCCCATGATCTGAGCTGTCTGGATGGTCTCCACTGGCCACTTGTTGCCACTGAGCACTTGAAATGAGGCTGGGGCATATGCAGAATGGAATGGCTCATTTTTCAAAATGTTGACTCATTGGAACGTACACATGGTTAGTGTTACTTGCTGCCAGGAAAAACAACAGAGCTCCAGAGATTCCAACCCATCCCAGTAGGACTTTTGGGGTGCGACCCTGTTGTGCTGCTGTTCACAGGGTTGGAGACATCAGGTTTAAACCCCAACTCCAGTTCCTCCTCACGAGTGGCTACAGGCAAGTTATGGAACCATGTGCATTACACTTTCCCCCATAAGTAACCTGGGAAAGCAGCACACTTCCCCTGTCAGGCTGTTCACAGAAAGCGTGGCTGGGCAAAGCACTCTGCACGATGCCCAGCATGCTGCAAGCCTGAGGTCAGAATTATCTAGGCCTGTGCCTCAGTCTCCCATGAGGCTCACATGGGTGTTACGATCATTAAAGGAGTAATTCATAGAAAATGCTTGCAATAGTGCCTGGCAGGCAGTACATTGCTCCACAAATGCTAAATATTTTTAGTTATTACTTCAAGAAGCTCATCTTTGCTAGATACTGTAGTGTCTCAGATGCCCACAGTGCTAATGATTTTTGTGTTGATTTAGTCTTGAGACAGGGGTCTCTGTGTAGCCCAGCGTGGCCTTGAAAGAGTGCTCTTCCTGACTCAGTCTCCGTGTGCTGGGATTACAAGTGTTTGGCACCACACCCAGCAAGGGTGGTAATGTTTTCAAATTTTTCGGGCCTAAGGAACAGAGAGATATGTCACCCTTACTCATCAGAACATCATCTTGTTGAAATTTTCTGTAGTTATTGTTTTGTTTTTCTCAGATTAGTTTTTTGAATCCAGAGACTTGTGACGCAAGGCAAGCGCTCTACCACAGAGCTACACTTAGAGCCCTCCTTGTTTTATTTTTGTTTGTTTTTGCGATACTGGGAAGCAAACCAAGGGCCTTCACCCCAAGCTACATCCTAGCCCTTTTTGTGTATGTCATTTTGAGACAGGGTCTCATTAAGGCACAGAGTTGCCCAGGCTGGACTTGAACCTGCCGTCTTTCTGCCTCAGTCCCCAGAGTGCTGGGGTTACAGGCCTGTGCCACCAGGCCCAGCTTATATTAATGAGAATTATCTTTTTTCCCCAATCTCTATCCTCATCCCTCCCCTAGTGCATTGGACATTATGGCTTTACACATGCAAAAATCCTTTTAAAAATACAGTGTTTTAGAAGTATATATGTATTTTAGTGTTTGTGCTTTTAACTTTTTGAGAGAGCAGTGCTTTTGCAATCCCTTTCTTCCTTCATCCCTCCTTCATTTTTGGGAACACCAGCCCACACTCGTGGGTACACATGGAGCCACTGTCTTGGCTGTGGTATAGAATTACATGGTATGTACCCACGGCTTTTTTCTGGTCCACTCCCTAGGCGTGAGTGTATAACCAGCCTCTGACTCCCTCACATCACAGGGTTCCAGAGAAATCCTCACACAAGCTCCCTTGCCAGCCTGTGTAAACTCTTCTCTGGAATATGTATCCAGGAGCAAGACTACCAGGGCACAATTCATAGTTGATTCTACTCAGTGCTGCTAGGTTATTTTTAATCACACAGCTGTCCTGGTGGGGCTGCCTGTCTCATTCCATCCTCCTCCGTAGTTGGTATTATCCGCCTTTGTAATTTTCCCCATGCTTGTCATTGTTTAAATTTGTATGTTCTGATACCTTTTAAGTGTGAGCTTGTATGTATGTGTAGTGTTCGGATTTAACCTAGAGCCTTCATACAGTCTGTATCCCAAGTCCTCTTTTTTAAAAAATTTGAGACAAGGTCTTGCTAAATTCCTACACTGCCCAAGTTGGGCTCGAACTTGCAATCCTCCTGCCTCAGCCTTCCAATGGGATTATAGGTGTACAACACAACACCAAGCTGAGGAGGACATTTCTACATATACTTGGCCATCTAGGCTTCCCTTTCTGTGAACTGCTGTTTATACCTTCTCTTAAGTTTCTAGGCTTTCCTCTCATTTTCTTACCTGCGGACGGCTTCCAGAGTGTACATTGGGGTTCTTATTCAGCTCTAGTAATATTTTAGGTCATGAGGTTCTTTGTTGTGGGAGATGTCCTGTGTAGTGCAAGATGTTTAACACCATCCCTGGCCTCTGCCTTGCAGATGCCAATGGGTAGACTCCCTGCTTCCAACTGTGATACCCCAAATATCTTCCAGCACAGCCTAGGGGCAGAAATCACCCCCACCATGGGCACCTAGAGTCTAAACAACCCCCTTTATCTTAGGGTATGCTTCTAGCGAGTCTTTCTGGCGTAGGAATTGGGCCATCTCCAGGGAATCCGCAGACTGTCTCTGCCCCATAGCACAATCCCCCAAGTCCCTGTCCCAGCCCCATGCTCACCTGTGTCCCCGCGGGCCCTCGGAGCTAAAGAGGGATGGACTAGTCTGCTGGTGGTGCTGGTGCTAAGGGTGGATGCAGGTGTGGCTGCAGTGGGTGTCCCTTTGGTCAGGCCCCTTCTCAGAGTGATGTCCCATGTCCAGGGAGGCTGGGGACCATCCTGGTCACCTGGAGGGACATGAGGAAGACGATCATGGTGTCTTCTCAGGCTCTCACTGGCCTGGCCCTGTGTGGGTATTGTCATGATGTAGATGGCTGCATGACTCAGACTCTACACTGGACTTCCAGCACCTGAAGGTTAGTCAGGGTGCTCTTGGCTTCCCAGAACAAAAAATGTGGCAAAGTCAGTATCTTTTAAGGAAAAGCAGCAGCAGCACTGCAGAGTTACAGCTCATGAGAGTCTGGTCACATTCCTGGCTCTTCAAGGGAACTGCTAGCTGAGGTTGGGCTCTTGTCCCCGCTTGTTTTCAGGCCTTGGCCATGTCTCTCTGAGGGTCCCTGAAATGATGCTCTCTCTACCGCTTTCCTCGGGGACCTGGATTCACGCCAGGTCCACACACAGAAGTACTGCACCACCCCTTTGAGGCTGGTGTTCTTCACTCCATTTCATGTTTAGAGGCCAGATGACTAACTGCCTGGCCCTCTTCTTGCCTGGCCAGGAAACAAGTAACTTCTCCATGACTCAGTTTTTTTGCCTTATAAAATGGGTCTCAGTACGGCATCCACTTCATGGGATCACAGGGCTGGGAACATAGCTAGCTATTCCTTGCATTAAAGTACATATAAATCTGGCTCATTCCTTTTAACCTCTGTATAACATCTCACCATGTGAACATATAACCAGTGGTTTATCCATACCGCTGCGGATGGATACTTAGGTTGCTGCTGGTTTTGTTTTCACAAACACAGCTGCAAGCCAGGTGAAGTGGTACACACCTGTAATCTCAGCACTCGGGGAGGATAAGGCAGGGAGAACACAAGTTCAAGTCCAGCCTAAGCGAGTCAGTGAGACCCTGTCTCAAATAAAAATAAATAAAAAGCTGGGGATGTAGCTCAGTACAAAGGCAAAAAAAAAAAAAGTAAAATAAAATAAAATAAATTTGCATACTGGCAGCAATAGAAACAGATACAGCTCCTCTGCAGATCTTAAAGTCCAACAGACACAGAAGGTGCCCATGCAAATGTTCAGCAAAGAAGCCAGTGGCTCCCCTCTGGCCTGTGTGCCTGGAGAATTCTCTTCCTGCCCTCCTCCGCTGGGGAAGCACCACCACTGCCTCTGGGAGGTTCTCCTTGATTTCTTTACTACAAACGCCCCACTTCAGCCAGGAACCCTGTAACTCCTGCCCCTTTCCATGAGACACGCTAACTACCAGTGCTGTTCTAAGCAACGTCACCCACTGCAGTGGGACCTGCCAGGCCCACCTGCTTCCAGCTCCTGTGGAACCCACGCTGGAACCTAGGAGGGCGCTGGACTCCAGAACCCACAGCAGCACACACACTTTCCAGCCCAAGGACTGAAATGCGTAAGAGTGTTTCCTACGGTCCCCGTTGGGGCTGTGGGGTTAGAACTAATGTCCTTGAGCCACATTTGTCCTCCCCACGGGAATCAGAGGTAGCAAGAGGATCTCGGTCACCTGGCTGCTGGAATTACGCCAGCCTGGCGTACTGAGCTTTCCTCGAGTCTGTCTAAGAACCCCGGAGATGCAGGGTTTTTTGTTTTTGTTTCTCCAGAGGAAGAAAAGGGCCTCTAATAGTCATCTCCCCTGACCCCCAGCCCACTTCACACCTATTTCTGGGGGGCAAAGTCTTCCTAAATTGCCCAGACTGGGCTCAAACTTGCAATCTTCCTGCCCAGCTGGGCTCAATCGTGCCTGCACATGCCTACAGGCATTCTTCTTGCCTGCACCCCCAGAGCGCTGAGAGGCTACCCACACTACGCCTGCCTTTGCACGTCCTTTCCATGTCTTCCTATCAAAAAGGTCACACACGACCCCGTCGTTAGAATTCCCTGGCGCTGTTTGCGATTCTGCATTTGTTTGAACTGCCTTCTTTCCCCACTGCTAATTGCTCTCTCAACCGCAAGGGCCCAGCATGTGACTGTCTCCGCCACACGGGGGCGCCAGGGGATAAGCAAACCGTCCTGGGTGGTAAGAACAAAGGGGCTCTGGCGTCAGGCTCTGGAAACCGGGGGTTCCGGCCCTGGCCCACAGCTGGATTCCCCCAACTCAATCATGGCGCTCCACACCTCCGTGCCCTCCTTCCTTTCTCTTTTGTCTTGCGAGACTCCCTGCACTCCATCCCGCTTTTATATCCATGCAATGAGCCAATCAGAATGCACAAAGCGCAGTGAAGTGCTGAGGCACTAGGCAGGGAGAGAAATCTGCCCCACCCATCATTCCTGCTGGGTCCCTCTGCGCCTGCGTGCTGAATGTCAGAAAAAGGCGGGAAAGGGAGTGAGCAATCAACGACAGACAAGCACATGAGGCAGTCAAGACCAGTGACAGGGAGAGAGCAACGCGTGGGGTATGACCTTGAGACAGGAGGCCAGGCAACCTCAGGGAAGGCAGTCATGTGACACCGAGGGAACTGGGAGAGCCAGGGAGGGAAACAAGCAGGATTAGGGGGTGGAGAGGAAGGATTAGGGAGGAAAGGGGGAGACAGAGACAGGGTAAATGATGATAAGGGACAGAAAACCCCGCGGGGAAGACTTGGACGAGAGAGACTAGAGTAAGAAATAAACGATGAGTCTGAGAAACTAAAAGTGAAATAAACAGAAAAAGATCAGAGAAATTGGGGGAGCAGAGTAATGAGAAAGGCCAGCCCCCGCCTGTGGCACAGGTCTGCAATCCCCAGCACTCTGAGAGGCTGCAGCTGGAGGAATACAAGTTCAAGCCCGGCCTGGATAACTTAGTCACTCAGTAAGACTTGCCTCAAAACCAAACCAAACCAAAACAAAACAAAATAAGAAAAGAAATGGGCCGGGGATGTAGCTCAGTAGGAAGGTCCTAGACTCAGCCTCTGTCCAATTCTCCTCCCTCCAAAAAAGATAAATAGACATGAGTGTGCTAATAAAAAAAGTATATATAGGAAAACAGGAGAGAAAAGAATGAGTAATTGACATGAAAAACTACAGTGAACAACACAGGGGATGAGGCCAAGGCACCAAAAGAAGATGCCGTGGGAAAAAGAAATGGAGAGAGCATGAAATTGACAATGAAAGAAAAACAGAACATCAGAAACTGTGTGAAAAAATAGGCATTAGAGAAGCTTAGATCTAGAACGTTCCCTGGGTTTCCACTGTGCCACTTCTAAGCCTTGGAGCCAGCCGATCGTGGACCGAATCCCTAAACAGTGAGTCAAGATAAACCTGTTCTTTAAGTCGAGAGTGTCAAGTGCTGTGTCCCAGCAATGAGAAAGTGATTAATGTAGAGGGGAAGAAAGTGAAAATCAAAGTAAAATAAAGACACAGAATGAAAATGAGAAACCGACCACCAAAAATGGATGAAGAAATATGGACAATGGTGATTTCCTTTTCTTTTTTTGACAGGAGTCTCCATAGTCCAGGCTGGTCCTGAACTCACTATGTAGCCCAGACTGGGCTGTCAGGGGACCTCAGTCTCCCGAGTGCTAGGATTCCAGGTGTGTGCCACCAGACACAGCTTAAGAAATGGGGACAATGAAAGAGAGAAAATGGTAATGGACAAAAAAAGAGAGAGGAAGTGAATAACCAAGTATGGCAAAGAAGAATGGATCAGGAGAGGCCCTGAGGGTGGGACTGAGGAAGACTGAGGTAGAAGGCAGGTGACATGGGGACAGAGAAGTCACAGAGCAAAGGGAACCAAGCCAGAGTTGGGAGGCTGACCCGCTGAGCAGGCTCAGGGAGGGCGGGAGGCAGCACCCACACTCTGGTGTCCTCCAGTGTGCATCTCACTGAGCTTTGAAAGGTAAGGTTTCACTTGCTGTGAGGGAGCCGGGTGGGGGACGGTAATGGTGGCAGAGTAGTCTTGGACCACGGGGACTGGAGGATTCCTACCAAGGCTCTGGATAAAGAAACCCAGGTCAGCATCCTTTTTTTTTTTTTTTTTTTTCTTTTTTGAGACAGCATCTTGCTCTGTGACCAGGCTAGTCCTGATCTCACTATGGAGCCCAGAATGGCCTTGGATTCATGGTAATCTTCCTGCCTTGGCCTTCCAAGTGCTGGGATTACAGGCATGTGCCACCATGCCCAGCTTATTTGGTGCTGGGGAATCGAACCCAGGGCCTTAACCACTATGCTATCCTCCAGCCCCCCAGGCGAGCACCGTATAGCCATTTCCCCGTGGCCTTAGTGGGCTACCACTGGGCCAAGGAAGGAAAGCTCTCGGTAGCAGGAGCCCAGGAGAGCAAGGGTGGGGCCGTGGAGGCCTGGGCTACTCACTGAGAGGACCTTTCTCGATCCCACATGGAGGAATGTAGAGCCAGCCACCTGTCCAGCTCCTCACCTGTATCCAGAAGGTGCTGCGTTGCTGGGGAAAGGACCCCTGGGGGCCTGGTAGTGCCCCAGGAGAGAGTGTGTCCAGGCCTTGATGCTACGGTGGTCCCTTTGGTCAGATCTTCCCCTGAGGTGGGGTCCCAGGTCCAGGGGGGATAATCATCATCATCTGTGTAGCCTCAGGAGAAATGGGGCAGTTGGTTGGCCCTGCTCCTTGTCTCAGAGGTCCCTGCTATTCTTCCCCTGCCCCTCTGGAGTCTGCTGGAGCAACTCTTATGCCCCCCCCAACTCCATCCCACAGCGCCTCCCCAGGGTCCCCTGGTACCAGTGCAGGTGAGGCCCACGTCCTCCTCATGGTCACAGTTGTGCTTTCCCCAACCCCCTGAGGAGCAGTCACTCAGCGAGGGCTCGGTCCCCTTACAGCCCATGTCATCCAACCAGATGGGCCCAGTTCCTGGGCCATAGTGGGTTTTGCCTACTCGGGGCCGGACCTTTCCACATCCCAGTTCCCAGCAGGCCACAGTGGCATCCCGTAGGTCCCAGTTGTCATCACAGACTGTCCCCCAGCGTCCGGAATGCCACACTTCCAGCCGGCCAGCACACCTGTTGGGCCCATCGGCCAGACGAACCCGGAAGGGGCCTGGGGGTGGAAGCCCCTCACTAAGGTCAGGAGGCGGGGCAGACTCACCACACTCCCACTCCCCTCCTCCTTCTGGCACCCTCACCTGCATCTCCAAGGGTGCTAGTGACAGGGGAGGGGGATGGGCTCTCAGCAGGCCACTCTGGGGAAGTCAGAAGGATTTGCTCCATGGTGGTCTCAGAGGTCATTTCTCGGGGGCTTTGGGTAGATGGGGTGGCCATGGTCCTCAAGGTCCAATCCCAGGGGGTCCGAGCAGTCGGCTTGACAATGGTATGGAAGGTCTGTCTGTGGGGACCCTCAATGGTGGGCCTTGTGGGTAACTCAAAGCCTCGCTTTGGGAAGGCCTTGGTGGTCAGGGTTGTGGTACTTGAGGCCAGTTCTGGGGGTCCCTGGGTACCCAGGCCCCTGGAGTACTGAGTGGTTGGCATCCTGGGGGATTGAGTGGTTGGTCTCTTGGCATTTTTGGTCACCCACTTCCTTGTACTCTTGGGTGGTTTCCCAGGAGCCTTGGTGGTTGTTTTCTCTAGTACCCTGGGGGTCAGGCTTGTAGAGGGCTTGGTGGCCTGCTCTCCCGGGAGCCAGGCATCTCTGTCACTGCCTAGCCCAGGAAGCCAGCTCCAACTGAAGGGGTCTGAGATGGTATCCAGGCCAGGGGTTCCTGGGGAGTGAAGGGACAAGAATGGTCAGGCATGTCCAAGCCCCTCCAACTCCCCAGCAGGTCCCCAAGTTCCCATTTAATATTCATGTCCCAGAATGCACTGAGCACCTCCTACATGCCATGTGCATGCTACACACTGGGGACGCTCTAGCAAGACAGAGCCAATACCATGCTCTGCTTTCTGTTATTTATGATCTAGATGTGACGACGGCCTGCTTTGTCCCCTCATACCTCACACTGTCACCTCCTTTCTATCTCTTTAGTGTCTGTTTGGAATCCAGGGCCTTAGGTGAGACAAAGTTGTGCTCTGTAATCCAGGCTGGTCTTGAACTCACTATGTAGCTCAGGCTGGCCTTGAACTCACAGCTATCCTCCTGCCTCAGCCTCCTGAATGCTGAGATTACAGGCATGAGCCCCCACACCCAACTAAATCTTTATGTGGTGCTAGAAAATCAAACCCAGGGACTCACTCACTCTAGGCAAGCACCCTAACCACTAGGCTTCAATCCCAGCCCTTCCTGGGCCTTCTGATGGGTCCCCCAGTCCCATTCCAATCCCACAGTGGCACCAGTTCCAACAGAGCACCCCCTGTCCTCCAGTCATTCTGTGGCTCCCAGGAAGTGGGAGGAAGGGGAAAAGGGTCACAGCATGAAGCAGTCCTTGACACCATCCACTGGACAAGTGTTCTGCATAGCACACGTGTAATGGAGAGGTCACTGTGCCTATGCCCTATCTGACAAGAGCTTCTCTGCATGCTTGGGGGATTCGCATCGCACTAGGTAGTCCATGCAAATGTGATGTAGGGGCCACCACAGAAGTGGCCAGCCACATCTTCAAGATGATGCTCCTGCCAAAACTCTGGACCTTGAACTCAGCACTACCTTGCACACTGTCACATGTTGCCACTGGGAGAACTAAGCATTCTGCACATCCCCCCGGAGGGGACTCTGGAAGCTCAGGCCTACAGCTCCTGAGCCTTTTCCCACGGCTGATTCTAATTTGTGTCCTTTTCCTTTAATAAGACAAACAAACCCTTCGTCTAACAGCCTCTCTGGCCCCTGCGGGTCCTTGTCATGAAGCATCGAGCCTGGACAGGGCAGGCCGAGAGAACCACCTACGACGTACCACACAGGCTTACAATTATTTGTGCAAATCTTGCCCTTCACGAGTGATGAGCTTCTCAGAGGCCAGGACCCTGTCCACCCTGTCCTGAGGCCAGCTCCTGGCTCAATGCCTGGCACTGGAGCCCGGCCCCAGGCAACACGGGGAAAGGCGTGAAAGCAAACGCAGCACCGCCCTGACGGTAACCCGCCCTCCCTGGCCTGTCACCTCTCAGCACCTGCGCCCGCTTCTTTGTGGGAAACTTCTTGGATTCCTGGAAGGAAGAAGAGGAAGCGGCTTCTCCAGGCAGGAATCCCAGCTCTGACACTCAGCTGCTGTGTGCCTCTGGACAACTTACTTAACCAACCCCTGGGCCAGTCTCTTCCTCAGTAAAACGGGCATTGCAGCTATCAGTCTAGATTTGCGCAGTTAGAATGTGGTCACACGTGCAAAACGACAGCACGGGGCTGGGGCTTAGAAAGACTCTCCATCCCTGTTAGCACCCATGTGAGTATCTGTTCCCTCCTCTGCAAAACCCTCCTGGAGTCTGCAGGTGGCCAGGTACGCTTACCAGTGCATGTGACCCCAACGTCCTCATTGTGGGCACAGTTATGTTTCCCCCAGGGAGCAGCGGGGCAGTTGGACAGTGAAGTCTCCGTCCCCACGCATCCCACGTCGTCCAGCCAGATGGGTCCCGCGCCCCAGCCGAAGCGGCCGGCAGCGGGATCTGGCTGCCGAGGCCCTCCACAGCCCAGCTCCCTGCAGACCACAGCCGAGTCCCGTAGATCCCAGCTATCGTCACACACTGTCCCCCAGCGGCCGTCATGCCAGACCTCCAGCCGGCCTGAGCACCTGCTGGGCCCTGCCACCAGGCGCAGCTGGGGAGACCCTAAGGTAGAAGAGACACAGGGATTAGAGAGGGGGTGGGCTGAAACCTCGGAAACCATGGGCCTTGGAAATCTTTCCGTGAAGGAGGGGGAGGAGAATTGTTAGACATAGAAGCCATGCACCCCTGACTCCTCATCTACCTTTCCCTCCATCTTCCCTTCCACGCATTCCTCCTTTCACCCCTTAGGTTTTCCCTCACTCATCCATCCTTCCTTCTTCTGGGCAGCAGGAATCTGCTGAGGTCCTTTCTGCATGTTCTCTGCATGGTTGGGTGGTGCCTCAGAAAGCCCAGCAGAATTACCGCACGATCCTGAAATTCCACCATTTCAGGCAGACCCTGCATCAACTATGAGCACGCAGCCACACACACTGCATGCCACTGTCCTCAGCAGCACTCTGCACAGTAACCCAAAGGTGCCCTCAGCGTCCCCCCAGGTGTGACTGAGCATGCAAGCCCAAACAACCCATCATCATGGCAGTGACCTCATAAATAGGCCCCCAAGGCATAGACAACAAAATTAGAAACAAACCTTCTAGACTGCATCACACTAGGACAGTTTCATACACCCTGGGAAACACGCAGAGCAGAAGGGTGGGCACAGCGGGCAGCAGACTGCCCACCAGCCACGCATTGGATAGGGTATCACCCACACTGCAAGGAACAACCCCACAGCCAAAGACTGGACCTCCTCACTCTGCACGGACCAAGGGCCTAAACCGACATTTCTCCAAACACAACGTACACAGGGCTGAGAGGTATGTGAGAAATGCCGGTCACCATCCATCAGGGGAAGGCAAGTCATAGCGCCGTCAGACACTGCCTCACACCTTTGGGGATGATTATAAATATATATATATATATATATATATATATATATATATATATATATATATGAAGGACATGGAGAGACCAACTCTGGTACGTCGGGTGTGAGTGTGAAACAGCGCAACTGCTGTGAGAGGCAAAGTTCCCTCAAAAACTTAAAATGAGACTCACCATAAGATCTAGCAGTCCTACTCCTGGATACAGATCCCAAGGAGTATGGGGATATCGAAAAGATTAGTACTCTTGTGTTAAACAGCACACAACTCATGACAACTAAAACATGGACACACCCAAACGTGCATCAGCTGCTGAAGGGATAAAGGCAACGTGGCATACTCGTCACACACAACTACACACTCACAACAGGATGTGGCTGAGCTGTAAAGAGAAAGAAACCGGCGTCTGGGAGACCTATGGATGGGTTATGTTAAGTTAGCCAGTCACAGAGAGACAAACACCATGTGATTCCACTTATATGACCTCCTAGAGTAATCAAATTCATAGAGATAGAAAGTAGGGCTAGGGACATAGTGGAGCACTGGAGGCTGAGGCAGGAGAACTGATGTGAGTCCAAGGCCAGCCTGGGCTCCTGGTGAGCTCAGGACCAGCCTGGACTACAGAATGAGACCCTCTCTCAAAAAACAAACACAGAGAGCTAGAAAGCAGAACAGTGCCTGGGCATGGGGGTACACACGATCATCCAGCACTCAGAGGCGAACACAGGAAGATCTTGAGTGAGATCACAGTTCACAAGCAAAATAAAAGGAAGAAAGGAGGAAAGAAGAAAGGAAGGGAAGGGAAAAGAAAAAAAAGAATGTAAAATGGAGGTTGCGAGAGGCTGGGGGAGGGTAGAGTAGGGAGCAGGTAATAGTTTGGGGATGATGAAAAAGTTCTGGAGCTGGATACTGGTGGTAGTCATACAAGCAATATGAATGTAGTTAATACACTGAGTTCAATAGACTCAAAAAGAGTTAAAATAGTAACCTTATGTCACATATACAGCCTTGCATTGCTTAAGAGAGGCCTACACTCTGAGAAATGCACCATGGAGAAGTTTTTTTTTTTTTTTTCTTTTTCTGCCCCACCTCCCCTACGGTTCTGGGAATTAAACATAAGGCCTTTGCTCTAAACCACTTTCCTAGCTCTTTTTATCAATTGTATAAGGCCTTGCTAAGTCAATAAGTTGCCCAGACTGGCAACTTAGTAAGTTGCAATCCTCTTGCCTCAGCCTCCCAGAGTGTTAGGATTATAGGCATGCACCACCACACCCAGCCTGTTGGACAACTCCATTGTGCAAACATGACAGAGGGTATTTACACAACTAAGCCTATTAGGTCACTAGGCTGTATAATCTCCTGGGACCACCTAGGATACATGGTCCTTTGCTGATCAAAAGGTGATGTGTGTGACATGACTGTTTTATACCACAACCAAAAGGAGAACTTGGAGTCTGGAACAAATCTCATTGGCTTGGAATGGGGCTTTTCTATTTTCCACAGTGCTGACTTATTTGTGGAGACCATTCAATCCCTACCCCAAGAGCAGCCACAAGTATCACCCAGATTAAACCATGTGTAGTCTAGCCTGGTGACACAGGCCTGTAATCCCAGCACTAGTAGGAGACTGAGGCAGAAGGATTGCAAATTCGAGCCCAACCTGGGCCACTTAGCAACGTAGAGGGACCCTCTACCAAAATCAATACTAAAAATGAGCTGCGGAAGTAGCTCAGAGTGAAGACCCTGGGCTCTATCACCAAGGCCACAAAAACAAATGCATAAATAAATAAGCAAAAACCAAACAAACAAAATAAAATTTTAAAATACCAGCATGTAGGGAACTTGGAACTAGTCAGTCCGCAGCCCACAGCTGGCTTCCTTTATTAGGCTGTCATACTAGGGGACACTGTCCAACTGACCTCATCACCCCAGGGCCAGGTACCCCACAATCAGGGCACCCTCATCGTCCCAGGGCTGCCAACATTACTCAGTCTAGTCCATCCTGAGCCTAACTGTCTGCCTCACTATGTCTTCCCAAGGGTCCACCATAAAGCCTCCCGTCACATTCTCCCTTGGTTCTCCGCCCCTGGCAATCTGGGTGCCCAGCCCTGACTAGGGTTTATTCCTCTCATGAACTGTGTGAGCAACAAACTTTCCTTCTTTTCCAGTGGTGCAGATTGAAGCCAGGGCCTTCACATTGAGCCACACCTCCCAGTCCTTTATTGGAGATTTTGCTGCATTGCCCAGGCTGGTCTCAACCTTATGATCCTCTTGCCTCAGCCTCTGCGAACAATGGGATTCCAGGCCTGCGCCACCAGGTCCAGCTACAAACTCTTCTCAGTGGCCACTGTCTCCTGACCTTCTGACCTACCATAACTGACTCATAATAAACTGACATTTGAAGGCAGCAGCTGCCATGGATCTGGTCCTGCTGATATCTGTGGGGAGGAGACATGACCCCTTTGTTGAAGAACCACAGGTCTGCCCAGAAGAAAGAACGGGGAATTCTACAGCAGGACTCTTTGGATCTGGCCCCAGGACCCTAGGACAGTCCTATAGCCACACCTTGGAGCGCAGGAAGCAAGAAGCTTGCCACAGTGTGCACAGGGCCCACCAAACTCTCCTACAGAAGGCGGCCTTGTTTACACATGGTTCTGGATCCCAGGATGGAGTAACCGAGGATTCAACCAAACCTAGTCCTCTGCTCCCCTTCAGCTCCCTTTACCATGGGCCCCAGGACAGTCTCATGGCTGTGCCAGGAAGGGACTCACCAGCTTCCGGCCCAGGCTCCCGAGGGGCCATAGGAGAGACTGAAGGAGGTGAACCGCCCGCGGACGATGACACTGGGGCCTGGCTCGCTGTGGGGGCCATGGGCCCAGATGCTGAGCTGTTAGTGTCTGCTGCTGGGGCCGTGGGGAGCATGTAGCCAAGGGGCATGCCTGGGGCAACAAGAAGTCGCTTCCTGTCCATCCAGGATCTAGCCAAGACTTCTATGTGCCTCACCAGGGAGGGGAGGGTGGGAGCAGGAGTAATGGAGCGGGGAGAGCAGGAGGTGGAGGGAGCTTAGAGAGAAAGAGAGGGGCAAAGAGGCAGGGTTGGGGCTGGAGTACATGTGGGGCTAGACCATTGGCGGGGGGGGGGAGGGTAGTGGTGGGGGGGCAGTCCTGTGCACCACAGGCCCTTGAACAGCATGGCTGACCTCCACCTATTAGGCACAAGTGTTATCAAAATACTTCCAGAAGCTAGGCCCACTGGTACAGGCCTGCAATCTCAACAATCTGGAAGGCTGAGGCAGGAGAACTGCAAGTTTCAGCCCAGCCCTAGCAAGTCCCTGTCTCAAAATCCGAAATAAAAGTAGGGGGCTGGAGGAATAGCACAGCCGTTAGAGTGCATGCTTAGCAAAGCACAAAGCGGGCTTTGATTCCTCAGCACCACATAACCTGGGCATAGTGGCATATGCCTGTAATCCCAGCACTCAGAAGGACTGCTGCTGAGTTTGAGGCCACCTAGGCTCCATAGTGAGCAAACACCAGCCCGGACTACAGAGTGAGACCCTGTCTCAAAAAACAATAAATAAATAACAAAAAAACAAACAAACAAACAAATAAATAAATAAAAACAGGCTGGAGATTAGCTTGGTAGGAAAGCCCTGGACTTGATCCCCAGTACCACTAAATAAATAAATAAATAAATAAATAAATAAATGTTTCCAGGCACTGTCCAGTGTCCTCGGGGAGGGGGAGACAGAATCACCCCACTTTGTACGGAATTAGGCTTCCCATAGGAAAGTAAGTAGGGGGATTGGGAAGCTGAACAGTGCAAGGGGAGAGTGAGTAGGGACAATGCCACCCCAGTGATGCCCTTCCACCACCCAGGTGCCACCGCACTAGCACCCACTGTGCCCCGGGACTCCCATTCATGCCTCCTCACCATCACACACAGCCCCAGCGTCCTCACGGTGGTGACAGTCGTGCTGGCCCCAAGGTCTCGCTGGGCAGAACTTCAAGGCCGTCTCGTTCCCCCGACACCGAAGATCATCAAGAATGATGGGGCCGGCCCCCTCCCCAAAGAAAGCGCCCCCCGGGGCAGCCAGTGCCACCCCACAGCCCAGCTCCCTGCAGGCCACAGTGGCGTCACGAAGGTCCCAGGCATCATCACACACCGACCCCCAGCGCCCACCATGCCAGACCTCCAGGCGGCCAGCGCAGCCATGGGGGCCATCAGCCAGGCGCAGCCTTGGGGCAGGGCCTGGTTAGGGAGAGAGGGAAAATGGGACAGGACACCAGGGTGGGTGGGTAGGGAACTAGGAGGGTGGGCAAAGGATGGGAGAGGGGAGGGAAGGGGCCTCCCTGACCATTGCCTGGTTCCCCCAGGTCCGAGAGCAGGGCCCTCCAAGAATGGGCTAGATGCCATGCCAAGGCACAGGCTCAGAAAGGAGGCAGGTGAGGCTCCCTTCCAGGGACCCCTGCTCTACCTCAGTCTCCTTCCCCCTCTTCTTCCTGCCTCAGTTCACTGTGGCTTAGAGACGGGACCTCGGGGCCACAAGTGGAGGCTGGCCAGCAGGGGGCAGAGGTTTTTGCTGTTCCATCAGGGAAACTGAGGAGCAGACAGCAAAGCCCACGCCCTCTCACCCAGTTCCTGCCCAGCATGGCAGCAAGGACAAGGACTGGGCAAGCAGAGAGACAGAGCATCCCTTCTGAGGAAGGCTGGGTGTGTGGACAGCCCCAGCTCCCACGTACCGGTGCACACCAGCCCTGCGTCCTCACTGTGGTCACAGTTGCTCCGGCCCCAGGGGCTTCGGGGACAGTCTCGGAGGGCCTGCTCCCCTCCTCCACACCCTACATCATCCATCCAGACAGGACCAGAGCCAGGCCCGAATCTGGCTCCCCCAGGAGCAGCCAGTGCTCCGCCGCAGCCCAGCTCCCGGCAGGCCACCGCAGCGTCACGAAGGTCCCATCCGTCATCGCACACGGTGCCCCAGCGCCCTCCGTGCCAGACCTCCAGGCGGCCAGCACAGCCATGGGGCCCTGAGACCAGGCGCAGCCGCTCTGGGGGATTGAGAAGGTCCGTGAGGTTCAAGGTCTCTGCAGCTCAGAAAAGGAGAACCCAACAACCTCTTCTGCCCTGTCAGTCTATCTGGGGAAATGGAGGCCCAGAAAAGCCAGTGGCCTAAGATCTGCCTGCCAGTGGCCAATCCAGGCAAGGGAGCCCCAAAGACAGTGGGACAGGACCCTGGACTCCCGTGAAAGGGAGGGGGCAAGAAGAAGAGGGGACAACAGGCTTGCTCCAAGCCCCTAAGGCCACAGTGTGGTTTGCAGTGTGGCTGTCCTGCAGGCTCAGGGCATCCAGATGTGGGACAGAGAGGTCTGCGGGAGTTACCTTGACGGGGAACTCCAGTGGTCAGCAAAGGGGCTCGGGTGGACTTGGTCTGCTTGGGTGGCCGGGGGCTTTTCTTCCGGGGGCCATTCGGGGGGCTCCCAGCTGGGCGGGGAGCTGTGAGAGGAGAGCTAGGAATCACATCCTTCTTGTCACCTGGGGACTTCATTTCTGAGCTGGGAAAAAGCCCAGGGCCTTCACACTGAGCTACATGTCCAGCCCATTTTTATCTTTGATTTTGAGACATAGTCTTACTAAGTCACTAAGTTGGCTGGGCTGAGGCTGAACTTTCAGTTCTCCTGCCTCAGACTCCCAGACTGGGATTACAGGCCTGCACCTCCAGGGCTGGTTCACAAGGGGATCTTACTGCCAGACACCTCTCCTCACAGTGTACGCGGGCCAGCGGGAAGACGGGCCGGGGCAGTGAGGCAGCTGGGTTCTCTGGGCTCACCATGCATCACAGGGGGCTCTTCAGAGCCAGGGCTCGACTCGGCTGAGAGCCCCAGCCACAGGTCTCCATCTAGCGGGGAGGCTGTGTCATCCCTGGAGTCAGCCCCACGCTGGCCTGCAGGAGAAGGCAGAAGCTATGAAGAGGGTGAGAGGGTAGAGGAGCTATTCAGGCCCTGACAGGGCAGGGGCTGGACTGAGGAGCAGGTGACTGTAAGTTGGGGTTCCAGAGGGAAGGAGACACCTGGCTTTAGGGGGACCAGAAACTGCTGGACATCTGGATTTTAGGAAGCTGAGGACTCAGCATCTGGGGGTCACCTCCAAAGAGACAGAGGACACCCTCACCTGCACACACGACGCCCGCGTCCTCCTCGTGGGAGCAGATGTGCGCCTTCCAGCCCCGGTGTGGGCACAAGCCCAGCTGACCCTCGCCGCCCCGGCAGGCCAGCTCACTAAGCCACACGGGCCCTGCGCCCTCCCCGAAGAAGGCACCCACGGGGGCGGCCAGCGCCCCGCCACAGCCTAGCTCCCGGCAGGCCACCGCAGCGTCCCGAAGGTCCCATCCGTCGTCACACACGGTGCCCCAACGCCCACTGTGCCAGACCTCCACGCGGCCAGCACAGCCGTGGGGACCACCGGCCAGGCGCAGCCGCTCTGAGGAGGTGGAGGGAAGGCTGTGGTTTCCAGCCGGCTGCGGTAACAGCAGGGGCTGGGGCTAGGGGGCAGCATGCTGTCAGGAGGATCTGGACCCAGGCCTCTGGGTGCTTGGAGGGAGTGTCCCCGAGATGCTGCCCCTGAGGGAGCCTGGGGGAAGGAGCAACTAGAGACCCAGGCTGGGTGGGCAGGCGGGAGGCTGAGCACAGGGTGTGGCCCAGCAGGAGGACAGTGACACTTACCCACAGCCTGGATCCCCACCAGGGCAGCTGCAAGGGGGACAGTGAAGGTAAGGCCAAGGTCCCTTCCCTGGCACAGCCTTTCAGCTTGGACACATGGGACAAACACAGATGTGTTGTGGCCCTGAGCAGAGGGCTCAGATTCCACACAGTATCTGCGGTGGGTGGAACCCTGAAGCCAGGGCTGGGACCAGGCTGAACAGTGGGGTGGTCCCCACAGGGCAAGGAAAGGCAGGTCCCTTGGGCTGCTGAGAGGGTGGAACCCAGCAGACAGCCTGATGTCAAGCAGTCCCAAAGCCCTAGGGACTAGCGCCGGGGAGCCTGAGACCCAAATGGATGAGTCGGGAGCAGAGGGGGTGGGGGGCCAAGGACAGATCACTCACCGAGGAGGCAGGCCAGGACCCTCATGTGTGCAGAGTCCAGGGCAGGGGCCAGGGTGAAAGGGGAAAGAGGGCAGAAGAGGAGGAGGAGGAGAGCCAGGGAGAGAGGGAGGAAGGCAAGGAGGGAGGGAGGGCAGAGCCTGCCTGCCTCAGCGCCCGGGACCCACAGAGGCGCAGGCAGGGCTGGAGGCTTTGCCAGGAGGGAGAGAGGCTGCAGGGGGGCGGCAGGGGACAGCAGGGGGAGGGGGCCGGCCACAGCCAGCCAGGCATGGGAAGGAGAGGGGGCAGGAGGGAGGGAGGTGTCCAACTGCAGACACCCAAAAGGAGGCGGCCAGGCAGGCTCCAGCCAGCAGCCTGGCGTCACAGTGTTCAGAGATGCTAGGGGGTGGCAGGCACAGGGAAGTGACAGGCCCCTCCTGTCCCTCTGGTCTAGCCAGGAGGTACAGTTTAGGAGCAGGCAGATTGGGAGCTCCTGCAGCAGCAGCAGCAGCAGGGCTTGCAGCCAGATTACAGAGGGACTTCCTGGGTCAGCAAGAGCCCCACAAAAGCCCTCTCTCCATCAGAAGCCCTTGACCGTGGGTTCGCAGGACAGGACAACCTCTACTCCCCAAAAGAAGAGGGTGGGGATCCCAAGGGTCAAGGCTTGGGAGGGGGAAGAGGCTGTGCACACACTCTCTCTCCCCCACAAACCAGGCAGCTGTGAGGGGAAAAATCTCAGTAATGGGGAGTGTGAGTCAGAGGCCTGGCAGGGAGCAGAGCTGCCGTGAGCTCACCGCCCCCTCCTCCAGGCCAGCACCCCCCACACACACACACACACACTACCAGCAATTAGTGTCAACTTGGGAGAGGAGGAGCCAGACAGAAGGCGGCGCAGAGGGGTCAGGAGCCGGCTGGAAAAGGGATCAGAGAGGAGTCAGGCACATGGCAGTCTCAGGCTTTATTAACAAACAGTGCGAAAAAACAGATGGGCCTGGAGGCCTGTTCCACTAGCCTGCCCTGTTCCCAGGGAGGCGTCATCCCTCTCGGAGGCTCTACTGCCGATCCTGACTGTGAGGACCAGTTCACCCAGCAGCCTCAGCCCCTCCCCAAATGTCTCTCCCCTGTCCGCGGTACAAGCAGTGCAGACTTCCTAGGCAGTAGACCAGGGAGACAGACTGGAGGCAGGGCGTTGGAGAGGCTGACCTCTGGAGGCCTCTGGGGCCCAGGAAGGGAAAGGGTGGGGGGGGGGGGGGTTCAATCCACTCTGAGTTCAGATGCTCCCTAGGTAGTGCACACTACAGGCCTTGGTGAGAGGATGGCAGGGCAGCAGGTCCTGCACCTCTGGGGGCCTCTGTGACTGGCCTGGGTGGGCTGCATGGAGAAGGGCCGGGTGCACAGTGGGCACTTGCCAGGTGCTGGCTTCCATCCCCATCCTCCCACAGGGCTATGGAGTCACAGATCTTTGCTGAATTCCCTCACCAGTGTGTAGCCCATGCAGCCCCAGCCACCCTCCTCCTGGTAGCCACAGCCCTCCAGCAGCCCCGCTGCCCCCCATGCTGCCACAGCCACTGGGACCACCAGCCGGGCCCGGGCCTCACCCATGCCACCTGCCCAGGCTCGAGCCCGGGCCTCAGCAAAGGCCAGCAGCCTCCTGCCCACACCTCTGCGGCGATGCCAGCGAGACACGGACAGACGGGTGACCCGGGCACCATCCCCTGAGCTGGCACCTGGGGCAAGGGCCAGGACTCCACACACATCACCAGACCCCTGCACGGCAACCCAGGGCCCCCCAAGGCCACTGGGTGGTGGCAAAGAGCCCCACCGGGCCCGCAGACCCAGCTTCACAGCAGCCACAGCCAAGAACACGGGCAGCAAGAGGGCCAGGGCGAAGGAGGCTAGGACGAAACGCAGGCCGCTGCTGGCCGCTGCCAGGAGCAGGAGGGCTGGGGGCCGTGTGAGGGCATGCAGTGCCACGCGATTTTCTGTGTCCTTCACGCCGGCCTGTGGGCAGGGGGAGTACAGCTCAGCCACGCATCACTGTAGGACTCCTAAGACCAGGAGAGGAGGTGGGCCCTACCCTGGGCCAGGGTGGGAGACCCCAAGTGGGAAGGGAAGGCAGTGTGATGGGTGGCCACATCTGGCACACAGGGAATGGCTGGAAGAAGGGATGGATGAATGGATGGGTATGTGAGCAGTCAACGAGTACTGTGGGGGCACTCCATTCAGTGGAACCGGGGAAGTAATCCTTGAAGGACAGAGAACCTGGAACAGAACAGGACGGGGAAACTGAGGCTGTGGATGGAGGCAGGGGCAGCTGCTGGGCCATACCCAGGGAGACTGGCAGGGAATTGGTGTGGCTCCCAGGGCCAGCAAGGGAAGTACCCAGCCCGCCCCTATCTGCTGAAACCGGGCTGGCGCCCCTGCCGCCTCTCACCTTCAGCATCTCCAGCACCAGAGGCTTCTCATCTTCCCTCATCTCCCGCACCGACAGGTGGCTAGGGGCCATGGCAGCCCCTAGGCCGCCGCCCCCCTGAAGGGAGCGAGCGCCGTGCACCTGGTAGAAACAGAGGTCAGCGTCAGGTGGCCACCTCTGTCCCTAAAGCTCCGTCCCCCGCGGAGGGATAGGAGGCAGCGGTAGTAGCATATTTCAGTCTCCAGAGCGAGGATGGCGGCAAGACACCCCTCCACACACACACTCAGCGACCTTCCTAGTCTCCCTGGATCCTCCCTCCTTGCGCGCGACACTCGGGATCTTTCCTAAACGCGCCGCAGACCCAACGCCCTGCAACACGGATTCGTTCCAGCGCCGGGGTTCCCCTCCTCCCCCGCTGCCCCCGCCTCCGCCGCAGAGCCCTCCTCCCCCACAGCCGACCCCGTCTGCAGGATCGGGGACCAGCGAGCACCTCCAAGGATCGCTGCGATCCTTTGACTAGGCGTGGGGGGACAGGGTCGGGAGAGGGGTCGCTGGCGGAAGTGACGAGCGCAACTCGCCCGCTGAGGGGGCGGGGCCGCGCCTGCTCCCGGCATAGCAACTGTTGCTACGCTTCCCGGCCTGGCAGGCTGGGCGGGGCCTCAAGGAGCTGAGACCTAAAAGAAGACAAGTTCCCTGAACCCCGGAGGAAGAGCGCGGGGAGGTGCCTGCGGGAGAAGCCGAGAGAAAGCGGTGCTTACCGGGCCCGCAGCCCGTGAGCCTCCCGTTGCTAAGCAACCGGAGCGCGGGAGAAGGGGGTGAAATGGGTGGATCAATTCTCACTGGTTCGAGAGCCTTTTCAGAGGGCTCCCTCTACATCCCCATCCCAGGGGCCATTATCTCCAAACCTTGAGCACCCGGGTCGGTGGCGCCTTCCGGATAAGAATCTCTCCTTGTCTGCTTCTCATGAGGGAAAGGGCAGGGGGATTTAGGGCGAACGAGTGGCAGAACCAGGTCAGGGCCACTCTGTAGTGTCTACCGCACCACACCCCCTCCTAAAGATGCTGAGCCTCACAATAGAAAGGTGGCTGGCCCCAAGACAGAAGCAAGTCATCAGCGCGCCAGGAAAAGTAGACAGACACCAAGCTCCAGGCGGGGGCTATGTTCATGATTTTGTGCGCTTTGTCGTCCCCCACCCCCACCCCTGAGAAAACAAACCAAAGGCGAGCAGATTTAGGTGTTTATTAGCAAGTCGGGTCTGCAGCCCCTTATTCAGAGGGCTGGCCCCATCCCACCCAAGCACAGCGAGTGTGTGGGAGTGTGCAGGCGGGCAGACCAGCGGGTCTCAGAACGTGTGCACTAGCTGCACAGCGGGTAGAGTCTGCACGATCTGGATGGAAGGCAGGCCCTGCGGAGTCATAACACCAGGCCCGGCTCCCGCGGGGACCACCTGCACCACCTGGGAGGTGGCAGCTGCAGGCACAGTCGCTGCAGGAGCAGAGACCGGGCCAGGCGGCGGAGGGGCCAGGAGCTGCAGCGTGGTGGTGCCACCGGCCACACTGCTGCTCTCCAACAGCTCGGTGGCAGGGGCACTGCGAATAATGAGAAGCTTC
Organism: Ctenodactylus gundi; assembly: GCA_004027205.1. Classification (NCBI taxonomy): domain Eukaryota; kingdom Metazoa; phylum Chordata; class Mammalia; order Rodentia; family Ctenodactylidae; genus Ctenodactylus; species Ctenodactylus gundi. The sequence goes on along the minus strand of PVKB01002218.1, from coordinate 229,455 downwards.
TGCCCGGGGGGCCCGGGAGCGGGTGACTCGGCCAGCGCGGAAGGCAGGGTCTCTACTTCCTGTACGCACAGCCGCGTCTGCTCCCCATCAGCTCCGCTCAGCACCAGCACGCTCTGAAGGCCCTCGTCGGTCTGCAGTGTCTCAAAGACGACATCCTGCACCACGCTGGTGTTGGCCTCACCGTCCCCGGCCTCTCCAGGACCCGGGCCAGTGAGCAACTCCTCAGCTGCCCCACTCTGAACCACCAGCAGGTTGGGGGCCTCAGTAGTTACAGTACCCCCACTGGGGTTGGAGAGCTGGCTGGCCAGGGGCTGAAGCTGGACCGTGGCCACCTCCTGGGCTGGCTGCAGCTGGACCGTGGTCACCTCCTGGGCCGGCTGCAGCTGGACCGTGGTCAGTTCCTGGGCTGGCTGCAGCTGAACCCCACTCACTTCCTGGGGCCCGGCCTCCCCATCTCCCACGTTCTGCAGAACAATAAGGCTCTGCCCTCCACTGCTAGACCCCGGGCTGCCCCCTCCCTGCACCCCCAGACTCCCAGGGCCTGGCAGCCAGACGACCCCTGGACCCTGAGCAGCCTTCCCCACCGCCTGGGGACCCTGCCTCCCCCGGACCCCCCCAGAACCTGAGGGCAGCAGGATGAGCTTCGGGGGTGCAGGCGGGGGCGGAGGTGTTGGGGGCTGAACGCTGCTGGGAATTAGCTGGAGGCCCTGGGCGGTCTGCACCAGGAGGAACGTCTGGGAGTTGGGGGCTGCCGGGCCAGGGGGCGGTGCCTGGGCCGGGCTCCCAGCCACCTCGAGAGACAGAGTGGCCTGGAGGTGGGGGAGGACATGTACATCTTGAGTGGCCAGCGGGGCCGGGGCAGCGGCCAGCGGGGCGGGGGACTGCGGGCCAGCAGAGGGGGTGGATCCTGGGGCTGTGTTGGCTGGGGCGTGCGTCCTCATATGTCGCTGCAGGTAGGCGGCCATGACAAAGCCGCGGCCACAGACGGGGCAGGTGAAGGGGCGCTCAGCTGAGTGCGTGCGCTGGTGCAGCAGCAGGTTGGAGGAGTGCGTGAAGGTCTTGGGACACAGCGCGCAGCGGAAGGGCCGCTCGCCCGTGTGCACGCGCTGGTGCTGCCGCAGGTTGGACGTCTGTGCGAAGCTCTTGCCGCATACGCTGCACGCGTGGGGCCGCTCACCCGTGTGCACGTGACGGTGGCGCCGCAGGCAAGAGGTGTTGCGGAAGGCCTTGCCACACTCCCCACACGCGTAGGGCCGCTCGCCAGAGTGCAGCCGCAGGTGGTACTGGTAGTGCGAGGACCACTTGAAGGTGAGGCCACACTGGCCACACGTAAAGGCGCGCAGCCCCGTGTGCACGCGCTGGTGGATGGCCAGCAGCGATGAGCGCTTGAAGGCCTTGCCACACTCACCACACTGGTAGGGCCGCTCACCTGTGTGGTCCCGCAGGTGGTAGCGCAGCCCTGAGGAGCCCTTGAAGGCCTTGCCGCACTCCGCACACTTGTAGGGTCGCTCTGCCGGGGCTGGGGCCGGGGCAGAGGCAGATGCCGGTGGGGCGGTCACGGCAGGAGTAGCTGGTGCCTCCTGAGGGCAGGTGACCTCAGCAGCCTCGGCCTGTGGCGGTGGGCGCCCAGCTGCTGCCTCTTCCACGTGGCACTGCTGGTGTGCCAGGAGGCTGGCCAGCTGTGGGAAGGCGCCGTCGCAGCTGCCACAGCGAAACGCCTGCCCACTGGCCGGTGCGTGGCTATGTTGGTGACGGGAGAGGCCTGCCACGGTCCGAAAGGACTTTCCACAGGGCAGGCAGGCGAAGCCCGGGGCGGCAGGAGCGGGAGGGGGCGCTGGCGGGGACAGCATGGTGGCACTGGGCACGGTTGGTGGGGTTGCAGCTGGGGGCTCCTGCGGAGGAGGGGGGGCAACCGGCCCCGGGCAAGGCTGGTGCTCCAGGAGCAGCTCCTCGCTGCCGAAGCCCTGCTCGCAGCCGTCGCAGCGGAACACCAGCTCCACTGTCGTCTCCGCTGCCGCTAGGAAGAGCTCAGGGACCACAGGCGGGGGTGGGGGCGGCGGAGCGGGGGGCGCGGGCGGGCTGTGTGGAGGTGGCAGAAAGGCCTCTGCGTCTAAGGCCGGGCCCGGGTCGCGGGGAGCAGCAGGGCCCGCGCCAGAGCCAGGGCCATGCGTGCGCTGGTGCAGCAGCAGGTTGGAGGAGTGTGTGAAGGTCTTGGGGCACAACGCGCAACGGAAGGGCCGCTCGCCCGTGTGTACGCGCTGGTGCTGCCGCAGGTTGGTGCTCTGCGTGAAGCTCTTGCCGCACACGCTGCACGCGTAGGGCCGCTCACCCGTATGCACGTGCCGGTGACGCCGCAGGCTAGACGAGTTCTTAAAGGCCTTAGGGCAGTCAGGACACGGGTAGGGCCGCTCGCCCGTGTGCTGCCGCAGGTGGTACTGGTAGTGGGATGACCACTTGAAGGCCAAGCCACACTGGCCGCATGTGAAGGCGCGCAGGCCCGTGTGCACACTGCGGTGGATCTGCAGCAGCGAGGAGCGCTTGAAGGCCTTGGGGCAATCAGGGCACTGGTAGGGTCGTTCGCCAGTGTGGCCCCGCTGGTGGTAGAGCAGCGCAGAGGAGCCCTTGAAGGCCTTGGGGCAGTCTGGGCACTTGTAGGGCCGCTCGCCTGTGTGGGTGCGCTGGTGGTGCAGGAGCCGAGATGACCACCGGAAAGACTTGCCGCACTCCCCGCATTCATACTGGGCAGCCGCTGGGGCCGGGGCTACGGGTGCCGGCTTCTCCCCTGACCCCTCCGTGGTAGAGGCAGGCGCCATGTCCACGTGGGAACCGACCATCACACCTGGGGGGAGTGGGTCTACATCAGGGTGGTAGACTCTGGCATACCTGCACTACAAGGGAACTTCCTAGTGTTTGCAATGGCCTAGAGCCTGCACTCAGGTGGGTGTCTTGGTGAGGAGTCTTGGGATGGGTAACATTTGGTGCTAAAATTTCCCAGCAAATTAGAACAAGTACCTCCCTCATTAAGAAGCTGGCTCTCTCTTCCTGGAAGCTGGGAAGTTCTGAGAAGGCTGGGCAGGGTCTTCAAGACTGCAGGGATCCCCAACTAACCCCCAGGCTGCTGATCTGTACTGTGGGAGGGCCTTGGAAGGACTAACCTCCAGGACATAAGCAGGAGCAGGAGGTGATCAGGCCAGGTTCCCATCTCCAATCCTAGCTCCTCTCAGGTGCTAATCTGACAGGAGGCGGAGTTTCCCTAGCTCCCCTCCTGCAGCTATAGCCACTTCAAATCTATCCTCCAACAACCTACTACAACCCACCCCCATCCTTGGGAGAATGGTCAACTAAACTGGGCCCTGGTGTGAAAAAGGTTGGGGACCACTGATCAAGAGGACAGGGGTGGCTCCCTTTGAAGTCAGCAGTGCTCTGCAAACACCTAGTTTCCTTTCCTGTCTGCTTTGCTTTTAAGATCTTATCCCAGCACAATGAGACTGAAACAGGAGGATCACAATTTTGAGCTCATCCTAGGCAATTTAGCAATTCAGTGTTACTTGTCTCAAAATAAAAAAAGGACTGGGGGCGTAACTCAGTGGTTAAAGCGTGTGCTTAATGTGCACAAGGCCCAGAAAATTCCCCAACAGCACACAATTATTAGCCAGGCACGGTGGTGTACGCCTGTAATCCCAGCACTCAAGGGGCAGATGCAGGAGGATCACCCTAAGTTCTACACCACCCTGGACGCACAGCAATCCTCCTGCGTCAACCTCCCCCTCCCAAGTGCTGAGATTACAAGCATGCTGCACCACACCCAACTTACATGGTGCTGGAGAATCGAACTCACTTGCCAGGCAAGCACTTTAACTGCTGTTCCATTCCTGCAGTCCCAATACATAAGCGTATTTAAAGGTGAGGGTGTAGTATAGGACGGAGGCCTGAATTCAATCCAAATCCTCACCAAAGCCTGCTGACTCCCCAGGGCCTACAACCTTTTCCTCTTCCTGACTTGCTGTCCTTCTGTCCTCCCAGTGCACCTCCCTTTACACCCACCGCCCACGCCCTCCCTTCCAGGCCTTCACAAGGACGTTCTCTTACCACACTGCTTATGCCTACGGCCCCTACATTTCCAGTTTCTTCACCTCATTTTTTTAAAAAGTGGTACTGAAAACCAAGCCCTGGACCTTCACTCTGAGCTACACTCCATTTCCCATTATTTATTTATTTATTGAAAGTGTCCTACACTGTAGTCCAGGCTGGCCTAGAACTCGAGGCAGTTCTCCTGCCTCAGCCTCCTAAATGCTGAGATTACTGCTAGAGATTCGAACTCAGACCCCTGCGCTTGCTAGGCAAGAACTCTCAACTGCTGTGCTATTACACAGCCCCGATTTTCTTTTAAAAGATGGGCATCCCTACTGAATGAAAAACAAATCCTCCAAAGACAATGGCGATCCCAAGAAGGTGCACGTGCTTTTGAGAATCCGGCCACCGCCTTAAACACCCGCACTCTTGGGTAGCAAGGACCCATCCCAGACTTTGCAGCAGGCTAGACTTCCCCTTTAAGAGGATAGTCCTGCTGCCTACCCAACTCCACCTTTGTTTAACTAAACCAAAGACTTCACCCAAGCAACCAGATTCTGGAGCTTTCCTTCCAGGACTAGGAAATTATCACCGGCCTTTTAAGCAGATAATCCCCTATTAAGATGGGGAGTGGTGGTGAGAAGCTTTATAAAACTCAAAATCGGCCACGCCCTCGAAAGGCAGCCCCTGGCCCTTTAAGAAGGCGGAGCCGGCGCAAGGAACAAGAGTCGGAGGCCAAACGCCGACTTCCCCTTTAAGGCCCCCTTCCGGTTTCACGTTCGCCGTTTCCCAAACGGCTCCGCCCCCCCGGCCCCTCCCCCACCGCGCCCTCCGGTCTCTCACCTGCGGCCCCGGTCTGTGGGACAAGGCGGCAGCCCCAGAGCCTTCCCGCGGGGGCCGACGGGAAGGCAAGCCCAGCACGGCGCTGCGGCAACGGGGGCCGGGGAGGGGGCGGGGGCGCGCTCCCTCCCGACAGCCCCCGGCGCGAGGCACCCAACCTTTATCGGCTGCCTCTCGCGCATACAAACCCCGACGTCGCCGTCGCGCGTCATGACGCTCGTGCGCCGCTCCCGCCCTGATCCCGCCCCCTGGCCGGCAGCCTGGGTGCTGAGAGTGCGCAAAGCGCTAGGTGCTGGGGCGGGGGTCGCCATATCCCCGGTGGCCTGAGAAGGGTGCTTCATCAGAGTGGGTTCCCTTGGCCCCCCGCAGAAGCCTGTCCCGCAGCGCACTGCACGAGCGGGCCAGCTGGGAAACAGCTCGCTCCCAGAACCCTCCCTGCAGGTGCTGGTTGGTGGGGCAGACTGTGCTGCCCTAGAGCCTGCAGCTTTTTTCCAACTGGACCCCGCTGGCCTGAAGTTCCGGGCACTGAGGACATTGTTTTGAGTCCCTCTTGTGGAGTAGGCGGAGCGTGGGTAGCATCAGTGCCAGCCGTAACTGCCGAGGAACAGAGGAAATATGCGGGCTAGGTGGGATTGGCTTGTAATCCCTGAACTCTTGGGGGGCAGAGGCAGAAGGATCGCAAATGCAAGCTTAGCTTGGGCAACTTTGTGACTGAGACCCTGCCACAAAATCAAAAAGAAAAAATGAGTTTGTCACATAGCTCAGTGTGAAGGGTGTGGGTTCAATCCCCAGTACCACTGAATGAATTTTTTAAAAAAGGAAGAAAACATGGAAAATAGTAATTTTAATGATGTACTTTTAAGAAAACTTCAGTTTCAGGATAATTACTCAGGGTTACAATGCCTTCTTTTCCCCCTTAAGGCAACTCAGTAAGTCTCAAAAGTTATGATAAGCCTGTAAGTTGGGCCTTTGCCTCTCCCCTGTATATTATATCCCTTGGGCCTGTACTTTCCTTCCAGTGCTACCAAGGTACAATTCCCAGACGTCCACCTTGAGGAAGCAGCACTGTTAAGTTGGCACTATCTCTCTATAACTTTAAACATATGGAAGTAAGTGGTCTGCTTTCTGACCTGGCTGGCTTACCACATAACCTGACAGGCAGACTGGGGAGACCCCTAAAGCATCCATCGTTCTTTTCTTATTTATTTATTTATTTTGAGATAGGGTCTCACTTTGTAGCCAAGTCTGTCCCTGAATTCAGTAGGTAGCCCAGGCTAGCCTTGAACTCATGGCAACCCTTTTGCCTTAGCCTGTTGAGTGCTGGGATTACAGGTGTGCGCCACCATACGCAGTTTTACATGATGTTGGGGAATCGAACTCAAGGCCTTTTGTTTGATAGGCAAACACTTTAATTGCTGCGCCATTCCTGCAGCCCATCTGGCCACCCCAGCCCCAGACCATAATATACCTTCCCCTTCACTGTCCCCACTCCTTTCTCTGTGTACTTCCTTGCCTCTGCTTAATACATCTGTGTGTGCCTCTCCTTGACACAGGAATGCTTTTCTGTGGGGATGTAGGCAAATTTCCATGGGTAGGGGTGAGTTGCCCTATATTTTCCTTGGGCCCTGTTTACTGATGAGGCCAATGTCACTACACACCTTCGCTCTTATGACAGAGGGCCCCAAGGCCTCTAGTCGTTATCAGAGGTATCCTTGCTGAAAGCTAGGATCTCTTGCCCAGAAGATCCTTCCACCCATAACCCATCCAGGCCAACTCCTACTGAAAAAGATGCTCCCACACTGGTACATGTTTAATGAACTTCTTGTCCGTGACAGCAGGGTCCTGGTATGTTTTGCCACTTGAGTGTCTCCAGCCAGTGTGTGGCCTAATGAGCAGGTAATACCTTTCCTTGAATGACCCACCCCCGCCTACAGGGTCTTGGTGAGGGCTGCAGTACACTCCAGCAAGTTAAAACCTGGGCATCCAGCTCGGCCTAAAGTCTTTTCACTTTAGCTCTTACTACACCCACCAAAAGGGGGCCCTGGGCTGGAGGAATGGCTCAGCGGTTAAAGTGCGCTAAGTACCCTAGTTCAATTCCCCAGCACCACATAAACTGGGCGTGGTGGTGCACGCCTCTAATCCCAGCACTTGGGAGGCTGAGACAGGAGTATTGCCATGAGTCCAAGGCCAGCCTGGGCTCCAAAGTGAGTTCAGGACCAGCCTGGACCACAGAGTGAGACCCTGTCTCAAAAAAGGAGGGGGGGGGGAGCCTGTACTGACTAGAAAAGTGGATGTGGAATGTTCTGCCCCCTATCTGAACTAGGCCCACTCCTGTCACCCTCGCCTCAGTTCCTGGCATCCCTGCAGCCATGAAAAGAGCCATCAATCAGCCAGGAGCCCAGCTCACCCTCCACTTACCTGTACTTTTATTTCTTGTGGTACTGGCCATCAAGCCAAGGGCTTTTTCCCTGAGAGCTACATCCCCAGCCCTTTTTTTTTTTTTTTTTTAATTTTGAGACAGGCTGTCACTAAGTTGCTACATTGCCTAAGCTGGGCTTGAACTTGCAATCCTCCAGCCTCGGCCTCCCAGATTGAAGTAGTGGAATCACACGCCCCCCATACCCCACCACTACCACTACTATCACCTTTCTTGGGAGTGTTAATAAGGGAGTTAGGAGAGGGGATACAGGCTCATGGTTCCTTAGCATTCCCTGTTTGGAGAAGGAGGGTGAGCCATGTTTTTTTTAAATCAGTAGCTTTTGGCAGCTAGCTGTCATTAAAAAGGTCATGCACATTCAAGGGTTTGTATTCAACACCACAGAACACTCTGCTGTCGCGCAAACAGTGGGAGGAAGCTCAGGCCAATGGATGTAGCTCAGCCCTGCATCCCGCACCCTCTAAGCCAAAGAGCATCAGGACACAGATGGAGAGGAGGTCTTGCCTACACCCCACCCTACCTCCACTCTGTGCTCGACCCATCCCTGAGCCCTTGTCTGCAGAACCTCCGAGGTCATCCTTGTGATCCTTGAGACACCTCCTAGACCATCCTTTATTATATATATATATTTTTTTTCTTTTTTTGAGACAGGATCTCACTTTGTTGCCCAGGCTGGCCTTGAACTCATGGCAGTCCTCCTACCTCAGCCTCCTGAGTGCTGGGATTACAGGCGTGTGCCACCACGCCCAGCTTTACATGGTGCTGGGGAGTTGAACTCAAGGCCTCTTGTTTGCAACACAAGCCCTTCAACTGCTGCCCCATTCCTCCAGTCCTTAGAGCATCCATCTTGTCAACCCAGCCCCAGATGATAATGTGCCTTACCCTCTCAGTGTCCCCACTCACAGGGCTGCAGTCAGGGCATGGAGCTGGATGCGGTAGGTCTGTAATCCCAGCATTCTGTGAGGCTTAGGCAGGAGGACCACAATTTTGAGCTTAGCCTAGGTAATTTAGTGACTTAGTGAAACCCTGTCCTCTTCTTAGAGACTCTCCATCTCTGGCTCTAAGGGACAGACTGTGTGTCTCACTCGCACTGCATCCTCAGTCCCTGAACATAGTAGGTGATCAGTGCATGTTTGTTGAATGACTAAATGCAGCTTCCCATACTGTATGCAAAGGTTAAGGTAGGGAAGATGGCCTGGCATGTTCCCACCAGCACCTGGCACTGCAATCCTGGCAGTAGCGCCCTGCTGCAGTCTGCTCCCCAACCAGTGGACGGCACAGCCGAAGGGACCGGGTCCAGGCTTCCCAGCACCGGCTGGAGGTTGGTGCCCTCTGGTGGAGCATCCGCAAGTAGCGCCTCAGGTGACAGCCCAGTTGGCTTCTTGGGGCCTTGGGGATCGGGCTGGCTGGCAGAGGTTGTTCTTAGCTGCTGGGACGGGAGAACGCAAGTGGGCTCCTGGAGCTGGGCCAGCAGCTGGGCCAGCGCCCTGCCATCCAGCCCTCTCAGTGGGAGAGAGACAGACACTGGAACACCGAGCAAGCCTCTAGAGACAGCAAGAGACAGGGACAACAGAGATGTGTGGTGCACATCAGTAACCCCAGGACTCTGGGAGGCTGAGGCCGGAGGATTGCAAGTTCTAGCCCAAGCTGGGCAACATAGAAAGAGTCTGACACAGACAGACAGACAGACAGACAGACAGGGCGGTGGACCCTCACTGCAGCGCCTTGTGAAAACCTCGCCAGTGTTCTTTTACTCCCCCCCCCTCCACTATTTGAACTGCAGAATTTGGTGATTGGTCCCCCAACAGTGGCCTCTCCTGCTGGGTGGAGATCTTGGGCCTCAGTTTCCCCCAAAGATCCTCGACAGGAAGGAAGACTGGTGGAGTGAGGCTGGGGACGGGCAGCTGACGAGGCCTGCCGGCCACGTGCCTCCTTAAGGTCCTGGTCGGCCTGCTGCCACTGTCCCCCACCCCATGACTCCAATTAAGGGTCCTCAACTCTAATCGCTGCGGTTGACTCGCGCCTGGCCTCACCCCTGTAATGAGGCTTTTGTCCCCTTAATTGGCTATCTCCAGGCGCCTTTCTCTGTCCCCCCACCCACCCGCTCTAGCCCCATATCCCGGGGCCAACTATGTGCTAATTGGTCCCTGGGGGGCGCACGGACCTCCCCCCTTACCGCCCCTGCTTCCTATATCAGCCTCTCACCTGCGGCTCAGAGAGAGGCTGCCCTGCCCACCTCACAGACCTGGGGTTGCCTTCCCCACTAGCAGCATGCACCCCGGAGCGTCTGCAGGGCCTGGGGGCGCAGAGCCAGGCCCCCGGGAGCTGTGCGCTTTTGTCAGCGGGGCGGCTGCCCACGTGCTACGGGCCTTGCAGCCCCGGCGAGCCCGACCCCCCAAGAGGAGACCCAACCACCGGCGGTTCCTGCACAACCAGGTCTGCAGGTGAGGACAATGCGCCGCGTGGGTGCTGCGTGCCAGCACCAAGCCATAGGCATTTATTGAGCACCTGCTGTGCGCAGGACCTGTGCCAGGCCCTAGAGGGCCCAGCACTAGGCATAGCAAGTGAAATGGTACCTGCAGGGAGCCTGGTCACTGCAGCAGGGTGACAGTTGGGAATGACACTGTAAATCTAGTGAGATGGTATGACATCACCCCGCTGGTGCCCCTGGGAACACCATTCCAGGGACAGGAAGTCCTGGAGATTGAACCTGAGGCCTGGCACTGAGTTACAGCCAGTCCTTTTAATTGTTCAAGGCAGGATTAGGTTAAGTCAATGAGTGACACACACTGTAATCCCAGCTCTCAGAAGGCTGAGGCAGAAGGATTTCCTTGAGGTCAAGGCCAGCCTGTGCAAGAGAACAGGACTGGAAAAAAAAAAAAAGGAGAGGGCTGGGAGATTATGGACATCATGTTGAGGAAGGTGGGACAGAGTGGATGACACTGAGCAATGATCTGGAGGGGATAAGAGAGGAACCCCTGGATGTCCAGCCTGGGGCAGGAAGGCAGCTGGCCACCGCAGGCCCAGCCAGAAGCCAGTGGGGAGGAGCTTTGCTCTGGAGGAACTGGCATGGGGAGGGGTGTGGAGGGCGGTGGAACTTGGGGGGTGGTGCTTGGCTGCTGTGGGAACAGTCTGGGATTGGAAGGAGAGACTGCAATGATCGGGCCAGGGGTGATGATGGCTCAGGTAAGGACAGGGCCGTGAAGTGTTCCCTTTGTTACTGCCCTTCCCTGACTTGGCTGGCCTAGCAGCCTTGCATCCTGCAGGTCCCCTCCCCAGCACCCCCCATAACACCTTGCCCTGTGCTGTCACCCCACCAGGAGACAGTATCCACTACCTTCCTGTGGGCTAGGCACACCTGCCATGGCTCCAACATATGTCACTTAAGGCTCCCAAGAAACCTCCATGGGTGGTTCTGTCTTTGCCCTGGATCGCAGACAAGGAGGTTCAGAGAGGTTCGATGACTTGTCCAAGGCTACACAGCTGATGAGTGAATGTGACCCAAGCAGAGCCCATGTCACAGCATGGCCAGTCCTGCCAGGACTTAGCTTTCCCTTTCTTTCTTTTTTTCTTTCTCTTTCTTTCTTTCTTTCTTTCTTTTGAGACAAGGTCTTTATTTTATTTATTATTTTGTGGGGCTGGGGGAATCGAATCCAGGGCCTGGTACATGCTAGGGAAGCGCTCTAATCGCTGAGCTGAGCCTCCAGCCCTGAGACGGGGTCTTGCTGTGCAGTCCAGGCTGATTCTGAACTCACTGTGTGGCCCAGGCTGATCTTGAACTCAACAGTAGTCCTGCCTCAGTCTCTCCAGGGCTAGGATTATAGGCATGTGCCACCATGCCCAGCTAATTTTTCTTTTATGTGGTGCTGGGAACTTGCATGTGCTAGGCAAGCACTCTAACCACTGTGCTATGCTGCCAGCCAGGTCATTGCACTGGGGAACTTAACTCGGGTATTTAACCTCTGAGCCATTCCTCCAGTTCCCTGAGGCTCTTCTGCCAGAGAAATCCACAAAGGTGGGCAGGCAGTTCTCAACATCTTTCTGCCTCTTCCATCTCCTCTCCCAGACATCCTCAGAAACCCCTTCCATCTGGGCATGGACATTTTACTGTGAAATTTTTCAAACCTAATCCCAGCACTCTGGGAAACAGGAAGGAGGCTGCTGGCAAATTCAATTTCAAGCCCAACCTGGGCAACTTGGTGACTTACTGAAACCCTATCTCAAAATCCAAAATGGGGGCTGGAGGAATGGCTAAGTGGTTAAAGCGCTTGCCTAGCAAGCACTACATCAAGTGCTAAGTACCGGAGTTTGATTCTCCAGCACCACACAAACCAGGCATGGTGGCACACACCTGTAATCCCAGCACTCGGGAGGCTGAGGCAGGAGGATTGCCATGAGTCCAAGGCCAGCCTTGGCTACACAGTGAGTTCAGGACCAGTCTGGGCTACAGAGTGAGACCCTGTCTCAAAAACATAACAAAACAAAAAGGAAGAAAGAAAGGAAAGAAAGAAAGAAATGCCAAGTCCATAGTCTGGGCTCTGGTGTCCTGAGTACCACCCCAGCAGCTGCATCTTGGCCTCACCTGGGAACTTAGCTAGAAAAGGACATTCCCAGGCCTTACCCCAACTTATACTACCACAAACTGAACAGTCAGGCGAGGACCCTGGGATTTCTGAGCACCTGTAGGAGATTCTGATATGTGCGCAAGGCCCAGACCCACTGGTCTCACCACACAGACACCCACTAATTTGGCATATTTCCTTCATCTCCTTTTTATTTATTTATTTATTTTTTGAGAAAGGGATTCGCTATGTAGTCCAGGCTAGCCTTGAATTCATGGCAGTCCTCCTGCCTCAGCCTCCTGAGTGCTGGGATTACAGGCTAGGCATATGCCACCATGCCCAGCTTACATGGTGCTAGGGAATTGAACCCAGGGCCTTGTGCTTGCTGGGCAAGTGTTCTAACTGTTGAGCTGTGCTGCCAGCCCCTGTTGTTATGACTCTTAAATCTCTCTCTGTCTGCCATTAAACATGCTCACCCAATTTAAAAAAGGTTTCCTGGGACGGTAAAAGCATAAATATCTTCTTTAGCATCAATAAAAACGTTTTTGCTTGTTTTTGAGACTAGGTCTCACTGTATAATGCAGACTGGCCTTGAATTCACTATGTATCCCAGGTTGGGCTCAAATTCAAGATCCTCCTGTCTCAGTCTCCAGAATGCTAGAGTTACAGCCACATATTACCATACCTGGCAAAAGATTATTTATTTTTTTATTGAGACAAGGTCTCACTATGTAGTCCAGTAGTCCAGCTAGTTCTGAACTCATTATGTGGCCCAGGCTGGTCTCAAACTCACAGCAATCCTCCTGCCTCAGCTCCCTGAATGCTGGGATTACAGGCGTGACCCACCACACCCAGTTTATGTGGTATTGGGGAATTGAACCCAGGGCCTTGCTCTTGCTAGGGAAGTGCTTTAACCTCTTAGCTATGCCTCCAGCCCCCAAAGATAATTTTAGAGCAGTAATTTTCACTGATTTATTGACAATGTATTAATACTGGGGATTTTTTTTTTTTTGAAGCAGGGTCACCCTGTGTAGCCTAGGCTGGTACTGAACTCACTGGTGTAGCTGAGGCTGGCCTTAGACTCAGAACAATCTGCCTGCTTCAGCTTCCCTAGTGCTGGGTTTATAGCATGTGCCACCATGCCCAGCCTTATGTGGTGCTGGGGAATCAAACTGAGGGCCTTGCACTTGCAAGGCAAGCGCTTTAACCATTTTGCCATTCCTACAGCCTCCAATATTAAGTATTAAATTTAGAGTCTGTGCTTTGAGCTACATCCCTAGCGCTTTATTTTTATTTTTTTATTTTGAGACAGGTTCTTGCCAACTTGCTAAATATCCCAGGCTGTACTCCATCTTGCAATCCTCCTGCCTCAGCCTCTCAGAGTAATGCTCTGCTCCAATTCTAATTTTAATTGTAGTAAACTACACATGCCCTACAATATCCCACATTAACCACACAACTCAGTGGCCATTCATTTCATAATTTCCTGGAGTCTACAACAGTGGCCTCTGTTCAGTCCTAGTAGATTTCGTCATCTCTGGTAAACAGACCCCCAACCCCCAGCCTGAGAATCCACTAAACTCGCTTCCTATCACTAGATATTTCACACCAATGGAGTAGTAGATTTGAGGTATATTTTTAAACTAACCTTTTATGGAAGTTTAACATTCACCCCTCCCCCACATCCTCAGGGTAGAGCTGGTGACCTTCCCAGAGGGAGCCAGGAGCTTAATTAACACTGGGATCCCAGGACAAAGTCCCAGCCGGGGCGGAGCTGAGCTTGATTCCCCAGAACCATATAAACCATAAACCGGTGTGGTGGTGCACACCTATAATCCCAGCACTCAGGAGGCTGAGGCAGGAGGATTGCTGTGAGTCCAAGGCCAGCCTGGGCTCCATAGTGAGTTCAGGACCAGCCTGGGCTATGGATTGAGACCCTGTCTCAAAAACAAAACAAAACAAAACAATAACTCACCATTCAGTCATCCTCCCAGATCTGTGCAGCTGGCTGTTCACTTTTTGGTTGTTTGCTTGAGGTGCTGAGATGCAGCCCAACGCTGCCACTGAGCCACACCCCCAGACTTTTTATTAAACTTTGAGATGATGTCTTGCTAAATAACACAGGCTGGCTTCAAACATTCAATCCTCCTGCCTCTGCCTCTGGAGCAGCTGGTTATAGATGTGTGCTACCAGACCTGAGCATATTTATGGGAGTGGAACTTCCACTGCCACCTCCCTGCTTTTATGCACACCCGGCTTGTGTTTTTGTTAGAATACCGGGGCTGGCATGACAAAGCACCACTGAAGCAGCAAAAGTTTAAAATGTTTTGTGTAATACTGGGTGCTGAATCTGGGCCAACACTTTCTTTTGAGATAGGGTCATACTACCACTAAGTCACTTGATTGCCCTGTTTGGGCTCGAACTTGTGATACTCCTGACTCAGCCTCCCAGCATGCTGGGGTTACAGGCCTGTGCAACAGCACCCACTGGAAACTTATTCTCATGATATGTGCAGTGCTAGTGTTCCCCTACCTTCCTCCTTGCTCTGCAGACAGCTGCCTCCTCTCCTGACTCCATCCATTCCTCCCTCTGAGGTTGGACAGTGTAATATCTTTTTAGGAGGGAATCCACAAGATTGGATTAGGATTTACCCTAATTATCTCATTTTACCCCATTTGCTTCTTTTGTTTTTTCTTTTTGACACAGGGTCTTGCTCTGCAGCTCAGGCTGGCCTTGGAGTCACAGCAATCCTCCTGCCTCAGCCTCCCGAGTTCTGGGATTACAGACAATTGTCGCTACACCCGGCTTGATGTGATGCTGGTGAATTGAACTCAGGGCCATGAGCTTGCAAAACAAGTGCTTTAACCACTCTCCCATTCCTCCGGACCCCCTCCTTTGCATCTTTAGAGGTTTTGTCTGCAATGACACATCTGAACAGCTGAGGGTTAAGAGTTTGATGTGGACATTTGGGGGAAGACTAGAGTGGTGGTGCAGTGCTGTAATAACATCACTCTAGGACTGAGGCAGGAGGATCACAAGTTCAAGCCTGGTCTGGGAAATCTAACACTTTGTGAGATTCACCTGTCTTACTACGGAGGGGTAGGGATTCTGGGGGTGGGTGGTCAGGCCTGTGACTACTGCTGGTGGGAGGTGCTGGAGGTGACCACAGAGGGGGAGATTGGAGTAGGTGCTGAGAGGTGAACAGGACCAGTAGGCTCCACGGGATAGCTACATGACGGTTGCACCACTAGATCCCAGCACATCTTTGTGGAATATTTTATTTTGCTGACTTTTTATGAGTCGGGGTCTTGATCTGTAGTCCAGGTTGGTGCTGAACTTGTTATGTAGCCCAAGCTGCCCTCAAACTCATGGCAATCCTCCTGCCTCAGCCTCCTGAGTTCTGGGATTTTACAGGCATGTGCCACCATATCAGATTCATGTGGTGCTGGGGAATCAAACTCAGGGTCTTGTGCCTGCTGGGCAAGTGCTTTAACTACTGTGCTGTTCCTCCAGCCCCTGAAATATTTTAAAGGCGTTCCTTTCTTAGGACATTTTTTACTTTTATTTATTAAAATATGGTCATAGGGCTGGAGGAACAGTACGGCAGTTAAGAGTGCTTGTCTAGAAAGAGCAAGGCCCTGAGTTTGACTCCCCAACACCATACAAGAGCTGGACATGATGGCACGTGTCTGTAATCCCAGCACTAGGGAGGTAGAGACAGGAGGATTGCCATGAGTCCAAGGCCAGCCTGGGCTCCACAGTGAGTTCAGCACCAGCCTGGACTACAGGATGAGACCCTGTCTCAAAAAAAAAAATTAATTAACATTAAAACATAACATAGGGTCATAATAAATCTACAGGTTTAAAAAGGTGGTTAGTGCTGGCCTAGGTGGGCTGCCTTGTGCAGTATACAACCCCTACAAATGTTCCCAGCTTTCCAACAATGTCAAAGACAGTGAAAGAACTGACTCAAGAAAACGGGGCCAAAGACAGAGAGATTAAGCATGGAGGAGGGACTGCCTGCCCTGGAGTGACAGCCAGGCGGGGAGTCCTTTGCAATCTCAGCTAATACTCATATCTCTGCAGGGAGTTTGCCGTGATTGAGGCAGCCACCCAGCGCCTGGCCCTCTCCATCCTATCCCAGAAGGCACCGTCCCAGCGACCACCACCCCAACGACCACCTCCGCCACCTCCATCCCCCTTCCTGGGGGTGGCCCGCGCTGTGGCTCCCATGGAGATGCCCTGCACTGGCCCCAACCTGAGCCTTGCTGCCCTGGACGCTTCGCCCCTGGATCTCTTAGATGACATTGTGCTGTCCACGGAATGTCCCACAGTGCCATCTGACCTCTCCTCCCCGACTCTGGCTGCAGATGATCCCTGTATGTCCCGTCATTCTCTGGGCCAGGAGGCCTTAAGGCGGCCAGACCTGATACAAGATCCCCATTTCTCCCATCTTCTTCTCTCTACCCAGCATGCCCCAGAGGGAGAGGCTGAGGCTGGGGGTCTCTACTGGGGTCTGGTAGACAGGTGGGAGGCCCCTTGTGCCTGGGATTCCCAAGGCATCCTTGAATGCCAATCCCATGAAGCCCAGTCACACCCTAGTCAGGCCTGGGAGCTCCTCTGACTCACTGCTCTTTCTGACAAGTCGTGGGAAACAAGCCAAGCCCAGACTCCCACCTCCCTTGGGCTGCAGCGTCCAAGGCTTCCTTTCCTGCTCCCAGCCTCAGCTCCGCATCAGTCACCCTGGCCAGTCCTCCCTGATATCCAAAGTTGTCTTGAAAAGCTCAGGGCAATAGTACAGAGGTTAGATAGAGCACCTGCCTAGCGAGTGCAAGGCCCTGAGTTCTATTCCCTACCACCATATAACCCAGGCATAGTGGCACATGCCTGTAATACCAGCACTTCGGAGGCCAAGGCAGAAGGATTGCCCTGTAGTTGAAGCCACCGTGGGCTGCATTGTGAGTACAGCACTGGCTTGGACTACAGAGTAAGACCCTGTCTTTAAAAAAATAATCATAATGGGGCGGGGGGGGGGGGCTGGAAGAATGGCTCAGTGAGTGGTTAAAGCGCTTGCCTAGCAAGTGCTGTCAAGCACTTAGTACCCAAGTTCAATTAATTAGCCGGGCATGGGGTGGCGCATGCCTATAATAATCTCCAAACTCAGGAGGCTGAGACAGGAGGATTGCCGTGAGTTCAAGACCAGCCTGGACTACAGAGTGAGAGCCTGCCTCAAAAAAGGAGTTGTCTTGAGCCCCTACTTCAAGACCCATGTTCAGCTCAGGTCCTGTTCACTGAGACAGCTGGTTTCTGCCTCAGGGGGCCCACATTTGGGGGGTACCCTAGGGGGATTGTTAATGAAACCATGGATAGATATTCAAGCCCAAGACAAGTTTCCAACATCCCATTGAAATTAGAGCTGTGAAGAAAATAAAAAAGTGACCTGAGTGAGTGCTGGTGATAAAGGGGTGGGCAGGGAGAACTTAAATGGGAGGTCTGGGGAGCAGCAGGAGCCAGCCAAGACCTTGGTGTGGGAAGAAGAGTCAGGTAGGCGCAAGGGGCTGGAGGAGAGGGAAGGAGGGCTGTAGGGGAAGGGCCCATCATGAACTATGGTGTGTTTGGCGTTCGTTCAAAAATCAGGAAAGAGTCCTCCTCCTCTGCCGGGTTGAGGCTTGAACTCATACCGTTTGCACTGAGCTACATCTCCAGCCTTTCGAATTTGAGATCCTCCTGCCTCAGCCTCTCAGTGTTCTTGAATTATAGGTGTAAGTCTCTGTCTCTCAACCCCCATTTCCAAGCGCAGGGCTGCAACACAGTACAGATGGGGACCGTGACTGAGAGCTTGTGACCGAGCAAGGGGTCAAGCTCCTCACTTAACCGCGCCCCTGTTAGCCCTTCCCTTGGGAGTCTCTGTCGGATTGTTTTTGAAGTGCCAGATTCCTCAGGTCTTCCCCAACTTAGGGGACCACTTCCCTCTGGCCGCTTAGAGATCTGAGACATCCCGCCCTTCTGCCAGCCACTCAAGTCCTCCACGGACCTCCACTGGTCAGATGCGCCCTGCTGTAAACCAATCAGAATTGGCAGTCCGCAGGCACCGCCCCTCATTTGGCAAAGCAGAGGCGCGCTCGGATTGGCGGGGAGGGAGGGGCGAGGCTGAGCGAGACGATTGCCGATTGGGCGGCTCGACCGCGACCCACGTGTTCGGACGCCACCTAACGGTGACCCGGCCGGAGCCCGCGGGAGGCCGGAGGGTGAGTGTTCACAACGTCACCTGCGGAGGGGTAGCCTGGGCGCGGATTCTGCAACTTCCGGGTGAGTCGCCGCTCGCCTTGCGCGCTGCCCGGTGGTCGACTCTGTTGCCTTGCAGATGGGGAAACCGAGGCTCTGCCGGGCGTCCACTAGACGTCCCGCAGCCTGGACGATTGTACCTAGCCCTCAGAATTGGCCTGCCGGGGAGGGACCCGAACCTCTCCGGGTTGCGCCGGTCACCGCCATGTTCCGAGCCAAGTTTGGGATCAGCCCCACGGGAGACGGGTTTGACCCCCATTTCTCCGAGAAGGAAACTGAGGCTCAGACACATTGGAGCCTGCCCAAGGTCACACAGGAAGTCTGGGCCCCAAGGCTGGATGTCCAGACCTCAGGGGGGAATAAACAGCCCCGTCTCAGGTGGCCGCGATCCGGGCCCCATCTCCTTCGGCTTTGGGTACCCCCCACCTCCCCCAGAGCGCCTTCCTGAACCCACCTTCACACGGTACCAAACTCCTGAATCTGTCTCCAGCCCAGATCGTCGTCCTCACTTTTTACTGTCCGCGCTGGCCCAAATTGATCACTTTCTCCGCCAAAGCCACTGTCCTGACCCCGATTTCCAGGTAGTCTTAAGATCATGTCCACACTGAACCCAGGGGTCTTCTTGAACCCAAGACCCTAACACTGAATTACACATCCTCGGCCAATTTTTCTTAATCTTTGATTTTGAGACAGGGTCTCACTAAGTCACCAAGTTGCCCACTTTGGGTTTGCATTTGCAAATCCTCCTGCCTCAGCTCCCCAGAGTTCTGGGCTTGCAGGCCTGCACCACCATTCCAGCAGGAGCAGCTTTCTAGGTCAAAGGTTGTGGATGACATTTTGAGAAATATGGTCACATGTATGTATCCCTCTGTCCCTCAGAGATGTCCCTTGGAGCTGGAACTTCCTGCCTCCACCTTGTGCTCAGGGCAGGAAAAGTTGGTACTGGGACTGGGAGTAAGAAGGGGACTATGGTGCAGGACAGAGGCCCTGGAGGGGTCTCCAGAGCTGTAGGGGGGAGCTGCATCTCGAAGCTGGCACTACGGAGACACGGGGAGTAGGGGAGTGACAACTGACAGCTGTGTTTCTCTCTGAACTTCCTGGGAGGTGAGAGGCTTACAGACCCTGCTTAGGCGGACTTCAGCACCTACCAGAGTTGTAATAATGTGATTAAGTAGTTCACTGTAGTTTGTTTTAGAGGGAGTTTCCATTACATTTTTTGAAAATTGAGATAAAATTCACATGATGCAAATTTGCCATTGTGCTGGGGGTACAGCTCAGCAGTGGACCATGTGTTTAGCATGCCCAGGGCTCTGGGCTCCATCCCCTACACTGGCGAGGGGGGGCATACATCATTTTTTCTTGCACTGGGAATTGAACTCAGGGCCTTTGCATGGAATTACATCCCCAGCTCCATTTTTTTCTTATTTATTTAGTGGTACTGGGGACCAAGCCTTCATACTGAACTATATCTCCAGCCCATTTTTATTTTTGATTTTGAGACAGTTGCTAGCTTGTCCTGGCAGTGCTTGAACTGGCACAGAATTCAGAGATGACAGGCCTGCACCCCAAGGGCTGGCTCTCCATCTTTAAACTTGAGATACGGGCTAAGGGCATAGCTCTGCCGTTGGAGCACTTGCCTACCAAGTACCAAGACCCTAGGTTCAATTCCCAGCACCACGTAAATTGGCCATGAATGTTCACGTTTATGGTCCCAGCACTTGAGAGGCTGAAGCGGGAAGATTGCTATGTGTTGAGGCCGGCCCAGAATACACAGTGAGTTCAGAACCAGCCTAGACTACAGAAGGAGATTGTAAAAATAAAAAAATATGATAGACACGGAACATATTTTCTATGGGAGATATGTGAAGTTTTAATCATAATAACATCCAGCTCACAAAATAAGCACACTACACAACCTGTTGGTTAGTATGAACCGCTCTGTCTGCCTGCTGGCCCCTTTCCCAGATAATTCATGGAGAATGAGCATGTGCAGAGCGTGTCCAGGGGGAAAGCTGCTGACAGAATCCAGCTGGAAGTTTTCCTGAGTTGGGGCCCAGAAACACAAGCCTCCAGGGGTCAGGGCTGCCCAGGGCCTGCAGCATACACTCAGAGGGAGTCCAGCATGCCCAGGGCTGCCCAGATCTGACCCCTGGAATTGAAAGGATTACTGGGCAGGTGGCTTCACTGTCCCCAGCCTTTCTTTTCCTTCCTTCCTTTCTTCCTTCCTTTCTCTCTCTCTCTCTCTCTTTCTTTCTTTCTTTCTTTCTTTCTTTCTTTCTTTCTTTCTCTTTCTTCCTGTTTTTGAGACAGGCTTTCACTCTACTTCAGGTGGCCCTGAAAAACACTGTGGAGCCCAGCCTGGCCTTGAACTTGTAACAGTCCTGCCTCAGCCTCCTGAGTGCTAGGGCTACAGGTGTACACTGTCACAACTAGCTAGTATGTGGTGCTGGGCAACTGACCTGGGGCCTCACGCTTCCTATGAAAACACTCTTAATCACTAAGCTACACCCTTAGACCCATGTCTTTTAAAATTGTGTATAACTTAAAGCCCACTTGGCTGGGCATAGTAGCACAGGCATATAATCCCAAACCTCTGGGAGGCTGAGGCAGGTGGATCACAAGTTCAAGCCTAATGTGGGCAACTTACCAATTTAGAGAGACTTTGTGAAAAAAAAAAGTCTGCCTATCTTTATAGCCCAGTGTGAAGGCTCTGGATTCAATCCCCTGTTTAAAAAAAAAAAAAGTATGTCTAGGGTAGTGTTGCTAGGCTACTCGCGGCAGAGGCCCAGGCCTGTCCATGCTAGGCCAGCACCTGCCACACAGTGGTGCTGTGCAGCTGTCACTGTTGTCTAGGCTCACAGCTTTTTACCACCCCAAACGGAAACGCTGGGTCCACTCACCATCTCACTCCCTGCCGTTGTCTCTGTGGGTTGGCCCTTTCTGCACAGACATGCCAGGACCCCATGGCCTCCTGTGACTGACCTCACCTCACTCCCCAGCCTGAGATTTTTGGGTTTCATGTGGACCTTAATGTGCTTAAGTGCTTCTGCCCTTTCCACAGCTGAGGGACACCTGCTGTTGGGGTACTGTCCTCTTGTTCCACACCAGCACGTGGGCTGAGCCACAGGGCCTTACAGGTGGGCAAACTGAAGCTGCAGAGAAGCCAGCAACCACCTGGGGTGTCGGTGGTTCTTGCTCCCAGGGTCATTCTAGTTTCACGCACCCTGGGTAGGTCACTGCCAAGCCTCTGATTCCCCTGGGGGTAGGTGTGAGCCCAGAGCAGGGGCTGGGACTCAGAGGGCATGCAGCAGCTCAACCTTAGGGGCACTGAGAAAGGGACCTCACAGCTGTACCTGCTGATGGACTGTCTGCAGAGAGGAAGGAGCGAGAAGGGAGCATGACACTAGAGGGTGGCCTGCGGTGGAAGAAGAGGCTTTGGGAGAGACCTTCCTGCTGAATAGACAGGAAGGAGCAAGGAGTGTGTCCAGACCCCAGGGGATGGGGGTACAAAGGCTAGAGGAAGGTGGCAGGAGCTGAGACTCCGAGATGGGATCCCAAGGAAAGATTCCCCTCTTCCTGACCCTGCCCCACCTGCCTTGGTAAGCACCAGGAAATGGCAACAGCCAGGCATGCCCTGGGCCAAGTCTTCCCAAGTTCTTCCATCCTGTTCCTATGCGACATGCAAGAGAAGTTTCGTCACAACATTGCCTACTTCCCACAGATTGTCTCTGTGGCTGCTCGGATGCTCAGGGTGAGTGCTGACCCTCCTCCCTCAGACCAGGGGTCCCTGCTCCAGCCTCTTCCTTCAGACCCAGGGGTCCAGCCCAGTCCCCTTTCCTCAGACTCAGGGCCCCAGCCTCCTCCCTCAGACCCAGGGGTCCAGGTCCTGGCCTCCTCCCTGAAATCCTGGCCATTATTTCCTGTCCCTGGAACAGGTGGCCCGGCTGCTGGAGGTACCGGCAGTGCTGACCGAGCAGTACCCACAGGGCCTAGGCCCCACGGTGCCTGAGCTGGGGGCCGAGGGCCTTCGACCCCTGAGCAAAACTTGCTTTAGCATGGTGCCTGCGCTGCAGCAGGAGCTGGACTGCCGGCCCCAGCTGCAGTCGGTGCTGCTGTGTGGCATTGAGGCACAGGCCTGTGTCCTGGTGAGTTCCTGCCTGACCCGTGGGATCTCCCATTTCCACCTGTATGACCTCCTCCTCCTTCTAACTTAGGGCCCTTCTACCCCTGCTGTATGCCCAGTCTGCCCTTGATGATCACCCGCATTCCTGGGTGTATGCTGTGTGCTGACTGGCTCTGACCTCTCTGTCTCCAGAACACAGCCCTGGATCTCCTGGACCGGGGACTCCATGTCCATGTGGTAGTGGATGCCTGTTCCTCTCGGAGGTGAGTGTGCCCTTCCTGAGCTGGGTGGGCATGGGGTGGCCAGGGTGTGGGGGTGTCCTGGCCACAGCATGGTCCCCTGCCTGCCCTTCCTCCCCTCCCTCCCTCTTGCAGCCAAGTGGACAGGCTGGTGGCACTGGCCCGCATGCGACAGAGTGGTGCCTTCCTCTCCACAAGTGAAGGGCTCATCTTGCAGCTTGTGGGCGATGCTGCCCACCCCAAATTCAAGGAGGTAATGGGTCCTATGTCACACAGCCCTAGCCACCTGTACAGGGGAGTTTTCCCTTGGGCTTGTGGGAGTCGGTATTCCCCATCCAAATCTTATCTAGGGACCTAAGTTTGGGGGTCCTTGCCCATCACTACCATAGATGAATGAAAGGAGATGTCCGTGACCATGATGTGGCAGAGAAAGATAACACGGGGGCATACTGTTGTGTTGGGGTGCAGGGGGTTCACAGCATTGTTGAAGCCATCCTGGAGAAGGTGCATAGGCACCCATCCTCCAGTCTTCAGCCTCCACCTCCAGCTCTGCAGTGGCTTTACAAGTGCCAGGGCCTACCCAGGTGCTAGACCCCTACTTCAGACCCTTAGCCCTGTCCTGGTGCAGTAGTGTACACCTGTAATCCCAGCACTTTGGAAAGCTGAAACAGAAAGATGGAATTTTGAGCCCAGCCTGAACAACTGAGTGAGACTGTCCAAACAGAACAAAACAAAACACTTGGTCCTTTGATGCTTGACAAACATCATATGTGACATTTCTAGTCCTCTCTTCTCTGTTCAGTTCAGTTGATCATTTATCAAGCACCTCACCATGCCAGCCACAGTGATATACAGGGTAGCAGCAAGGTCAGGCCCTCCCGGAGTTTGCATCCTGAAGTGGAGAGGAAAAAGCTGTCCTTGTGCAGTAGCACCCCGTGCCTGGAACCGGGAAGGACAGTGCAGAGGGTGAGAGAGAACCCGGAGGAGAGGGGAAGTCAGTACTACAGGGGTCCCCGCAGAGGGAAGGGCAAGGCACAAAGGCCAGAAGGCGGCGCTTACTCTAGGAACTGTGAGTGGCAGAGCATAGCCAGGGTTGGCTGGGTGCAAGAGGCAGGAAGCAGGCAGGAGCCAGAGCCATGTCTTGGGAAGGATTTGGGTGTTTAGCAATGGGCAGGCACTGGGCTTGGCTCAGAGAAGCTGGCCATGATTGGATCACAGTTTACAGAGATCTTTCTGAGCCAGACAAGGCATCACATGCCTGTCATCCCAGCTCCTTGGGAAGATGAGGCAGAAGATTAGCAATACTCTGTCTCAACATTTTATCTATTTATCTATTTATTTGTATTTATTTGGTGGTACTAGGAATCAAGCACAGGCCTTTTGCACTGAGCTGTATCTCCAGTCTATTTTTAGTTTTGATTTTGAGACGGAGTCGCACTAAGTTGCTAAGTTGCACAAGCTGGACTTGAACCTGCAGTCCTCTTGCCCTGCCTTCTAGAGAGGCCACTGGACCGAGTGCAAAATAAAATTTAAAATATTATCTTTTTCCTCTTCTTTTTTTTTCAAATAAAACTTTTAAAGAGCTGGAGATATTGCTTTTGCCCTTGGCATGTCCAATGCCATGGCTTCAGTTCCCAGGGCTGAGGAGGGCTGACTCTGGCACTGTGGAGTCAGTGGATCGCCTTAGGTGGCATGGAGGGGAGAAGGGAGGCCACTGTGGAGCTGAGGCATCCAGCAGACAATGATGAGGGCTTACCCCGGGTGGGGGCAGAACGAAGGCTTTGGGGTTTGTTTCTGTTTTATTTTCCGGAGGTGAACTTGGGCTTTTCTGTGGATGAAACGTGGTTTGTTGCTTGTGCTTAACAAAGAGGTAGTGGGCAAATGAACGTGGAGTTCAGGGACACGGTCCAGGATGGATTTGGGAGGTGGCGGTCCAAACAAGTGACGGAGAGAGAAGCTTACTAAGTAAGAGAAAGACGTACAGAAGAGCTGGCCGCCCTCAGTGCTCCACGCCAGGAAAGCTGAATTCTTGGCGGGCAGCTAGCAAGGAAACCAGGGAGACCTGATGAAAAGAAGGCCCCAGGGACACTCGTGGGATGAGAGAGTTGTTGGCTTGGTAAGCTGCTGCCTAGAATGTCAATGAGGCGAAGATGGGAGTCCCTCTGCGCTGTTATGGTAGAGAAGGGAACTCTGGACTTTTCCTGACAGCCCCTGCCCCCGCCCACTCTCCCTACAGATCCAGAAGATCATTAAGGAGCCCGTCCCGGACAGTGGACTGCTTGGCCTCTTTCAGGACCAGAACCCCCTCTTCCGCTAAACTCATGACTCCGACTGGAGAAGAGACCACCCTCTTGTTACCTGGGGAAGCACTTTTTCCCTATCCCTGGATCCCAAGAGTGGAGCAGTCCACCAGGAGTACCGCCCCCTCGGGGAAGGAAGGCGTGGTCTTGGCTTCTCATTGGACAGATGCTCTTAGAAATGCAAATGAGGCCCCTGGGAACTGGGTAGGAATTGGTTGAGAGGGACATAGAGGCGGGTCTCGGCTCCGGGCCACTCACGGAATGGGAAAGGGAGGGGGAAAAACATGACTGGGACTTGCATTCGCAGAATAAACATTGATGTAGCTGTGGGCCGAACCATTATTGGGTTTGGGGGTATCCTGGGGGCGACTGGGGGCCGAGAACGAGAGATTGAGGGGTCCTTGGCAGGTGGGGAGGGGGAGGTCCTTTCCGCACTCCGAGCCGGCGCGAGACACCGGCTAGGGCTGCCACATCTGCACAGAAGCCGGCGCGCATCTGCTGGAAGGAGAGCGGCCACCGGGTTCGCCCCACGCTGCCAGCCGCCCCCTGTCGGCGCATGCACGCCCAGCCCCACGGGCCCGCAGACATTCGCTTTCTCGGCCTCCCCCGGCCGGCCCCCACGCGGCCACCCCTGATTCCCTGAGGGTCCCACATCCGGAGAGCGAGGTGAGCGCGACCGCACCTAGTGCGGAGAGGGAAACTGAGGAACGAGGGAGGAAGGGACGGGCGTGTGGATAGATGCATGGATGGCTGGATGAATGGAAGATCAGTTAGCTGCATCTGAATGGTCCCAGCTCCCCCAGGATGCCCAAGTCCAGGACTCACATGGCGCCCCGAGAATTTTGCAGCCCCCAAGGAGATCTAGAAGTTGGAACTCTGTAGCCCTCCCTAGCCAGACCCCCCCACCCCGATTTGCAGTCTTCGCCCCCTCCCTAGGGGATCTGAGAAGGCGTCCTGAGCCCCACGCGCGGCTGCGGGGACTGGAACCCTCAGTTCTCCAGCCCCTTCCAGCAGGCTCGTCGGCTCAGCCACGCGCCCCCTCTCCGGAGACCCAGGAGCCCCCGGCCCCCGCCTTCCGGATCCAGCTGTCCCCTCCGCACCCCCAGCACGGGGCCTGCGTCTCGAGCCGCGCGGCGTCGCTATGGCAACGGGAGTCTATTTTGCGCTGGGAACACACAGCTCCAGCCGCAGCGCCCCCCACCGCCCCGCCCCGGAGCGGGGGCCGGAGGGGCGAGGGAACATAGACCGAGGGGACAGGGATACGGAACCCGGTTTCTTTGCTAGCTGCCCGCAGAGGGGCGGATGTGGAGGCGACCGTGGGACGCGAGGAGCGGGGGGAGGCGGCGGATGGAGGCTGATGGAGCAGAGACTCGGGGCCGCAGATGCCGGGAAGGGGACGAGGCGGGGTGGACCCGGAGAGATGATGGCCCCAGGACAGGTCCCATTAGAGACGAAGGCGGGGTCCTCGCAAGAGGGAGGGGCGGATGGGACGTCCGGTCCAAGAAAGACCAGATAGAGCAAGGACCCTGAAGATGCGGGGGCGCAGGGAGTTGAGCAGCGGCCACTGCGGGTGGCGGGCCGAGGGTCCCCCTCTGTTTGCGCCTTCCTGCAGCGCCCCGCACCTCTACTTTTCCTCTGTCCCTCTGCTGTCTCTCCTGCCTGCTTCCCTCCACCTGCTTCTCGCACCCCCACGCAAAAACCTGGCCAGCTCCGGGATCCCCAGGAGCCTTCCTCAGCCCTCTGCCCCACCCCTCCCCCCGCAGCCACCCTAGTTCCTGGCTGCCACCTGCATACTCCAGCCATTTCTGAGCCTCTGTCCCTTCCCCTTACTGTCCCCCTGGGTTTCTGTCCCCCTGCTCAGTCTCAGTGTACCTACCCCACACTTCCTTCCTGTACCACTCCTCACGAGTTTCTGTCTCAGTCCTTGGGGACTTCCCTGGACATTCCCCACCTGGTGACTCCGTCCCTGTCTCCCTGGACTTCTAGTTTCCCTTCATTATCTCTGTCCCTTCCTCTGGACCCCCTGGCGCCCTTGCTGGCCAATTCCTGCTGCTCCCAGCAGGACATCTCAGGAGACCACTCACCCTGTCCTGCCCAGTACCCTCCTGCCATCAAGATCCCACAGCTTCCCCACGTCTCTCAGGTGTCCAGTGGGGCCAGCAGGGCGTAAGGACTGAAAGACAGTGCTGTATGGGAGCAGGAGGCAGGGACGGCGCAGGCAGGACTGGGGGCACATGAGCAGGGGTCACATGCCTGTTCAGAACTCACATCGTTGAGTGAGGGTGTGTTTGCACATGGGTGCCCCCGCAGGCTGCATGCCTGGGGGCAGAGATGTGTGTGATGTCTGTGAAGCAGGGTTGGCGTCCCCAGCTGCATGCCCCAGTGTGTGACTGGTGGCTAAGTCCTGCGTGCTGTGGGTCAGAACATGCCGTGTGTGCACATGAAGCTGTGTGCCTGTACATGGGCCAGAAGGTTACAGGTGTGCCAGGACACTGGGTGTCCCATGCTATGTCATCATCATGTGTATAGAAGTTCAATTGTGGGTCTGTACAGTCTCACAAGGTAAGGGAAGAACTTGTCAGTTTTTTGTTTGTTTGTTTGTTTTGTTTTGTTTTGTTTTGTTTGAGACAGGGTCTCACTCTGTAGCCCAGGCTGGTCCTAAACTCAGTATGCAGCCCAGGCTGGCCTTGGACTCACAGCAGTCCTTCTGTCTCAGCCTCCCGAGTGCTGGGTTATAGGCGTGCACCATCATGCCTGGCTTATGTGGTGCTAAGGAATAGAACTCAGGTATTTAGTGCTTGTTAGGCAAGTGCTTTAACCTCTGAGCCATTCCTCCAGCCCCTGTCATTTGTATCTTGTGTCTGGACTGGATGCTGTGTGTGCAGGGGTGTCCTCTGTCCAACCACCTGTATGTGCTATCTGGCATCGGGAGGCGCAAGAAGCTGTGCAGGTGGGTGGGTGTGCCACAGGGCTTGACAGGGTCATGCCTCTCTCTCCTCTCCCTTCACTGGCCATCCAGAGCCTGGGACTGGCTGCCTGGGTATGGGCATGTGTACTGTGGAGATGAGAGGATTCTGTTTGCAGAGGGAGCACATGCATCTGTGAGCCCAACTAGAGCGCATGGCACTGAATGGACACGAATGCTGAAAAGTCCACCCTGCAGGAGCCTCTGAGCCAAAGATGCCCCCTGCCCGCCACTTCCTGAGCCTGTGGTTTGACAGGCAGATGGCACTCTTGTGTGAATCCTCAAGGGCACCTCTGCCCCCGCTGGATGCGACCGGCTGGTATGGCCTGGGACCAGGGAGCCCAGCTGTGTTTCTGCCAGCCTGTCAGACCTCCCTGTGTGGTGCACAAACTGCTCAATTGAACACAGTGGCTCTTAGTGAATGAAAGAATCCTCAGGGCTGCTGCCAGCACCATTCCGGGAAGGGGCACGTCTGTGTCAGGCCACATCGCTGTGTGTGGGATAAAGCCACCCCTGCCAGGCAGCCCTCAGTGTCCTGAGACTTAGGTTCAAAGCCCAGCCCCAGATTGGCACTGTGGGATTCAGGCAAATGATGCGGCCTCTTGGAACCTCCAGGTCCCTATTAAAAGAGCATGTGTGTGCATGTGTGTGTCTGTGTGCGTGTGCACAAGAGAAACAGAGAACCCACTCTCATGCTTGTTTCAACATTTATCCACACAAGCCAGGCCTGATGGCACAGGCCTGTAATCCCAGCACTCTGGGGAGGCCGAAGCAGAAGGATCACAAGTTCAAGCCCAGTATGTGCACCTTGGAAAGACCCTGTTTTAAAATTTTTAAGAAGGGCTGGGGATATAGCTCAGTGTTAGGGCCGAGTCTGATCCTAGTACAACAATTGCATATCGCATGTAGACACAACAAGCCTCCTGACAGCTGATTGTGTAGCAGGCACAGGTGCTGGGTGCTGTGGATACAGTGCCCCAAGACAAAACACCTGCCCTCACAGAGTCACTAGGCTTGTGGGGAAGATGGGGTACAGGGGAAAGATACTGGGGGGGAAACCACAGTGTGTCTGAGGCTGCTGTTACAGGCAGGAGGGAGGTCACTGACATGACACTAAGGGGAGGCCGGCCCAAGCCCTGCTGGAAGAGGGCGTCCAAGATGCAAACTGTGGCAACTCTTGGGCATGAACCTGCAAAGGTGTAAAGGAAAAGGACAGAAGTGCGGAGACTGGCTGGGCTGGGGTTTTACATGAGGTGACCCTGGGAGCCCAGGGACATCTGGACAGGACAGCAGTGGATATGGCCTGCAATTTTTACTTCCTACTGAGGTACATTCCCAGCTTTGATAGTGTGAGATGGTCTTGCTATGTTGCCCAGGCTGGGCTCCAGCTTGCGATCCTCCCCGGCCTCAGCCTCTCAGAGTGCTTGCTGTACGCCACCAAGCCCTGCATATGTCCAGGATGGTCCTGAATTGTGTAACCCAGGCTGTCTTCAAACTCACAGCAACCTACTGCCTCAGCCTCCTGAGTGCTAGGATTACAGGCGTGTCCCACCACCCCATTTATGTAGTACCAGGGGATTGAACCCAGGGCCTTGTGCTTGCTAGGCAAGTGCTCTAACCACTGTGCTACTCTTTCAGCTCAGTTCTGGCTTCCTTATTAAGCACAGTGTCTTCCAGGTCCATCCCTGTGTGGTGCGTGTTGGCGCTTTGTTCCTTTTACATGCTGTGTGAACATGACCCGTCAACCCACTGACAGACACTCGGGTTGTTTCTGCTTGCTGGCTGTTGTATTATGCCGAATGCTGATGTGAAAGTTGCCTAAGCGTTTGTGTGTGGACCTATGTTTCAGGTCTCAGGTTGGGGGCAGATTCCTAGGGTGACATTGCTGGAGCCCGTAGTGATCGTCTGTTCGATGTTCTGAAGATCCGCCCAACTCTTTTCTACAGTGTGGCCCCGCTTCTGGGACCTTAGCTAAACACAGTAGAGGTGCTCAGCGGGGAGTGAGGCAGGTTCAGCTCTAGTTCAGGGACAGGCCCCTGCCAAGGCAAACGGGAAAGCTGAGCCAGCCACCAGGGCGCCCTCTGGGAGGCTGAGGCGGGAGGATCACAAATTCAAGATCAATCTGGGCAACTGAGCAAGACCTTGTCTCAAAATGAAAGGGGTGGGGACATTACTCAGTGTGAAGGTCACAGGTTCCATCCTAAGCACCACAAAAAAGGTGAGGCCCTAGGAGGAAGGGTGGAGCTGGCTCGGGCTCAGGGAGCCCTGACTCCCACGGCCCTTTCCCTGCCCCAGCCTCCAACAATTCTGCTGACTGTGTCCCTAAACACAAGGGACGAATAATAAAAATAACCACTAATGTTTTTTTTAAATTAATCCACCCACACTTCCTGAGACAGGGTCACCCAAGTCACCTGTAAGTTGCCCAGGCAGGCTGGAATGCATTCTCAGTCCCCCTGCCTCAGCTTCAGCATGCTGAGAGGGCAGGCATACACCAGTGCACGGGCTCAGGAGTGTCACCTCGCAGGGGATGAGGGAAGGCTGGAGGGCAGCCACCCCAAATCGCCCACCCGCTGCAGCCCTCAGTGAGGCCTCGCATCCCTCCCACAGCTGCTCAGTGACTGCTGAAGGGGCTCAGGTGGCTGTGTCTTGGCCCGGCTGGACTGTTGCCATGGAAACAGCTCCCCCCCCACTCCCCACCCCCGCCTGCCTGGCTCCTGACTCCCACATCCTCTGTCTCCTCACCATCTCTCCTCCTGTACCTTCCTTCCAAGACTGTACCCACGGTGGCAAGCCTTTCACATACATGAAATCATGTCACCCAGCATGCACCCGGCACAGCCTCACTCGGCTCTTCACACAGCCTGATCCCCACTGTGCAGGCAGGGAAATGAGGCCTGGGCGTGGGGGAAGTAGGAAACTGGCAGGTGGGCGGCAGGTGGCACATGATCAGGCTGGAAGGTGGCCTGTCCCTTCGCCCCACCAGGAGAGGGACGCTGGGGACCTGACACTATAAGAGTGGGGTGTGTGTAAGAGAGAAGGGGAACGCTGGGGACTACGGGGGTGCTTGCAAGTAGTTCTCAGCCAGTGGTCCCTGTGCCCGTCGGACCAAGGGAACATTTGGTGATGCCTGGAGGGGTCTCAGGTGCTCACAATTCCAGGGAAGCTAGTGGACGCTGCTTATGGTCCTACAGTGCACAGGACAGGTTCCCCGATGAAGCCTGGGGTATCCCCAAATGTCAGGGACCCTGGCTGAAACACCTGCATGTCTCCTCTGCAACTCTCAACCTCAGTGTAACCTCAATCTCTTTCTCCCCCTCCTTCCCCATCTCCCGGGCACGTCTCTCCCACCCCCCTACGTCTGTCCACCCTGTCCCCGCTCCCCCATCCGGCCTTCCTTCTACCCGACCCCACCCTCCCGGCGGTGGCTACCGGTCTACCACCCACATCTCCCGGTCTCTCTTCTGCTCCCTCTCCCGCACCGCCTCCACGGCTGCGCTCCCCTCCCTCCTGCCGGTTGTCCCGCTCCCCACGTCCCCCTCGGATGTGCCCGTCACCTACGCGCCCTTCCCTCCCCTTCCCGCCCCTCGGGTCTCTCTGCCCGCAGCCTGGCGGCCCCCGGCGTCCTCCTGCTCGCGCCATGCCGGCCCTCCTGCTCCTTGGGACGCTCGCGCTCCTAGCCTCCTCCGCGGGCCGGGCCGGGGCGCGGCCGCCCAACGCCACGGGCGACGAGCCGCCGGGCCCGCTGCCCGCTCTGCTGGCACACCTGCGGCGCCTGACCGGGGCGCTGACGGGCGGCGCGGGCGCGGGCGGCGCGGGCCCCAACGGCACGAGGACCGGCCCCGCGGGCGGCGCTGGTGCGGCTGCGAGGGCGCCCCCTCCGGCCGAGCTCTGCCACGGCTACTACGACGTCATGGGCCAGTACGACGCCACCTTCAACTGCAGCACAGGCTCCTACCGCTTCTGCTGCGGCACCTGCCACTATCGCTTCTGCTGCGAGCACCGCCACATGCGCCTGGCGCAGGCCTCCTGCTCCAACTACGACACGCCGCGCTGGGCCACCACGCCGCCGCCGGTGGCCGGGGGAGCCGGTGGCGCCGGGGGCGCGGGTGGGGGGCTCGGGCCGGGCCAGGCGGGGTGGCTGGAAGGGGGCCGGGCGGGGGGTCCCGGGGGCCGCGGGGGCGAGGGCCCTGGGGGCAGCACGGCCTACGTGGTGTGCGGGGTCATCAGCTTCGCGCTGGCTGTGGGCGTCGGAGCGAAAGTGGCTTTCAGCAAGGCATCTCGTGCGCCCAGAGCGCACCGAGAGATCAACGTGCCCAGGTGCGTGCGCGCTCGGACGCGGGGGGCGGGCCTCAGCCTGGGATGGAGCCACCAGGAGGGGAGGGGCTACCGGGAGCGGGCGGAACCACCAGGAGGGGGTGGGGACATGAAGTGGGTGGAGTCTTTGGGAGGGAAGTGGCTGCCGGGAGCGGGCGGGGCCACCGGAAGAGGGTGGGGCGACGGGGTGCAGAACTCAGGCCTTTGTTCATTACATATTTTCTTCCTTTTTGAGATAGGGTCTCCCTTTGCATTCTAGGCTGGTCTTGGTCTCACCACGTAGCCCAGACTGGCCTCGAACATACAGCAGTCCTGCCTCAGTCTCCCCAGTACTGGGATTGCAGGCGTGGGCCACGCAGTCCAATTTTTGTGGGGCCTTGCGCTTGGCTCTAGCCTGTCAGCTACGGCCCTGCCCACAAATATTTTTTTGAGTGCCTTCTGTGGGTTACCTCAATGAACGAATCAAGGTTCCAGACCTTCTGAATAAGTCTGCCTTCCGGGCCCAGCCTGTGGCCTGCAGGCTGTGTGATACTGTGCCTCAGTTTCCTCATCTATTCAATGAGGCTAATTACAGTTCCCACCCCTTTGGGTTGTAATGAAGATCAACTGAGTTGGTTTACGTGGGGCACTGGCACATCTCAAGTGCTCGCTGAACATCAGTGGTGGGGTCAGTAAGCAAGCATGTATATATGCAGGTATTGATAATTGCTGTGACAACGAGCAGCATGAAGGGTTGGGGAAACTAATTTAGACACAGTGGTCAAAAAAGGCTTCTTTGAGGCCTGAAGGAAGAGGTGGGCCAAGCAGATATGGAATGGGCATTCCAGGTGCAGGGAACATGCACAAAGGCCCTGCGGTGGCCTGTTTGCAAGAGACAAGAGGGTAGAGGAGGTAAGGAAGAGCAGATCAAGGTCGGCCCCTCCTTCTGGCTCCCACCCTACTGCCCAGGCTGCTGATCACCCCTCTGCCACCTTTAGGGCTCTGGTGGACATTCTGAGGCATCAAGCGGGGCCTGGGAACCGTCCGGACCGGGCCCGAAGCAGCTCCCTGACCCCCGGGCTCGGAGGCCCCGAAAGCATACCCCCCAGGACGCCTAAGAATCTCTACAACAGCATGAAGTCATCCAACCTCGGTGAGTGGGAGGCCCAGGAAGGCAGGGCCAAAGGCACGCCCCTGCGAGGCTGTTGGCTCCGCCCTTGGGGCCCGCCCCCCGCAGCTGTGGCTCCACCCATCCACACCCAGTCCCTCAGGATCGCAGCTCCACCCTTTTCCGAAGCGCTTCCTGGCAGTGGCTCTGCCTGGCTGTAGGCTAGGTCCTCTCCAGTGAGGCTCCTTTCTCCCTAGGGCCCTCTTGTCAGCGCTTCGGCACCACGCTCCCCACCCAGCCCCACCCCAGCATCTGCTGGCCCTCCCTTCGCACCCTCCGGGCTTGGTCGTACCTTTCCGAGTGCCTCGGTGGAGCCCATGGGCTGTCGTGGGTGCAAAGGATCCCATACTGCCTGAAAGGAAGGAAGGCTTCTCTCTGGAAGCGGAAGGGAAATAGTACCAGGAAGGAGGCTGGGGTGATGATCCAAATGGTAAAAGGAGGAGAGTGAAAGGGGCCAGGGGTGCACGGGAGGAGACATTCAGATGGATCTGGAGGGATAAGTAGTTTCTCAGCAAAGAGGAGAGGGAAAGAGTCAAGATAAGGAGACTGGCATGATAGCATGTGCAAAGGCTCTGTGATAGATCAGAGCTGGCTGAAGGGCAGGTACAGGGGATAACTGCAACCAGCAGCTGGGGCCAGGTTATGAAGGCCTTAGACACCATTCCCAGATGCCTGTTTGTCTTGTGAGAGGTGGTGGGTCATGGAGAGGTTGCCAGTAGTCGAGGGGCAATGATTTCAGTGGGGCCGACCCTAGAGATGGACTGGCCAGATGGCCACAGGCTGCTGTGATGATGACCCAGGGGAGAACACAGCCCAGTGCAGATATTTGGGGATCAGGAGAGGGTGAGTGGAGGTGAGTGGCAAGTGGAGGAAGCAGGCAGCACAGAGACCTCAGTTTTCTGGCCTGGGCTTTGGGGAGAGGAGGAGCTGGAGCCCCCCACAATTTAGCCATAAGTCTGTGCCTGCATGCTTCCCCCAGCAAGCCCTTTGCCTCAGGTTCGCCGGTGTGGCCAGTGGCATGGTGTGACTTGTGAGGCCCTAGCAGGGTGGGGTAGGAGGCTGAGCTCGGGGCCAGGATCCTTGTGGTGGCAGCGGTGGCAGCTGAGTCTGCAACGGCAGTGACTTCGTCTCCGTTCTTGGTCCCTCAGATAATCTGCACCACAACTACCTGCATCTCAACATGAACAGCCCCACGCACCACCCCACCACGCTGGGTATGCATCAGCCAGCCTGGCAGGCCTCCTGCCATGGGGACGCGAGCCTGGGCGTCAGGGCAGCCCTGGTGTGCGTGAGCGGTGGGGGAGGACACTGGAAGCGGTCACTTCCACCCAGGCTGGGAAAGAAGCAGGGAGCGGGCCCTGCACCTGGGGTGGGACTCAGTGAATGGGCACTTCCGGCATGGAGGTGCCTCCTGGAGGGTTGTTTGGTGCTGGGATCCGAAACACCTGCCGGCTGGAGGGGCTGGAAATGGACTGAAGGTCTGAGGGAGGAGGGCTGGATCCTGGAGTCCCAGTCGGAAAGAGGAGGACTGGACTGACCAGGCCCCCTCCGCTGCCACAGACTGGCGGGCCGTGCCGCCACCCAGCCCCCCGCTGCACTACTCCACGCTGTCCTGCTCCCGGTCCTTCCACAATCTCTCGCACCTGCCCCCATCCTATGAAGCTGCTGTGAAATCCGAATTGAACCGATACTCTTCTCTGAAGAGGCTGGGTGAGTAGGGAAGGGGAGCCGGGAAGGCCCCAGCCTGGGCTCAGGACCACGGACAGCGTCCCCGCCACCCTCCAGAAGGTGGCTCCGTTTTCCGTTAATAGAAAAATGCATCCTAAGCAAGGAAAAACCATATCGAGCTGGGAGTGTAGTTCAGCGGTGCATCCCCTGCCTGGCACCCTTGTCATGCTCAGGCCCTGAGTTCCATTCTCCACACCAGAAAAAAAAAAAAAAACTTCTATTGGCTTGACAATGGAAAGTAACTACTCTCTGGTGTAGCCAGATCCAGACACTTAAGCAGCCTCCAGATGCTGAACCTGGAGGCAAAAGCCTTTCATCCTAGATCCTGGGAGGCTGAGGCAGCAGGGCTGTGAGTGTGAGGCCAGCCTGGGCCACAGAGCGAGTCCTTGTCCTCAGCCTATGTCCCTTAGCTTTTCTGAGCAATGAGCTCGCTTCCCTGTCAGGTAATTTCTCCCTGGCAGTGGCAAAGATGGCCCGGGGAGTTGTTAGGATGCCATGTGAACAGCTTAGTGAGCCTGGCAGAAAAGAGCCCCTCTGCATGGACCCAGGCCTGGATCCCACCTTTGGGTCACATGCCCATCCCAGAACCAGCCACCCTGGCTCTGATGGGCATGTCCCTGCCCACAGCTCATCACCAGCAGTGACATGGCCCTCAGACATTGTAAACTTAGAGAGCCACACTAAGGTGTGTGTGTGTGTGTGTGTGTGTGTGTGTGTGTGTGTGTGTGCGTGTGTGTGCGTGCACGTGCACGCAGTACTGGGAACTGAACCCAGGGCCTTTGCACTGAGCTACATCCCCAGCCATTTTTATTTTATTTTATTTTTATTGAGAGAATGTCTTGCTAAGACACTCACCTATCCACACGGGGCTCGAACTTGTGGCCTCCTCCTTCAGCCTCTCACCCTGTGATCACGGGCATCGTCACCATGCCCAGCTAAAAACTATTTCCTTTACCATCACCATGAGACACACAGATCTATGTACATTTTTAATGGCAGGAATGTTTGAAGCTTATTATTATGTGCACTTTCAAACACTTGGCAAGAGGAGAGAAAAGCATATAGAAGGGTCCATGCTTGCTACCTGCTCCTGCTTCAGGCATGTGCAGTGTCCTGGTCCTCCCTCACCCCATCTTTGGGGAATTCTGGTCCCCTATGTCCCCTCATCCCAGGCGTCAACACGTCAGCCCCACACACACCTGAGGCCTCCATTCCCCGCCCGGGACCTCCAGCTTTCTCTTCTCCCTGTCCTACTGCTTTTTCCACAGTGCTGGTTGGGATCCCGCAAGCTGACCTTGCAGCCGCAGGAAGTCACAGGACGAGGGGGGCTGTGCTCCCAAAAGCCCGAGTGCAGAAGGAAGGCGGGAAGGAAGGAAAAAAGAGGAAAGGAGGGAGAGAGAGGGACGGAGGAACGGAGAGGGGGGAGGAAGGGAAGAGGAAGGGGAGAAAACAGAAAAGGGAAGAAAAGAAATAGAAGAGGAAATCAGGAAGGAAGGACACCCCCCCGCCCCGTTTCCGGCTCGGCCCAGGGCGCGCGGTGACCCGCACTGTCCCCCGCCCGCAGCCGAGAAGGACCTGGACGAGGCCTACTTGAAGCGGCGGCCCCTGGCGGAGGCCCGCGGAACGCTGCCCCTGCACGCGCTGCGGCGGCCCGGCACGGGCGGCGGCTACCGCCTGGACGGCTGGGGCCACGAGGAGCTGGGCCCGCCGCCCGCGCCGCACCCGCGCCGTGTCATGTCTCAGGAACACCTGCTGGGCGACGGCGGCCGCGCGCGCTACGAGTTCACGCTGCCGCGCGCGCGCCTAGTGTCGCACGAGCACCTGCTGCTGTCGTCGCCCGAGGCCCTGCGCCAGAGCCGGGAGCACCTGCTGTCCCCACCGCGCAGCCCCGCGCTGGGCCCCGAGCCCGCTGCCCGCGCCGGCCTGGCTGCCTCGCACTCCACGCTGCTGCTGGGGCCTGCGACGCCGCGCCACGGCCTGACCCCCGGAGGCCTGCACGCGCACCACCACCACGCGCTGCACGGCTCGCCGCAGCCCGCCTGGGCCGACGCCGGCACGCTGGCCCGCAGGCCGCCCTGCCAGCGCCAGGGCACACTGGAGCAGCTGCAGTTCATCCCCGGCCACCACCTGCCCCAGCACCTGCGCACGGCCAGCAAGAACGAGGTGACAGTTTGAGCCCGGCCTGGAGCTGCGGGCGGGCCTGGGACCCTCGCGGGAGACCCATCCAGGCCAGAGTCGCTAGTGGAGCCGAGGCCCCTTCCCATGATGTCACTGCAGAGGAAGTGGCCTGCGAATGAGGTCGGGTGAGGGGAAGCATCAGTAATGTCACCGCAGGAGGGAAACCACCTTCCAAGGTCCAGGAGGAAGACAGAGGTCATCCAGGGAAGCCGCCACCCACCCCCCCCCCCCGACTCCTCCCTGCAGAGCCGCAGGAGACTGCACCTTGTCCCATGACATCGGCCTGAGGACCGAGGCTCCTCTTGGGGTGCTACTGCAGACAAGTCTTCCCTTCTGAGGTCACCTTTAACCCTGTCACTTCTTATAGTGTGGCGATCACAGAGATGTCTCATTCCGGAGAAGATGACCAAGCCGTGTGATGTCCTTCCTATGGACAAAGCCATCTTCCTGGGACACAGTGCTGGATGAGACACCCTGATAGCTGTGTCCAAGACAAGGCCTCCCTCCTCAGCCTGCCACAGGACTCTGCCTTGTCCCTGTGATGCCATAGCCAGAGAAGGTGCCTTGCCCTATGACGACACCAGAGGGACAGTGCCTCTTCTTGCAGTGCCATCACCAGAGACGGCAACCTGCTCCTGGCACTTCTCTGGGATGAGGCCCTTTCTGTAAGGTCACTGCCAGATGTCACTCCTTAGGAGATGACAGCAGAAGACATCTCCACTGCGGTGCCATGTCACAGGAGGGCATGCCCAGCCTGGGACCGTCTTGGGGAAGGTGCCAGTGACGTGCTGTCTGGAGCTGCTGTCTGAGAGGTGCCAGTTGATCAGAGCCACCCATGCTGAGGCTCCCCTGAGACAATGGTCCCCTGTTGTGATGTCATCACCGTGCGCTTCTTTCTCAGAGGCAGTGCGCACTTGGACGGCTGTTGCCAGTGATGGCATCACCAGAGTTCCTGCCTTACCCACCATGCCCGGGCCCCAGGAGATGTGGCCAATAGGATCTCTGCCAGACCCTCTACGGGAAGCTTGGGCCTTGGGTCTTGCCCCTGTGTAGTGACTCCTTGGGAACAGAACCCCTTGGTCAGCTTCTGCTCCAAGGAAGCCACTCTGACCTACGAGGCTCCTGGAGTCCTGGGACTTATCGGTGGCCCAAAGATTGCCATCACCTGGAGACAATATCAGTTCTGTCGAGAAAGCCCAGGCCTCCTGCTGGAGGGGAAGGGAGGGTGTGCCTGCTATAGCCCTTGCCTGTGACATCATCAGTGCCACTCGATGGTTGCCATTCATGATGACGTAGCACTTAGGGTCGAATGTTGTGTCGTTTTCCATAATTCCCAGTGACTCATCTCAACTACCATACCATCCTTTTCCAGGACTTAACATGACTCACAGGGACATCACCTCCCATGATTCCTCACAACCATGGAGTCACCACCCCACAGGATGTACCACACTGTGGTGTCACTACCTCCCATGATTCCTCACTAACATGGTATCACCACCTCCCAGGATCCACCACAACTGTGTGTCCAGACCCCCTGGAATCCACCAGTCTGTTGCCATACCCCAGAAGCTGCCACAACCGTGGTGTCACCACCTCTGAGGATCAGCCACACCATGGTGTCACCACCTCCGAGGAGCCATAGAGCCAATGGTGTCTTCATCTCCTAGGAGCCACTTGAACCACAGAGCCTCCATGTCTCAGGATACATGAAGACCAACAGTGTCACTGCCTCCATGATACCATCAGGATTATGTTGTCATCATCTACAAAGATCACAGAGTCATAGTGTTTTCACCCCAAGATCCACTTCAGTTGTGTGCCATCACCTCCCAGGACTGGTGATGAGTCATTATTACCTCCTGGGAGCCAGGAGGACTACTAATGTCCTTACCTACCAGGACCCACTTCAGTCATAGGCCATTGCATCCCACCTCCCGGAGCCATGAGACCCAGTGGTGTCTTACCATCCCAGGACCCACTTCACCCACAGTGTCTCAGGATCCCTGAAGGCCACTGGTGGTATCACCCTCAGATCTGTTCCTATTGAGACGTCATTACTCCCTTTGATCCCTGAGAACTGGCAATGCCATCAGCTACTGAGACCCACCATGATCCCGGTGTCATCGCCTCCAGGATCCATGACAACTGCCGTGTCATCTCCCCTCTGATCCAGGAGAACCGATGATGTCATCACCTACCGAGACCGGCCAGACCGACAATGTCAACCAATCACGTGATTTCCACCATGGCATTCCCCCTGGCCAGGCTCCAGGATTACCCAGTGTGTCATCATGGACCAGGATTCCCTGTGCGACCCTGTGCTGTCCCCTTGCAGAGCCTGCCACCTGGAGGGCCAGGTCTCAGCTAGGTTGTATGTCCATTGTTCTCTAGGGCTGCATGGCACTCACTGTCCCCTTCAGGGAACCAGCACAACACGCCACCTTCCTAACCCTCCAGGGGTCTCGGTGGAGCCAGCTGTGCCCTTCAGATGACATCACCCACTCCAGCCCCTCCTGTGTCACTGCCTCACTCCTGATGTGGTGAATGCCTGGGTCAGCCCAGCTGGGCCTGGCCCTGGGCAGCCTCCTGGCCATCCTTGGTGAGGCCATTCAGCCTTCCTCGTCACATCACTGCCCTCCTCCAGCCATCGGATCGGTGACAGGGTCACCCTTGGCCTCTCATCGTCAAGGTGGGGCTTCCTGGCCCGTGGATAGCACCCCTGCTCAAGCCCCGATCCTGGACTCCCAGGAGCAGAACTTACTGCTGAGAGCATGCTGGCCAGGGTACCCACTCTGGGCCTGGTCCCAGGGCTGCCTCCCCTACAGGGGTTGGGGCTGCTCCTCACCCTGTGCCTGCTGCCCCACCCTATACACAGTCATCTCCCTTTCTCTGTGTACATAGCCATGTTGGAGGGGCGACTGCTCCCCATTCTTAAAGGGCTACACCTCTCCCCCAGTCCCCGAGGGCAAGGTGGAGGGCCTCTTTTTCTCCCTCCCTGGGGCAGTCCCTCCCTTAGGCCTCCCCCAGATAACAGCCTCTGGGCTTCCTCTTGTCTGGAGCCTGCAACAGATACCTGGGCCCCGGGAAGTACCCCGACTCTGTCCAGGCTGGTGCCAGCTGTCTAATCTACTGTTTCTAGCTGTTCCTACGGGCACCCCATCCCTTCAGAGGTCTCCATACCCACTGCACTCAGCCAGACTGTAATCTCTCAGAAAGGGGCCAGGTGAGACCCCCTCTGCCCAGCACCTGTGGAACACTGGCTTTCGCCAGCCACTGGCATGTGGGACTTGGGCCCTTCTGTGTGCTTCTTCCATTTGCCCTCTGGCAGCCTGGACCTGGGGATCTGAACCTCCTTCAAACCCCCTACGTGGGTCACCTGACCTGGCACTTTGGCCTCTGATCTCAAATAAGCCATAGTGGGGAGAGGCCCTGTGGGGGCCATCAGGCCATGTCCTGCCTAGTCCCCTTGTTGCTTCCGTCCGAGCTGGGATCCGGCCATCTGAGTCTTGCCACCCCCCAACATACAGACGCACACAGACACACTCATGTGGGGACCTCGGCGGGGAGTCCTAGACAACACACAGCTCTGGTCCAGGAGACTGTCCACACTCTGCCCTTCCCGTCCCTCATGTCCCACTGGCTCCTGCCTCATTTCCTGCCGGGGATGCAGGAGTAGCCATAACTTGCTATTTTTTGGAATAAAGAGATGTTTTCCTGATCTGTGGTTTCAAGGTACCTGCTAAGAAAAAATGGAACACTGAATGTAGGCGTTGGCACAGGGGTGCTTCTCTGTGTGTGTTTCTGGGGGCTCAGGAACCTCCATCTTGTCAACCAGTAAACATGGCGGGGCACATTGCAACGTGCTTTTTTTTCAATACTCGGGACTGAACCCAGTGTCTTCACACGGAACTGCATTCACAGCCCTTTTTATTTTTTGATTTTGAGACAAGCTCTTACCAAGTTGCCCAAGCTGAGTGAGGACTTGCGTCCTCCTGCCTCAGCCTGCCAGAGTGGTGGGATTACAGGTGTGTGCCACTACGACTGGCTTTTTAAGTTCAGGCTTTTTTCCCAAGAAAGTCTCTTGTCCTCTGAGCATGTGGGCCTCTGTTTACAGATCCCAGAAATCACAGCCTTTACCTGATTTCATGGATTCATGAATTTGCTGGCTGGATACCATAAAAAGGTATAAAGCTGGTGGGGGGGGGGGGGCTCTTTTCTCAAGGCTGCAAACTGAGCACTTTAACAAGTAACAAAAGTCTGTTGTGTTATAAATACAATACTTCTAGGGGCTGGGGCACAGCCCAGGGGTCTCAGAGGCTGAAAGTCTGAGGTGCCAGTGGAGCTGCATCCTTCTGGGCAGAGGGAGCATCTGCACCAGACCTCCCTGGGGAGGGGTACCCAGGACCCCTCACGAATTTGCATGGCTTCCTTGCCCAGGGGTCATGCCAACCTTCTCTGTATCTTTCCAATTTTAGTATATGTGCTACTGAAGCAAGAATCCACCTCCCTTTCTGAAGACACCTATTGGCCTATTGCATTAGATCCCTCCCTCCTACTGCTAACGCCTGTTCCCAGTTCAAATAACATGAATCCTGGGAGTTAGGACTCCAACTTTGTGGTTGCAGTTTATTAATTTTGCAGACAAGGTCTTCTTCTATAGTCCAGGCTGGTCCTGAACTCACTGTGTAGCCCAAGTTGGCTTTGAACTCACAACAGCGCTCCTTCAGCTTCCTGAGAGCTGGGATTATAGGCATGCACCAACATATCTGGTTTATGTGGTGATGGGGAATGAACCCAGGGCCTCGTCTTGCTAGGCAAGCACTCTAACTGCTGAGCAATACTCCCAGCCTAGTACTTTGCTTTTTAAACAGGGTCTACAGCAAGCCCCTGAGGGTACCTTTCCAATT
This sequence comes from Ctenodactylus gundi, assembly GCA_004027205.1. Lineage (NCBI taxonomy): Eukaryota > Metazoa > Chordata > Mammalia > Rodentia > Ctenodactylidae > Ctenodactylus > Ctenodactylus gundi. The sequence continues at coordinate 187,352 of PVKB01002218.1, read as the reverse complement.
AGTGAAAGCTTTTACCCATCAGTCTTTTATTTTCAAGTAAAAGCATCTTCTTTGCAACTTGACAAAAATGAACTAAACAAGGTCGAAAGTGGACATGATGCACACGTGTGATTCCAGCACTCTGGCAGGCAGAGACACAAATATCACAAGTTCAAGCCCATCCAGGCAATTTAGTGATGTAGCAAGACCACATCTCAAAATAAAGAATAAAAAAAGAGCTGAATTTAATCCCAGTATCATTCAACAAACAAACAAGCAAACAAGCAAATGGTCTGTGCTGCTGGTCTCAGACTATGATCCTCCTGCCTCAGCCTTCCAAGCAGCTGGGACTGTTGTTATATGCCACTGTGCGTGGTTTCCAACGTGTTTGCTGAGGTAGGCAGGGATGTAGCCTGAGGCAATCCATGTTTAAGTGTCCATCTCAGTTTTCCCTGCTCACCCTCCCCTGCTGAATGTATTAGCAATAAAATACTTGCACAGGACTAGGAGTAGATTAGTGGTCAGAAAGCTTGGCTAGCATGGGTAAGGCCCCGGGTTCAATCCCCCAGCACCATGTAAAATTTAGCTAAGCATGGGCTAGGGACGTAGCTCAGTGATGAGAGCTCTTGCTTAGAAAGCTCAAGTCCCCAGATTCGATCCCCCAGCACTACCTACCAGCTAGGTGTGGTGACGCACACCTATAATGGCAGCACTTGGAAGGCTGCCATGTGTTTGAGGCCAGGATGTGCTACGTAGTGAGTCCAGGACAAGCCTGGACCACAGAGCAAGACTCTGTCTCAAAAAACAAAACAAAACACAAAAAGCCTTGCACCGTGATGGCAATAAGGGGCCACGTTGCCTCCCTGTGTTAAGGTCAGGATGCAGGGCTGGAGGAATGGCACAGCAGTTAAAGTACGTGCCTTGCAAGTGCAAGGCCCTGAGTTCGATTCCCCAGCACCGCATAAAGCTGAGTGTGGTGCTGCACACCTGTAATCCCAGCACTTGGGAGGCTGAGGCAGGAGGATTGCCCTGAGTCTAAGGCCAGCCTGGGCTGCAGAGCAAGACACTGCCTCAAAAAACAAACAACAACAATGAAAACCTAAAGAGACCCAAGTCGGAAAGCAAAAGGCCAGAGTGGCAGGAAGGGAGTGACTGCGCAGCCCTAGCTGGGGACTGCGGGGATCCTGGTTGTTTTGTTTTCTGTGGTACTGGGGACCAAGCCCAGGGCCTGTGCATTGAGCTACATCCTCTGCCCAGTTTTTACTTTTGTTTTTGCGACAGGGTCTCGCTCTGTAGATCAAGCTGGCTCTACTGACAATATATGGCCCAGGCTGACCTTGAACTCATGGCACATCCTCCAGCCTCAGGCTCCCAAGTGCAGGGATTTCAGGCATGTGCCACCATGACCCACTTTAAAAGCATTTTCATGAAGATTTTTTGCAGTTATGTTCATCACACACAAACACACACAGTTGGGTTTCTTCTTTTCTTTTTTTCATCTCCCAGTTTCACACATAGTTTTTGTTTTGAGACAGGGTCTCACACTGTAGCCCAGGCTGGTCCTGAACACACTATGGAGCCCAGGCTGGACTTGGATTCATGGCAATCCTCCTGTTTCAGCCTCCTGAGTGCTGGAATTACAGGCCTGTGCCACACCATGCCTGGTTTAACCTCTGAGCCACTCTTCCAGCCCCTCACATACAGTTTTAGTGTGTTTGTGTGTGCTGGGCATGGTGGCCACGCCTGTAATCCCAGCAATCAGGGGGCTGAGGCAGGAGGACTGCTGGGAGTTTGAGACCAACCTGGGCTACACAGTTAGTTCAGGATCAGCCTGGAATACAGAGCAAGACTTTGTCTCAAACAAACAAACTCGGGATTGAACCCAGGGCCTTTGCATTGCACTACATCCCCTGCTGTTTTTAAATTTTTGATTTTGAGACAAGGTCTCACTAGGATGCCAAGATTCCTAAGTTGGGCTCAAACTTGAGATCCTTCTGCCTCAGCCTTTCAGAGCACTGGGATTATGGGCCTGTTCCACCAGGCCCAGCTTTGATAATTCCTTAGGATGACCTCTATGGAAGTGAATGGCTGGGTCAAGGGGCTGGAATGTTAAGAAGACTGTGTAGACAACCCCGCCAGAGACCCCGCCCGCCTGCATCAAGTCTGCATGCATGAGAGGAGCCAGGTGCTCCCGCCTCACCAGCACGGACAGCAACCGGTTACTCTTGGTGAGCACCAGAGAAGTCATTAAAGCCCAGTGTGGGCAATGTAGGGCGTAGTGCCACACACTTGAAATCTCACTTCTCTGGGGGACTGAGGCAGGAAGATCCCAAGAACAAACCCAGCTGGGGCAGTTTTAGTGACTTATTGAGATTCTGATGCAAAAAGAAGAAATTTATTTTTTTGAGACAAGGTCTCACACTGTAGCCCAGGCTGGCCTCAGACTCGCGACCATCCAGAACCATGCTCGGCTTATGTGGTATTGGGAACTCGAACCCAGCCTTCAGCTTCCTGGGCAAGTATTTAGCCACTGAACTATGCCCCACAGCCTGCAAAATAAAAAATTAAAATGAGAGCTAGAGGAATGGCACAGTGGTTAAAGTGCATGTCTAGGAAGCACAAAGCCATGAGTTCGATTCCCCAGTAGTACATAAAGCTGCGTGTGGTGGTGCACACCTGTAATCCCAGCACTCAGGAGGCTGAGGCAGGAGGATTGTAGTGATGAGTCCAAGGCCAGCCTTGATTATAGAGTGAGACCCTGTCTCAAAAAAAAAAAAATTTTTTTTTTAAAAAAAAAGACTGAAAAGGGGATGACAGGGCTGTAACTTGGAGCAGAGGCCCTGGGTTCAGCCTCAATACCTTCAGTGTTACTGAAGGAAAAAGAAAAAAGGCCACTAAAAGGTTTTGTTTTGTTTTAATTCTTTAAACACAGCCTGTGTCTTGTGTTCTGGGCTTGCGCCTGTCACTAGAGGGAGCACTCAAGCCACTTGAGGCATCACTAGGAATCAATAGGTTTTTTTTTGTTTGTTTGGAGACAAGGTCTGGCTTTTCAGTACTGGCTGGTCCTGAGCTCACTATGGAGCCCAGGCTGGTCCTGAACTCACTATGGAGCCCAGGCTGGTCCTGAACTCTGAGCAATCCTCCTGCCTCAGCCTCTGGAGTACTGGGATTACAGGAATGTGCCACCACACCCAGTTTATGTGGTAATGGGGAGTGAACCTAGGGCCTTGACCTTGCCAGGCAAGCACTTTAGCCACTCACCTACAACCTCAGCCCTGTTTTCTCTAACATGAGAAGACCAAAGTATAAAATGTAAAAGAGAAAGGGGCTGGAGGAGTGGATCGGCGGTTAAAGTACTTGCCTAGTGTTGCATAGAAGACCACAGGAGCAAGTAGAGGATCAGAAAGGTTTATTACAATACCCGGAGAATGACCAGCAAGGCTGGGGCACTGACCCCTTCCATCAGTCTGACCCTGAACCTAATTTTTACAGAGTTTTTATAGTCAGATTTTACAATACACACAAGATTTCATGAAACAAACAAGATGTGGCTGGTGTATTTAGGACAATACATATTGGGTGCAGCTGGGCCTGTTTACGTCCTTGTTTCAACTTTGGTTTTGGGTACACTGTTTTTCTCTGTGCCATTGTTAGTGGAGGGAGGGGGTTAGGTAGGTGCCCGGTGGCTTTGGCAGGCAAGCTAACTCCAGAAGCCAAGGAAACTGGTGAGAAACAGGGAAGCCATTTTACTCTCATTCCCCCCTTTTTCTTTTACATGAGTTAAGCCTTTGATTCATCTTTTATAGGCAAGGAGTAATACTGACAGTGCAAAACCATGACCTTGACAGCATTGACCCTTTGTTTAATATAATTAACTAGGCAATTTAAGATGCAGAGTCCTGTGGTTACACTTAACAGTAACAGGATAAGGGGTCCCACGACAGCAAAGATGAGACTTGTCATCCAGGAGGACCAGAAGAAAAGGTCCCGATATCAGTTGGACCCGGCCTAGAGTCGCATAGAAGACCTCGAGGGCATCACATATGGTCTCTGACTGGTCAGCATAGAAACAGCACATCTCTCTGAGGGTGGCACAAAGGTCCCCCTATTTTATGAACAAAAGATCCTGTCCCCCATGATTTTGTAATATTACCTCTGTCAGTGAATTTACCTATGGTAGCATTAAGCCCTATTCTTACATGGTAGGGTAGGGTGGTTTGGGATCAAGACATAGCCAACAATCCTGAGTAATATCACGGTTGGTATGGTTACCATAAAACAACATTATCTTTATCTAATTTTGAAACACAATAGTTAAGTTACTAATCACATCTAAGTGTAACTGTACTGCATACAAACAGAAATGCAATAAATTTTTTCCCACAATAGAAAACAGAGTATCTCTTTGGGGAACATTTAATATATTGAAGAACAGTAAAAGAGGCCAGATTCAAGGTGCCTGGCCAGAGAGTTGTGGGCTAGTTTTAAAACTCTGCTTGTTGGATTTATAGTTTATAGTGTTAACTATTATATATAATTTGTTTTAAATCTTAGGGAGACAACATGGCTCAGTACCACTGATTATTTTAACCTTGTTTACCTAATATGAATTTATTCTAAGTCTTTAATCCTATATCTGTTAAACAGAAACTCCTATTGTCATTTTTTATAGATTATTTTTCGATTTTTTTTTTAGTCAGACAGCAGCCCTTGTAGACCAATAAAGGCTGATCTATAAGTTTCTAACTGAGCTGCAGTTGAGATAACAGTTTCAAAGAGGCCATAAGGTTTTTTTTTTGACAAATTGGCTAGGCCTTTAGTCACTATAAGACATTTATGGGTGAAGACCAATTTATTTTATTTATAACTCAAAGGTACGGTAAAATATTGAGTCATAGAAGAACCTGGGTCTTCCCTTATTAGTTTTGACTGGGTTGGTCATGGCCCTGGACAAGAAACTAGGATAGAGAACTGAGCTCTGGTGTTAGTCACAAAATTTATCAATTGGCTCCCAATAGTGAAGCTTGCTCAGGTGCATGAAGAAGTTTAAAAGATGTGCTCAGGGAAGCCAGTAACCTCAGGCTCAATCAATTATCCTCCTGAGAGAACAATGTCCTCCTAGATCTCTAAGGGGACAGTCATACCTCCAATGGGGACTTTGGCCTTTAGGACAGGGGGTGTGGCAGAGGCTTCTTGCCTTAGAACAATCTTTTTGAAATGTCCCTCCTTTGCACCTAAACCATCTCCGGGGTGGCACTGGCAAGCTTGATTTCCTTTTTGGGCCTTTGCTTCAGAAGCCGATTTAAGTCTCGTATTCTTATAGGGCCAAGACCAAGTCTTTTTTTAAAATAACTTTTTTATTATTCTATAAGTTAAATTTTGTTTTATACTTACCATAAAGCAGGATATCTTATAGTCATAACAGTATGTACCATTGTACTTGTCCTGTAAGGTAGGGCAGCAGAAGTACCCTGGGTTAAGGTTTAGCAGCATTAGATTTTAGTTTTAGACCACCATAAAACACAGAGACAAGTCACAAATTTTTGGGGCCTCAGTTTTTTACCTGTTTAGTGAGAGATAATATGGAACATGTATGGGAAGTTACCCTCCATCTCCTCCTGCCTCCAGGGCAGATGTCACTAACTGATTAAGCCTTTTTTTTAATAGATTAAGGTCAAAGCCTCATAACCCAACCATAACTAATCAATTTGCACCCAGGGCTAAGCCTATTTGCTACTCTCTGGATAAGATGACCTTTAAGGACACTGTATATACAGTGGTCCCCACAACATGGCATGTAGTAGAAGAGTATGCAGGAAGTGAGAACACACATAGACTAGTCTCAGACCATCTTGACTCTGAGTAGAACACCTCTGAAAGGAACAGTAGACAAAGGGTTCTCCAAACTAAGGCCCTTGTCAGACCCTTAGTGTGTTTTATTTTTTATTCCCAGCTCAGCCTTTACTTTTTTGCATCTTGGGTTTTTGAGACCAGGAAGGATGTTTGTATATCCCCGCATCCTTTTTTGGGACCCAGGACCAAGCTAGGCCAGTGCTGGGCCCCATGAAACCACCCAGTAAGGAGAGAGGACTTAGAAGAGGGAACAAGGACCATGAAGACAGAGAAGGTCCTGTGGACTATCTAACCTACATTAAGTTTAAGGCAGCCATAGCCTTCCTGGACAGAAGGCATAGGCTCACCTGTACCCTCTCAGTTTAAACCAGGTGTTAATTATTTGTTGTTGTTGTTGTTTTTAAGCACTCCAACACTGACCAGCAGCCCAGCACTTATGAGCAGTGTGGGCCCAGTAATTCGTTGAAGTCTGGGTTGGAATTTCCATCCTAATCACCCAAGGAACCATCCTGTGTCCTTCATGACTGTCTCACAGGATGAGGCTCTCATCCCCGAAACAGTTGGAGTTTACCCTCTGTAGTGTCCTTGAGGCTTGAGTAGTTTTTCCCTCTTGACAGCTTCATCTTAAGCCAGAGAGAGATTTTTGTTGAAGGACCAGGGGCTCTAAGGCCTCTCCTCTAGGGTGCCCCTTTTTTAGTACCTTTAGCCCAGGGCCTCTGTTTGCCCCAGCAGACTTGGAGCTGGAGATGCTGTTTTTTTTTTTTTAATAGGAGAATCACCCCTTAAGTTTTAGCTTTGTGGGGCCCAGAGCAGTTTATTTTTCCAGGCTGGCTGGACTCCAGGGGGGGTTCTGGCCAGGGGTGCAGAGGACCCAGAAAGGCCAGGCATGACTGGCTTTGTTTTTGTCCAACTGCCCAGCTTTGATTTGGCTTCCCTTCCCAGAACCCAGGAAGTAGAAGCTCCTCCCTCATCCATTGAAGCGCTGGAATGGAAAGGAGGCAGGAGGGGAGGGGAAGGTGGGAGTGCATTAACAAATTAAACTGGCCACACACCAACTGTTAAAAATTATCTGTCTAAGAAAGTGTCTGGTCACTCTTGGCCAGACAGAAATGGGCATTTTTATCATTTGTTACTGTACTTCAGGTCAGAGGAGAAAGAAATCCTTATGACACAAGCAATGAAACCTTAGTAAATGTTGATTTGAAACCCAACAAATAATTCATATAAGCATAAAATTAAATTTTAATGAAGATCTGTATAAAGCCTGTCAGCCCCAAACATTTAGCCTAAGACACTGAACAGAGAATGTATATTATCTAAATATTATTTGAACAGTTTTATAAAATGTTACCTATAGTTAATTGTTAGGCTGTGGTCCTGGTAGATCTTCTTTTTTGAGAGCAGTGGATCCAGTGATTATGTCCGGCAACCTTTACGGAAGATGTACATGGCGATGGGGTAGGGTCCAGTCCGGCAGGCTTTGAGATCTGTGAGGGCAAAAGAAAAAGTTTGCACGGTGCCAGCCCGACAGCCTGCACTCTAGACAGCAGAGAGCCTCTCTCCTGGCTGCTGTTCTAGGACAGGGATGTTGCTGCCCTTCCTTGCCTCTGGAGACACTCATTTTTTCCAGTGTCCTTTTTGTTTGCAGTAGGCACACTGATTTTGCTCTAAGTGGGGGAGTCAAGAGGGCAACAGGAGGGTCAGGTCCAGAAGGAGGGATAGGAGGGTGGAAAGCCGTCCTCCGAGGTTGGGAGGGCAGGGACTGCAGAGGGGGCCTTAGGCTTAGAGACCAGGATGGATGCTGAAGTGGGTGGGACAGGCTTCTTCAGCCAGAATGGGGGATCTGCAACCAAGAAGCTCCAGGTCAAGATGTAAGGATTCTGGTCTGGGTGTACAGTGAGGATTTGTCTCTGGATGGCATAGATGATGGACAATTCAAAGGTTCCTCCAGGTGGCCAGTCAGCCTGAAAAATGGGCCACTCTAAAGAACAAAAGGTAGTTAATTTACCTGAAAAAAACTTATTTCCAGACTCTGCTGCCTTTCCTGGAAATCCTTAAAATGAACTTTCATTAGATCAAGTGGACCCAGAGTTGATTGTTTCTGTCTCATAATGGCAAAATTCAAGACATATAGACAAATGACAGAACAGACAAGGACACACAAACAACAAAGAGGACTAGAGATCTCAAGGCTGTAACACTGCTGTGGCCATGGCCCATCCACGGACTACCCAGAAACTAAACCTGAACCAAATCCAAAGGAAGTCCACCAGCATTCTGATTGGATCCCAGACTCAGGGCACTGACCTGCATCCGGGCTTGAAGGCTGCACAAGTCACCCAACGTGCCATCAGATTCTCCAGGTCCCAGGACGGAGCTCCCTTTCTGTTAGGAGTCTGTCACCACCCGCTTACACCTGGGGCCTTGCCTAGGCGGCGCTCCTTGACTCGTAACCCTGGGCTCCAGTGGGTTTTTCCCAGAATTCTGCACTCCCACGGGCCTCTCCCGGAGCACAAGGGCTCCCCAGCTCAAAGCCCTGGGCTCTCATGGGCTTCTGTGCAACAGGGCCACTGGGGATTCCTGGCCAATGCACCAAAATGATGCATAGAAGACCACAGGGCAAGCGGAGGATAAAGAGAGCCTTATTACAATACTTGGAGAATGGCCAGCGAGGCTGGGGCACAGACTCCATTCCGTCAGAGTCCGGCCCTGAACCAAATTTTTACAGAGTTTTTATAGTCAGATTTTACAATACACACAAGATTTCAAGTAACAAACAAGATGCAGCTGGTCTATTTAGGACTATACATATTGGGTGCACCTGGTCCTGTTTACATCCTTGTTTCAACTTTGGTTTTGGGTACATTGTTTTTCTCTGTGCCACTGAGGTTCGGGGCAGGGTAGGTGCCCAGTGGCTTTAGCAAGCAAGCTAATTCCAGAATCCATGGAAGCCGATTAGCAAAAGGGAAACCATTTTACTCCTTCACCTAGCAAGTGCTAAGCCAAATGCTAAGCACCTGAGTTTGATTCCTCAGGACCACATAAGCCGGGCATGGTGGCGCACACCTGTAATCCCAGCACTCAGGAGGCTGAGGCAGGAGGATTGCTGTGAGTCCAAGGTCAGCGTGGGCTCCATAGTGAGTTCAAGACCACCCAGGGCTACAGAGTAAGATCCTGTCTCAAAAAAAAAAAAAAGTAAAAGAGAAATAAAAGAGAGATGGAAGAAGCAGGAAGATAAGACTCTTTGGACACAGAAGATGTGTTGGAGAGGGAGGGTGAAAGGTAAAAAATGATCACAATTCAATACTACATCCTAATAAAAAGACTAATAACTTTAGGGAAAAATAAAGGCGCAGGCAGGAACCCTCCCACCCACAGAGCTCACTTGGGAAGAGGCCTTGCCCGGCACTGGCTGGCATACAAGTAAGCCAGGAGCTAGAATAGTACTCCTACAGCTGTAAGAGGCAGAGCGCTGCCAGCACCTAGCCAGAAGGGGCCTGGAAGCTCTGCAGCGACGTCGTCGTAAGGATGCTCAGGCCCAGTGCATGGCAGGATCGGATGCAGGCTGCCAGGAGTCCTTCATAGGACTGTCAGAAACACTCTCCCTTACCTTCTCTAACTCTAGCTGTCCCCTTGACACGGAGGGCTGCCCACCCCAGCATTTCTGAATCTCCTTCGCCTGATTTTTTTTGAGACAGGATTTCACTCTGTAGTCCAGTCTGGCCTTGGGTTCATGGCAATCCTCCTACCTCAGCCTCCAAGTGCTGGGATTGTATAGATGTGTGCCACTACACCTGGTTTATGTTGTCCTGGGGAATTGAACTCAGGCCCTCGAGGTCACTAGGCAAGCACTGCTGTGCTATTCCTCTAGCCCCTGCTCAGATTTTTTAAAGCAATTAATGTCTCAAGACTACACACAATTAAAGGGCTCAGAACATTGCCCAGTGTTTAGAGTACTTGCCTGTTCTGCAGAACCACAAAAATAATTAGCTGGTGTGGTGGCATAAACCTATCATCCCTTATGGGTGGAAGGCTAAGGTGGGAAAATTGAATTCAGAATCAGCCAGATGACAGAGTTAGATTCTGTGTATAAAAAAAAAAAAAAAAGGGAAAAAAAAATCAGAGGGCGGCCGGTGGGGCACATCTGTTTAGAACCAAGCCCCTGCAGCCCGCCTTGCATGTACATGGCTCACTTTCTGGGCTGGAGGCATAATTCAGTGGTAATGTGCTTGCCTAGCAGGTGCAAGGCCTTGGGGTCAAATCCTCAGCATCATACAAAGACCGGTAGGGGGAGCCTCACTCGAGACCCCCTCACAACCTCTCCTCAAGAGCTTTACTTTCTCACAAACCTCTTAGTTTGAATCTTCCGTGAACTCCAACTGATTATTCGTAATCATATTGAGAGGTCCTGAGCCCAGACAACAGGCAACACCAAAGGTAACATTCTGGGCCTCAACATCTGAGATCTGAAAGACTATGGACAAGATGTGAGGGCCACAGTCCAATACCACCCTGCTCAGCCGTGGCCTGCCTGTTCAAGCATTAGAAGAAACTGGATGCCCAAATTCTGAAGGAAGAGGCCCCCCTTTTTTTTTGAGACAGGGTATTGCTCTGTAGGCCAGGGTGGTCCTGAACTCACCAGCCCAAGCAATCCTCTTGCCTCATGCACCTGAGTGCTGGGATTATAGCGTGCACCACCACGCCCAGCCCGGCGTATGGCTCTCTTCTTTTGCACTTGTGATTGGCCTGAGTATCTTCTGGGCAACCAGGAGCCCTGGCCCCTCTGGAGCGGGGCCATCACTCAGTTTTAACACCATATTACAATTAGATGTCTTTTGCAAAGAAAAATAAAAGATGAATGGGGCATAGTGGCACACTCCTATAATCCCAGAACTGGGGAGGCTGAGGCAGGAGGACTGTCATGAGTTCAAGGCCAATGTGGTCTATATAGTGAGTTTAGGACCAGCCTGGACTACAGAGTCAGATCTTGTTCTTAAAAAAACAAAACCAGAACAAAACCAGAACAAACTCCCAAAAACTCTCATTTCCTTCAAGCTCAGCCACAGCTGACCCCTGCAGGGAGCCACCTGCCAGCCCTAGCTGGCCCCCTAAGCCCTCCCACCAGTTCCTCTTTCCATGGCATTCTTGCCTTCTAACAGACCATGTCAAGTCCCGGCAGCCTACAGATCCTGAGCAATGTTGACCTGTGTCAAAACCATGGAGTTCCTCACAGATCTGGACAGCACAGCCACTGCTCCACTGGAACGTGGGTGCACACCCAGCTCCCACACTGTGCCCCTGCTGAGCACCACATCTTACTGTACGAGGGTATCTGTGCGCCCACCGCACTTAAACCCTGACACAGCACAGTAGGGCTGGTTGGGGTTGCACAGGCCTGCAGTCCCAGCACCTGGCTAGCTGCATGACCCTCTGTTCTCAGGTGGGGAAGAGCTCAGCTTTTCTCTGCACAAGCTGAGCTTCCGGGGCTGCAGGGACATTGCCAAGTGGCTGATCAACCATGTCTGAGAGAAGGGTTCTTGGAAGGATTTTTTTTTTTTCAGTACTAGGGATTAAGTTCAGGGCCCTTGCACTGAGTTACACACATCCCCAGTCCTTTTAAAATTTAATTCTATCTATCTATCTATCTATCTATCTATCTATCTACCTATCTATCTGAGACAGGATCTTATCTTTGTAGTCCAGGCTGGTCCTGAACTCACTATGTGTCCCTGGTTGGCCTCAAACTCAGGGCAATCCTCCTGCCTCAGCCTCCAAAGTATTAGGATTACAGGTGTGTGCCACCATGCCTGGTTAATCTTAACTTGGTGCTGAAGGAATCAACTCAGGGCCTTGTACATGCCAGGCAAGTGCTCTAACCACTGAGCAATACTCCCCAGCCCTTATTTTTCATTTTGAGACAGGATCTTAATATATCATTAAGTTGCCCAGGATGGGCTCAAACTTTGGGTCTTCTTGCCTCAGCCTTCAGGTGCTAGGATTATAGGTGTGTGCCAACATGCCCAGATCTGAAAGGTTCTGAAAAGGAGGGGGGCATATCAGATTTGTGATTGAAACCAGAGCATCGGCTGAACTTGTAGCACATACCTGTGATCTCAGCTGAATGGGAGGCTGAGTCAGAAGGGTTGGAAGTTCAAGTCCAATTTGGACAATTTAGAGTTTTAGTGAAAACTTGTCTCAAAATCAGAGATTTTTTAAAAGGGTGAGAATGTAGCTAGTGTAAAGGTCTTGGATGCAATCTGCAGTACAGCACTCACACACACAAAGGTACCTGCTCCTCTGCACTAGCCTAGCCTTGGAGGTGTGACTGAAGCACACAGGGAAGGAATGCTCTCACAACAAAAAGTCACCATATGTCATGGCCACACCATACATCATCCTCATACTCACTGGGTAAGGACAGACACAGACTTGTGTCTGGCTACCCATTTGGTGGTAAACATGGTGAACACAGGGCTTTTGTTCCTGAGAATCTCTGCCGTTCCCACACCATCTTGAAGCCACGTAGTGGGTGATTGACACAGGTGTGCACAGGCATCATTATCCTAGCCACCTGTAAGGATTAAATGAGATCAAGCATTTAATAAATGAGAAATGGGCTGGAGGAAGAGCATAGCAGTTAGAACGCTTCTCTAGCAAGCACAAGGCCCTGAGTTCAATTCCCTACCACCACATAAACTGGGTATGGTGGTGCATGCCTGTAATCTCAGCACTCAGGAAGCTGAGGCAGGAGGATTGCCTTGAGTTTGAAGTCAGCCTGGGCTACAGTGAGTTCAGAGCCAGCCTGAACTGCAGAGTAAGACTGTGTCTCAAAACACAAAAATGAATGAGTGAATGCCTAGTAGGTCTACAAAGTCAACATTCTAAGAGGGTGAGGTAGGAGGATCACAAGTTGCAGCCCAACTCTAGCAACTTAGTAAGACCTGTGTCAATAGCAAAAATGAAAAAAAGTCTGGGATGTAGCTCAGTGCGATGGCCCTTGGCTCAATCTCAAAAACCACAAAAAAAGGTGGTGGTGGGGAACAGCACCTGCCACACAGCACACACATAATAAAACCACCTACACTATCATCATTGTATGTTTTGGGTAGACTGCAGTCTAACTGGCCACTTTGCCTTGTCCTCCCGCTCCCTTTCCTTGCTCTCAAGTGGATCATGCGATCATCAGGTTAAAATTGAAGATCAGCTGTGTCAAATGTCTGTGTGTAGCCAATTCACCACAAATTGAACTTATCGCCACCTGTGTTGTTTTCATTTGTTTTTGCTTTTCAGGACTAGGGAGTGAACATACGGCTCTGTGCTGAGCTACATCACCAGCCTTTTTTAAAAAATAAATTTTAAAAGGTTTTTTTCTTTTAAACTGAGTCTCACTAAATCCCTAAGTTGTTCCAAGACAGGCTTGAATTTACAATCCTCCTGCCTCAGCCTCCTAGAGTTCTGGGATTATAGGAATGAACTACCATGTCTTTTTTTTTTTTTTTTTTGACAGGGTGACAGCGTCCTCAGTAAGTCACTAAATCAGCCATCTGGGCTAAAACTGGGACTACAGGCCTGAGGCACTGGCCCACCTGCAGCCTTTTACCCTTTCTTCCTCTATCAGAAAGCCACAGCCCGGAAGCATGGCTTCCCAAGGACCTGCGGCCCAGAGGCCCAGCTACTGGGGCTCCCATCTGAGCACTGCCGCGGCTCCGGGCTAGGAGGTGTGGCACTGGGAGGGAACTACTTGGCTCCTCTGGGGGCGTCCTGCTCTCAGAACTACAGGGCCACCCCGAGGGAGGGCGCCATTTCGCTGCAGATCGCAGTTCTCTTGCCTGCTTGACCGGCCCGCAAGTGCGTGACCATTTAGTGACCCTGAGGCCTGGAGATGGTTTCTATCCATGCAACTAGACAAATGTTTCCCAGACACAGTTATCGAGTCCCAGAGAAGGCACGCTTGGAATCCCAGCTCGCTGGGAAGATGAATCAGGAGGATCACAAGCTTGGGCCCAGCCAGGGAAACCTAAAGAGACCCTGTCTCCAAAAGAAAAGAGGGCAGGGGATGTAGCTCAGTTCAACCCCGGTCCCGAAAAAAATAAAATCAAGGCCTTGGGAGCTCAGAGCAATGAGGCTTCGGGTATCTCCTTTCCCTACAGTCCCAAAGATCCCAGAGCCCATTTGCCACCTAAAGGAACAAGCGTGGCAGGAACCGAAGGTCCCGCCTGGTCTTGACACCTCGGCAACACGGAACAGATCATTTTCGGCACAAAATGGCGCCCCACACAAAAATACAACAGACTTCCAGGCTCCGTTTCCCGGCCGCCCCTCGGGAGAGGGGAGGGGAGCGAGCGGCAGGGCGTATTTATTTGCATACACAAAAACTGAACACATGTTAATTGGCTGAAAGAGGTTAGTCCCCACTCTCCGTTCCTTCCTGCCCCGCCTGTCTCCGTGAAGGCTTGGCCTGAGCGAGTCCTGTCACACTCCGCCCCCCCAATCACCATCGCCCATCCCTATTGGCCCGCAGTCTTTCCATCACGTATTTAAAAATCTCGTGTCCCGCCTTCCTTCGCCCGGCCGCGACTCGCAGAACGACCGTTAGTCGCGTGCGCGACTTCCAGGACGTCAGAGGTCTCTCACGTAGGCCGGGAAGTGGCGGAGTCTCATTCAAACGATCCAATCAGCGGCCGCACCGCCTCCCTGGTCTCCTTTATCTCCGCTCCCATTCCCAATCCCTCCGTTCTCCGGGATTCCTTTTTGGGCCCCTGCGCCCCCCCTGTGGCTATCCTGTTGCGCAGCCCCCTCTCGTACTTGTTTCGTTTGTGCCGGGCCATTTGCGGAAGAGGGGCGAGCGTGTGGCGCTCCGGGACCGTGCGTGCTGACGTTTACGGTCGAGGAACGCCGCGGGGGCGGGGCCCGCGGACGGCTATAAGAGCGCCGTGGTGCGCGCCCCACCGGCTCTGTGCAGCCGGAGTCGGGGTGGGGGAAGCTGTGGTTTCGGTTTGCGGCAAGCGTCGGAGGTAGCGGGGTACGGAAAGGCGCTGCCCGTGCCTCGACAGGGCCGCGGCGCCTACAGTTGGGCCCCCCGCCCCGGCCGGCGGCCCGAAGAGCACAGGAAGGGGGCCGGGGGGACCCGCCCCCGGCCGGCCGGCCGACCGACCGACCGACCGCAGTCATGGTGAGCGCGGGCTGGCGGCCTGGCCCTAGGGGGCGATTGGGGCTCTCCGGGGGAGAAGGCGGAGTCCCCGGAGCCTTTCGCGGAGGCTTGGGGATTTGAGGCCCAGATGGGGTTTCCGGGTAGTCGACAGGCCTGAGGGCTCTTAGGCAGCCGGAGAGGGAGCCTGGGTTGCCCGCCGGTTTCCTGGTGGAAAGGCCCGCGGATTCTCGGGGAGGGCTCTGCGCTCTCGGCGGCCCGCTTGAGGCTGTTTTACCGGAAACTAGACGCCCCGCTACCGTCGCCGGGCCTTAGCCCACGTTTTTGAGCGCAGTTTTAGTAGTCCAGGTGGGGCAAGGGGACAGGCTGGATCAATGGCCTACCTGGAGCCATTGTGGGGCGCTTGTGGGGCTATGAGCTTATTTGGAGGCTTCGGGGGTGGGTGGAACGCTCAGGGTTTCCCTCGGAGATTTCACCCATTTCTGTTTGGAGGTCAGCCCGGAATAGTGGTCTGAAGCACCCAGGTTGAAGGTGTAGCAGTGCAGGAGTGACCGGAAGCCTGGGACCTGCTGGGGCAATTTTCAGGCCCAGCTCTGCTGGTTTCTCACCCTGTTGTCCCATCTGTGCCCAGAACTCCAACGTAGAGAACCTGCCTCCCCACATAATCCGCCTGGTGTACAAGGAGGTGACGACACTGACAGCGGACCCACCTGATGGCATCAAAGTCTTCCCCAACGAGGAGGATCTCACCGACCTGCAGGTCACCATCGAGGGCCCTGGTGAGTGTGGGCATGAGAGGGGTAGCCACTTCCTAGTTTCTGTGACATTCCTGTTGACCAAACAAAGCCCCAAAGCACTTATTACAGGCTGCATCCATCCTCGTGTACTAGGGATGCATTTGCTCATGGTCTCTGCACAGCAGAGTACCACAGATGACAATAGTTCTGTGTCCTGGGCTGCAGGAATAGCACAATGGTTAGTGCACTTGCCCAGGAAGCACAAGGCCCTGGGTTCGATTTCCTAGCACCACATAAGCTGGGTGTGGTGGTACACACCTGTAATCCTAGCACTTAGGAGCCCGAGGCAGGAGGATTGCCATGAGTTGTAGGCCACTCTAGTTTATATGGTGAGTTCAGAGCCAGCTTGAACTACAGAGCATGACCCTGCCTCAAAAAAAAAAAGTTATGTGTCCTTTCCCTTGTGTTTCGAAACATTCTTAGGAAGGTATCTAGGATTGGGATGAGGCTGACAGACAGATATGGGTGGCTTCTCTGGTTCCTGAGGATGGATAAAAGGTAGTGGGAAGAAATGAAGTCTACGATTCCAGTACTCTGGAGGCTGAGTCAAGAGGATTACAAGTTCTAGTTCTGTGTGAGAAACTTAGCAAAACCTTGCCTCAAAATCAAGAATGGAAAAATGGGCTAGGGATGTAGCTCAAGTGTGAAGGCCCTGGGCTGAGTCCCCGGTACCATTAAATAAACAAAAAAAGAAACAAACTAGTGGGAAGAGAGTTAACTTGTTCTGGGAACAGCACCAAGAGAAGACTAGTAGATGGGCCAGACGGGCCAGACATTCTGAACCTCTAACCTGAAATGCTGTCACTGAACCTGGGGAGGCATAGCAGGTCATGAAGAACCCTTAGCATTATAGGGGAGACAGAGAGTGATCAAATGATTGTGTAGGATTATTTCATTGTGCAGGGGCTTTTTTTTTTTTTGAGACAGGGTCTCTGTAGTCTAGTCTGGTGCTGAACTCAGTATGGAGTCTAGGCTAGCCTTGCACTGAGGCTCTCCTCCTTACTCCCAGGTGCTGGGGATTATAGACTTGCCCCACTGTGCCCATAGTGCCCGGATATGTGGTGCTGGAGAATTAAATGCCAGGGCCTTGGGCTTGCTAAGCAAGCACTTTAACTGCTGTTACATTCCTTCAGCCCCCAAAGCTAAGTTCTAAAGTTTACTTGAAGTTCTCATATTTGAAAATTGTAATTCTTAATAGATTTTAGCTCAGCAAGATCTGGCAATTGACAAGTTATTCCTGAATCTTAATATATTTGTATAGCTATATTATTTGTAAGCTTCCAAAAATATTTGTTCATCTGTATTAAGAGCACTTTTTTTCTTTTTTTTTGTGATACTGGGGATTGCACACAGGGCCTTCACTCTGAGATACGTTCTTTGGTCCTTCTTATTTATTTGATACGAGGGCTCACTAAGTTGCTCAGGTTGGACTCAGCTTGTCATCCTCATGCCTCAGCCTCCCAGAGTGCTGGAATTACAGGTCTGAGCCACCAGTCCAGCTCACTCTGGTTTATAAAATATGTAACCCAGATTCAGAATTGCAAATAACGACCAATTAAGATCTTTTTAAAATAATTTTAAGGCTAGCCTGGGGAAGTTAGCAAGACCTTTTTCTCAGGGGTAGGCTCAGTGGAAAGTTTAAGACCCTGGGTTCAGTCCCTAGTATCACCAAAAACATAGATGGGAACTGGGGGTATAACTTACTGGTTATGCTTGGGGCTGTGGGTTCAGTCACTACTGTAGCAAAAAAGAAAAGAACTTTTCTTGCCAGGTGAAGAGGAAATGGAGGTATAGGGAGGGTATGGAGTGCCTTCCACGCAGCAGCCTGGAAATGGGGCTGTGGGGAACCAGAGTCCTGAGTCCTCTGGCTCAATTTCCCCTCCCTGCTCTTTAGAAGGGACCCCATATGCTGGAGGTCTGTTCCGCATGAAACTCCTGCTGGGCAAAGATTTTCCTGCCTCCCCGCCCAAGGGCTACTTCCTGACCAAGATCTTCCACCCGAATGTGGGTGCCAACGGGGAGATCTGTGTCAACGTGCTCAAGAGGGACTGGACAGCCGAGCTGGGCATCCGCCATGTGCTCCTAGTAAGTGTACCTAAGCCTCTTCCTCTTCTGGGGGCTGCAGCAACAACACAGACACAGCATGTGCTCTCTCCTAAAATTAAATCACTTCATGGTGGGATCTATATAAAAACTCAGGTTCCGAGGTTCTCTTTTCTTTTTTTTGGAGACAGGCTAGCCCAGGCTAGCCTTGGACTCAGAGCTGTCCTCTTGCCTCAGCCTCCTGAGTGCTGGGATTATAGGTGTGTATCACCAAGCCCAGCTTTTATGTGGTGCTGAGGCCTATGATTGATTGCTAGACAAGCACTTTAACCGTTCTTCCAGCTCCAGTTCCCAGTTTTTCTGAAAAATTGTGGAAGGTTTGGCAGGGCTAGGCACAGGGAACTGCACACCTGTCCCACAGTACCAGGGCACCTCTCCGTGCAGCTCGTCACAGGCATGCATGGCAGGACACTCTTGGGGCGGACAGACATCAGTATCTGTTCAGAGGCTTTTTCATGTTTTCTGAGATGTGATTTGCATACCTGAAGTCTCATTGCTAAATTGCATGGCTGGGCTGTGGCTGGATGGTAGCAAGGTCTGTGCAGCTGCCGCTAGTGGCTTCATTCTGGGTTGTTTTCCTTACTAATGTTTCCCAGTCAGGTGTGAATTTGCTCCCCCAGGGACACTTTGCATTGTCAGGAGACATTTTTGGTTGTCAGGACTGAAGCAGGGACTGCTGGCGTTCAGTGCACAGGACAACCCTCAGTGCTGTGTCACTGAGGGGACATCCTGGTCTAGGTCAGTTCTTTATGGTCTCTAAAGGCCACTTAAAGCATTTAAGTTACTTGCTGCCTTCCCCTCACTTCTCCCAGAAGCTTAAAAAATATATTTTAAGCTAGATTTCTAATGAGTCTCTGGAGCAGATATTAGGCTAGGGGGTTGGGGCTTCCTTCAGGGGGCAGGAGAGGACTGAGCCCTGCTGAACAGATCTCAGATCTCCCTCTCCCCTCTTCCTCCCATCTTCTCCTTGGGATGTCACGTCAGCTAGGTCTGTCACCAGCATGAGGACTCCTGGCTGAGGCTGGGCCACTGAGGGCAGCCAGTTAGTGAGACCTTCTGTTGGAGTGGATGATAGGCATTAGGGAGGATCCTGCTACACCCTGGTCGTAATCAGAACCAAGCTGGGGAGCATGGTGGTGTGTATATCACGAGAGTACCTGTTATGTCACCTACTCAAAGTTAGAAGTATGGGAGCTGGGCAGGGTAGTGTATACCTAAAATTTCAGCACTCTGGCTGGCTGAGGCAGGAGAGTAGCACATTCAAAGCCAGACTGGCCAATTTGGTGCCTTAGCTAGACCCTGCCTGAAGAAAAGGAGGAAGTATGAGGAGAGAAACCAGTCACTCAGAGGGTGGTTCAAGCCTTGAGCCTTCCCTGTTCCTCTCAGTCAGGACAGGGTGGCAACAGTATAAAGAAGAGTCACCCTTCCCAGACTGCCCTCGAGATGGCCTGTAGGCTGTCAGCCATCTTGTCTACCTCCTGGTGTCTTTCCTGCTTGCTGGACTGTGGTTTATCCTTGCCAGGGTCCTTGCTAGGCTTTGGACTTAGGCTAGGTGTCCTGCTAAAGCCATGGCTGCAGGCTGGAGGAATGGCACAGCAGCTAAAGTGCTTGCCCTGAAAGCGCAAAGCCACGAGTTCAATTCCTCAGCACCACATAAAGCTGGGTGTGGTGGTGCACTCCTATAATCCTAACACTTGGGAGGCTGAAGCAGGAGGATTGCCTGAGTCCAAGGCCAGCCTGAGCTACTGAGTGAAACCCTGTCTCAAAAAATAAAAAATTAAAGCCATAGCTGGCTGGCTTTTTTGTTTGTTTATTTGTTTGTTTGTTTGTTTGTTTGTTTGTTTTTTTGAGACAGGGTCTCACTCTGTATAGCCCAGGCTGGCCTTAGGCTCGCAGAAATCCCGAGTGCTAGGTTTGCAGGCCACCACACCCAGCTTATGTAGTGCTGGGGAATCAACTCAGATACTTAGGCCTTACCTAAGTGCTTTAACTCCTGAGCCATTCTTCCAGTCCCTTCCTCCCTTCCCTTTTGAGATAGGTCTAGCTCTATAGCTTAGGCTGGCCTTAGTCTCACAGCAGTCCTCCTGTCTCAGCCTTCGTGAGTGCTCTGATTACAGGCATGCACCACCACACCCAACTTATGTGGTGCTGGGGAATCAAAAACTCAGGTACTTAGCACTTGCTAGGTAAGTATTTTAACCCACTGAGCCATTCCTCCAGCCCCTTTATTTCTTTTTTTAAACAGCCTCCATTTTCAGGCTGTATAGTTTTCTTTATTTTTGAGACAGAATCTCACTTTGTAGCTCAGGCTAGTCCTGGACTCACTGTGTAGCATAGGGTGACCTTGGCCTCAAAGCAATCCTCCTGCCTCAGCCTCCCAAGTGCTGGTATTAGAGGCATGTGCCACCACATTGGTTTTTATGTGGTGCTGAGGAATTGAACCCAGCTCTAGCCTTGTGCTTTCAAGGCTAGAGCTTTTAACCGTTGTACCATTCTTCCAGCCCATTTATTGACTTACTGATTGAGACAGGGTCTCACTCTTAGCCCAGGCTGAGCTTAGACTCAGCACAATTCTCCTGCCTCAGCATTCGAGTGCTGGGATTACAGGCATGCACTCACGATGGAGCCCAGCTTTATGTGGTGTTGGGGAATTGAACTCAGGGCCGTGTGCTTGCAAGGCAAGTGCTTTAAGCACTGTGCCATCCCTTCAGCCCCTTTATTTTTGAGACAGGGTCTCACTCTGTAGTCCAGGCTAGTCCTGAACTCACTATGTAGCCCATGCTAGTCGCAAACTTAATAGTCCCCCGGCCCCAGTCTCACAGGTTCTGGGATGACAGGTGTGTGCCACCATACCTGGCTTGTATGGTGCTAGGGAATCGAACTCAGGGCCTTGGGACTGCTGGGCAAGCACTTTATCCACTGAGCTATGCCCTCAGCCCTTTATTTTTGAGACAAGGTCTCTGAGGTCAAGGCTGGTCCTGAACTCACTACATACCTTCACATATACATCAGTCCTCCTACTTCAGCCTCCCACATGCTGGGATTACTGGTGTGTGCTATCACACCTTGTTTATATGGTGTTGCCGGTTTGAGCCCAAAGTGTTGGTGTTTGCTAGGTAAGTGCTGTAACTGCTATGTTGGTCCTCCAGGCCAACCCTTAGGTTTAAAGCGCTCTGTGTGTGTGCCCCTCAGAGGGTGTGAAAGGCAGTCACTGTGGGTGCCCAGAGGTGTGGCATCCCCTGTGACCCCTAGTGCTCAAGGTCTCCACATCAGAGCCAAGAGACAGAGACTAGTGCAGCCATGCCTAGGGCACCAACTTCCAATATAGCCCTGGCTGTAGGGGGACAGGAAAGCAGCGCTGGGGCTGCCCAGCCAAATAAGGAGAGAGGAGCCAACCCTGCCTCTCCCCACAGACCATCAAGTGCCTGCTGATCCACCCCAACCCCGAGTCTGCGCTCAATGAAGAGGCAGGCCGTCTGCTGCTGGAGAACTATGAGGAGTACGCAGCTCGAGCCCGGCTTCTCACCGAGATCCATGGTGGTGCTAGTGGGCCCAGCCGGGCCAGTGGCCCCGCAGCCTCTTCCACTGACCCTGCTGCATCTGGAGGCCTGGCCGGGGCCGAGGGTCCCATGGCCAAGAAGCACGCAGGGGAGCGCGACAAGAAGCTGGCAGCCAAGAAAAAGACGGACAAGAAGCGGGCACTGCGGCGCCTGTAGTGAGCCTTTCTCCCTCCATCGTCTTCTGTCCTCTCCTCCCACTCTGTCTCTAAGTTATTTAAATTATGGCTCGGGTGGGGGAGGGCATGGGACACTGGGACCTGGATTTGTTTTTCTAAATAAAGTTGGAAAAGCAGCATGTGTCCCTGCCAGGTGCCCAACAAGGACTAGTGTCTGCCTTGTGGCCCCAGTGGGCTGTAACCATGCTCCTAAGTTACACACTGGGGCCAGCTAGCTCACCAGGCCTTGGGTTAGGGTCCCCTCTGTCTTGGGGTAGTCAGTCTGGGATGGGCCATAGCCTGAGGGTCTGGTAGTCTGCCCATATGACCCATCAGTACTGTGGCCAGGCTACCAAGGGGCTGCCATGACCAGATCAAAGCTTCCTAATCAGCTTCTGGCCCAGGGACTCAACTCTGGGCTTTCATGTGAGAGAAGTCACTATGTGTACACCAGGTGTCTTCTACACTTGGCCTTCCTTCATGGGCTTAGGGTATGTATTTGAAGTTCTCAGCCGATAATCCCAGCACTCTTAGAGGCTGAGGAGGGAAGTGACTTACTAGCACAGCCTATCAAAACACAATACTAATGGGTGGGGATGTAGTTTAGTGTCAGGACCCTGGACTAAATCCCTATTACCACTAAAAAAGGGGTTAGATATACAGCTACAGTCCACAGTGTTCCCCTCCAAGAAAAAAACTCAAAAGCATTAGATGTGGACAGGTAGAGCCTATCAAAATCAAAGATGGACAGGCTGGTGATGAAGCTCTATACGAACTCCCTAGGCTTAACCCCAAGGACCACCAAAAGAAAAATACAGGGAACAGGAAACAATCGTATCTGACACTGGGTATAGTGCACATACCTATAATCCCAGCTACTAGGGTGGATCACATATTAGGGACTTTATGAATTGGGCTGGCCCTCACCTCCAAGGTTGGGGGCAGGCTGGGTTTATTCCCTACTAACAAAGTTACAAATCAGACTAAAACACTGAAGCTGGCAAGCACTTTGCAGCAAGTGCCTCAAAAGATGGCCGCTAAGCTCCTGAATGTGTTCACTCATACCTGGAAAATGCAAGTAGCAGAGTCTGTACTGTTGCACTAGGAAACCAGCGCGTGTTTAGACCCTGACAACATTACTGACGGTGGACATGGCAACCACTAGAAAGTCAGACATTCCAGCTGTAAAGTGAGATGGTCAAAACTCATTTGGACACCTTTAAGTTGAAAGTGCAATTTGGGAGGCTTTGAACATTTGTACTGATGCAAACACTAGGGCTGGTGGCAGAGCTCAGTGGTTAGGGTGTTGGCCTAGCAAGTGTGAGGCCAAGTGTTCCATCCCCTAGCACCACGTAAAAAGCCAGGGGTAATGGCACACTGCTGTAATCCCAACACTCAGGCTGAGGCAGGACTATAAATCTGACCTAGCCTGTGCTACGTACTGAGTCCCTATCTTAACCTCCAACCAAGGTAGATTTTTTTGGTTGGTTGGCTATTGTAGAGGTTGAACCCAGGGCCTTCATGCCAAGCTACATCCATTTTTAGTATTTTTGAGACAGGGTCTCACTTAATTGCTAGACTGGTTAGGCTAGGCTTGTACTTGTGATCCTCCTACCTCAGCCTCCCAGGGTTGGGATTACAGGCCTGCACCACCCAGCCTGGCTGAAGAAGGCCTCTTCTAGGAATTCATTGTCTCGGAAGCTTCCAAGTGGTCACTTCACACATCCTGCCTGGTAAGGGTGTCTGCTTGCCTAGAACCACGGGCCACACCCAGCCAACCTCTGGGGAGCTGCCCCCCACCCACCCAAACAAAAACTCTGGACTCCACACCAGGTGGGCATCTGTTCACACCTGTCACACATTGGTGGTGAGAATCAAGTGTGTCCTGTGTAACTGCTGCTCCAGGAATATTGTGCTGTGCAGGGGCAGGACTGGAGCTGCTGGCTACCAGCAGCAAGCAGGGTCCTGGAATGAATCTGCCATTGTTCCGATGGAACACAGAGCACCTACTGGGGCCAGGAAATGATGGCCACAGGGGTACACACCAAACAGTGTTAAAGGTGTCTACTGCTTTGTGTGCATGTGTAAATGGGAACAGACTGAGCTAGTGAAGCAAAGGTACTGGGTGGGGTGGCGCATGCCTTTAATCCCAGCTCTCTGGGAGGCTGAGGCAGATCTCAAATTCAAGCAGTTTAGCAAGACCATCTCAAAAAAAAAAAAAAAAAGACTGGAGGTATAGCTCAGTGCAAAGGCCCTAGAGTCTATCCCCAATACCAAAGAAAAAGTAAACATGGAGAGAGAAATGATTACAGAAGGCAGAGTGGTGGATAGCCCAAGACACTATCGCTCAGCTTGTGCTCATGACAAACCACTTTGATTTCCAAGAATCACAGCAAAGTCCAAGTCCTGGCCGAGCCCAAGAGCAGTAATGCATGACACAAGGCACAATGTGGATGCACTAGGAAAAAAGGCTAACAGGCCACGTGGTACTTGATTCTGTTTGTGTGCCCATTCAGAACAGGTGCACTGCAGACACAAAATCAACTGGGGCAAGGGAAGGGGTGAATGCTAACATGGCATTTCCTCTTGAGGTGATGACTCTATTCCAGGTCATCCTGGGCTCCATAGTGAGTTTATGAGCGGCCTTGACTACAGAGCAAGACTCTGCCTCAAAAAAAATTGAGCCCAGCCTGGGTTACCAATCAACTTGATGAAACCCTGTCTCAAAATTCAAAATGGGCTGGGGATGCGGCTCACTGTAACACCCCTACATTCAATTCCCAGTTCCAAAAATAAAATGGACTGGAGATGCTTAGAATTCCCTAGTTCAATTCATCAGTACATACATACTTACATTATAAAAATGATAAATTTAATGTTAACTAAATCTTAAAGTGTGTGAGCTTAAGCCAACAATCATTTTTCATGCCACAGTCACCTGGGCAGCCCTACCAGCAGGGCCAGCTGCATGCCTAAGTGGCACTGCTGTCAGCACACAGGATGAGTCTGACTCATGGCAGTTTCTCCTCTGGCAGTGGGGACTGAGCCCATGCCTGGCTTACTTCTTTTGATGAGGACTGTGCTATGGGGGCGCAGTCTTCAGAGGTAGAGCACTTGCGAGCTAGCCTGGACTACTCAGGAAGAACTTATGCAAACCACCACGTAACAGACCAAGGAGGCTTTCAACCTTTTGAGACAGGGTCTCTGTGGTGCAGACTAGCTTTATTCTTAAAACAATTCTGCTTCCACTTCCTCAGATCCGTGATTACAGGCATTCACATCTGCTTATTTTTGTATGGTGCTGGGGAATTAAAACCAGAGCCCTGAGCAAGTTTAGGAAAAGTGCTGTAACCAGGAAACTAGAACCCCCGCCTTGGATTTCAACTTTCAATGCCGAGACAAGACAGTGAGACATGGGAATAGAATAGGCTCCTTGGAGGGAGGCTGGGGTTGTAACGCTGGTGTCAGGCCACTAAACTTCCAATAGGATCCCACATCACGTCGGTGACAACTGATCCTAGTTGAGTATGGTGGGGTCACACAAGCTTGGCAATTCTAGGTCACTTGCGGGGGTCCCTTTGAGGCTTATCAAAGGTCAGCCTAAGCCTGCAGACCCCACAGGCCAGCTCAAGGAGTCCTTCTGCCTTTGGTCACTGCTGTGCAGTGGGAGCAGGGAACAGGGGAGTCTCTCAAGTGTCCAAAGCAGCAGAGCCAATAGATGGCGCAGACACTGGGTCCTTGTCACCTGCCATGCCTTCTCCACATGGGACTCGGAAACTAGAAGGTCGTCACCATGAAAGCACTCAGATTGTGTGTAAGATCCATGTGTCACACCCACGTGAACACAATGGCCTTGGCTCCTACAGTCCAATCAGAGTTCTAGACTTCTGCACGCAGCACCAACAGACTACTTCGATGTTTTTTGACCCAGTGCTCCGATGTGTAGCTGCCCAGATGTTGGGATGCAGCTGTAGCAGCACCACACGCCCACCCACCCCCATACACAGATGAAGTATATGGATGTACTTTCCTCTCCCAGGGCCACATGTCTGAGTGACTCTACTTACTGAGAGTAGGATGGCCAGTGTTAGGTGCCCATGGTGGTGGAGCAGCATTACAAGTTGTGACAAATTAGGAAGGCAGGGGCAACCATATTTCCGGGTCCCCCTTCTAACAGAAGCTTTACCCCCTACCTTTCCCCTTTAAAAAGTTTCCCAATAAAGCCTTTTCTTCAAAACAAAACAAGACAAGGAAGCCAAGTACAGTGATATGCCAACAACCAAAAGGCCAAAGCAGGAGTACCCTACACTCGAGGCCAGCTTCACAATGATGCGATTTTCGAAGAGAAGCAAACATGCCAAGGGTCATAAGACGGTGGGAGAACCCAAGAGGTACTTTCCCCCTCCCCCTTTTGTGGTACTGAGTTTCAAGCCCAGGCCCTTCACACTAACCTACATTTCCAATTCAAAATTTCATCTTTGATTTTAAGACAGGGCCTTTGTAAGTTGTCCAACCTGGGATCAAACCTGTGATTTGCCTCAGCCTCCCAGAATTAGAGCTCACTATAGACAGGGTGGTCAGGGGAGACCTCGGAGATGCCAAGGTGGAACAGAAACAGAGGCCACTTAACCCTGCCCGCCAGCTGGAAGCCTCGAGGCACCAGGTCCTGGCAGGGCCAGACCATAGCTGTTCCCCCTCAGGACAATGGCTGCAGGCCTTTTCCAGCAGCTGCAGCCCAGGCCCTGAATGATGAACACTCCTAACAGCAGAACTCAGGAATTTATCCCTGGGGCCTCCAACCCCAAAACCATAGCTTTTGACTGTGTGCCTGCAGTCAGTTTGATTGTGAGGACTCAAAGACCCTCTTCACCTCAAAAGACCCAGGTCCCAGGGCCTCAAGCCCAGCCCTGCCACCCCCTTCAGATCAGTCAGCTGAAACCGTTTTGGTGATCTGGCCAAATAAGAATCCACTGACAAGGCGTTGACTTTATTGTAGGGGGCTCTGAAGGGCTCAGGAGCTCTTGGTGGGCCGAGTCCGCTTCCTCTTCACCACCACAGGCTTCTGGCTACGCAGGATGGCGCTGGCCCTGCGGATGGCAGCCTGTGGGGGGAGGGTGGGTGGCAACACTCAGCTCTCCCTCTCCACCCCCAGGTCTGTGGGTGGCATCCCTGTCCCTCCCCTGCCCAGGCTCCTCACCATGCGCAGGTCTGGACGGTACTTGTTCTTGCGAATCATGTGGCGGATACTGCTGAGGGTGGCACGAGCATTCTTGTTGATGGTGGTTCGCACATAGGAGGTCGCTGGCTTTCGCTGGCCTGGGGAAGAGACCCAGGTGTCAGTGCAACAACCTGTACCTTCAGTGTACCTCCAGGTGTGATGATGCAAAGTTATCCCCAGGATGCTCAGACACACCACAGCACCCCCAGCACCCACCAACCCACTTTCATCCTGTGCCCAGGAACACTGTTCAGGGTTATACATGTACAGAATGGCCCAATGTTTTGAACCTAGGCCACAGTGAAGTCCAAAATTCTAGTGCTTTTGAGCCAACCCCTCTGAACAGTGTTGGACTTGGCAGAACCAGAGGCAGCAAGGAAGCTGTGATGAGACCGGCTGCAGGGTCCGGCCCAGGAACAGGGGAGGCAGTTGTGAGAAGCCAGACAGTGAGTCAGAATTCAGATGGCATTGCCCAGGACCAAAAAGAAAACAATTCCTTAAGCTGAGTATGACAGTGCATACCTATAATCCTAGCACTTTGAGGCTGACACAGAAGAATTACCACTGGTTCGGCCAGACTGGGCTACAGAGTATGTGCACAACCAGCCTGAACTACAAAATAAGACCCTACCTCAGCATCTTTTTTTCCTCCAAAGGTGGAGTATATGCCTATAGTTTCAGTAGTTACTAGGCTGGAGTAGGGTGATCACAAGACTAGCCTGGGCTACTCTGCAAATCCAATGCCAAGCTGAGTTACAGTGAAGTCCTGTCCCCAAAACTCCTTTCTTCTTGTCTGGTAGCCAAGAGGCTACCTGCCTTAGTTGGGAATCTATAGAGTCAGTGGGCTCATGCCAGAGACCTGCATCCCTGGTAACAGATGTGGAAGCAGCATCCCCAAGAAACAGACTCGGTCACCAGCATTCCTGACTTTAACCAGTAACTGCCAGGCCTACGTGGACACAGTTCCTTGGCCTAGGAAAGGCCACCCACATGAAAGTAATACACAAAGGACAACAAAATTCTGACGACAGCCCTCAAGACAATCTGTGAGCCCACTGCAATCAGCAAGCAGCAGTGGCTCCCTGTGCGTTACTAAGACAGCTTCTGACCAAGGTAAGGAGTCACCAGCAGGCAGGTGGCGACTGCTCTGGTCATTGCCAAGGCCAAGGATGCTTGAGTGTGAACCAAACAAATGCCAATCCCAATCAAGAACCTGGGAAACTCGTTCCTCACATAAATTCCAGGGTAGGGGTTCTCAGTATCAAGGCCTCCAGTTCCACTCTCAGCACGAAATTTAAAAACACTGGTGAAAAGCTAATTAGAAGGTGGGTGTGGCAGCACCAGTCCATCATCCCAGAATTCTAGGAGGCTGAGACAGGAGGTCCAGGCCAGCCTGGCAGTGAGGTAAATGAACAGGGCCTTGACTAGGGTTAAAAAAGGGCCGGGATGTGGCTGAATGCATAAAGGCCTTGGGTTGAATCCCTAGTACCCACACACAAAAACATGAGCTACTGCGGAGCAGTATCCCAAGAAGCCCTTTGCCCCTTATCTCCACAAGCCATGTTCGGAAGACCCCCAAAAGGCCTGTCCATAGCTCACAGTAGTCTCTATATATGTGGGTGAGGCCCTCAGGCCGACGGGAAGGCGCGGACACTCATTCCCCATTTGGGTCACCTTGTGCGGTTGTAAACTCCCATCCCACCTGGTCTTAAGGATTTAGTCGGAGAACGCTACACAACTGCGCAAGCCCGTGATGTTATCCACGCAGCCACTGCCCGAGGCACACATTCTCTGACGCTCGCCATTTTACAGAAGAGCGACAGACTAGGGATGCACTTAGATCTCGATGGTGCCACAAGAGACAAGAAATGTGGCTTCCCTGGCTACCATCCTGTCCCCCACAGATACCCCACTCACTCCTAGGCCCGACACAGCCACCACAGCTCTCAGCCCCGGGGGAGGGCACTCTCTCTCCCAGACACACACTCACCGGATCTCCGCTTCATGACCACCACGACGCCTTTGCCGTCGGCCGCGGGCTCCACGCCCACGGTCTTGCGGTGAATCAGCCCGTTGTAGCGGAAGGAGTTGCGGGCTTTCAGGTTATTGGGCTCCTGGGAAGGGAGTACGGGGCACAGTAAATTAAGCTGGAGGTATGCCAAAGTCCCCGTGACGGATCCCTGGACCCTCCTGCCGCAAGGCCGGCACCCGGGCAGCACTTACGGTGCTGTACGTCTGCTTATTCCTCTTGATCAGGAAACTCGAGCAGTTCCGCACGACCATCCACTGCAGATGCGCGGACATGGCGGCGACTGTGGAGAAACGGGGCACGTCTAAGATGTAACAGAAAAGCAGGCCGGCATCGTCCGGCCCAGATAGCTGAAGGGCAGGGACAGAGACCTGGGGCGGATGGAAGCAGCCTTAAGATCACACCACGACCTAAGCGGCCGCCCACACTCAGGCGGACGCCATTGTAGGAAACGGGTGACGGGGGAAAACGCCAGATGCAACAACCTGAGGCGGCGAGGTGGGGGCCGCCAAAAACTCTCGGGGCGCCACAGAAAAATGCTGAGTAGGGAGGCAGAGCAGGGAGCGAGATGCCGCCCACGCTGGGAACGGGAGAGCGCGCGCTCACCTCTTCTCACGAGGCCGGTGGGAGACGGAAAGAGGCCGGCGTGGGGCGGGGCGCCGCCTTTAATACAGCTTACGCGTTTCCGCTTCCGCCCTGGGAGCGTGCCTGAAGTCGCCGACCCCGCGCTGCTCGTCCCCTTCCGCCCCGCCTCCGAAAAGGCTCCGGAGGGGTCGGGGACTTCCGTAAAGCTCGGGAACCGTCGGAAACCCTCAGCTCGAAACCGAGGGCGTGGCGTGTTCGCGGTGAACTGCCAGTCTGCCGGCCGAGCGGAAGTCTTCGGGATTCCCTGGCTGGGTTTCCAAGTGGGTCTGCCCTTCAGCAACATCTCTCCGTGTTGCTCTCGCAGCGCTTGGCACGTGGTGACGGGCGCAAAATAAGCATTTGGGTTTTTTTTTTTTTAATGAGTGCGTGGATAATTCTCAGTGTAGCCCTAGCGTCCCCGGATATTCCGGTTCTCATCCTCGGTTGTTCCCTACGAGGCCACCAAGGCCTACTCGGGAATTTTGCAAGCGCTCCGCGAATATAGGATAAGCTGCCTTATCCTATTTGCTTATCACTATTCGGACAGTACAAAAACACGGAGTCTCCATTCGGCCGTCCCCACTCTGGCTAGCCCCGGCAGCCGCCTGGCCTTTCGTGCTTGTCGGAGTCTTGAAGTCTTGTTTCTGTCTGAGTCTGAGGACAACGTGGAGGACAACCCAGGGAAGTGTGGGATTCCTCTGAGGACGAGGACAGCTTCGAATGTGACTGCCCGTCTGGGTTTAGGGGTCCCCGGCAGACTCGCCTAACCTCTTCCCTGTGCCTCGCTGTCCGCTGCGCCTCCAGCCTCCCACCCACTCCCTAGTTACTCCCATGAAGATTCCTGGAAATTTCTTTGTCGTCAGGGCCATCCTGAAGGGGCAGGATCCTTGCCTGAGGTTTTTGTCTTCAGCCTGAACAGCCCAGGCAGGCGCTGGAGGCCTTTGGAGACTTACAGGAGCAGAGCCAGACGCCGGCCTGGAATTCTGGCACTCTTGGAGGTTAAGGTAGAAGGGTCACAAGCTCCAGCCAGCCCGGATAACTTAGCAAGACCCTACCTCAGACAATAAGGGGGGTGAGGGCTGGAGATACACCTCAGGGGAAAGTCCTGAGTTCCATCCTCAGTACCAGGAGAGAAAAAGAAAGAAGGCTGGCTTGGTGGTGCACACCTGTAGTCCCGGCACTTGGGAGGCGGAGGCAGGAGGATTGCCATGAGTTCGAGGCCAGTCTAGGCAACACAGTGAGTTCGGAACCAGCCTGGACTACGGAATGAGACCCTGTCTTACAGAGAGAGAGAAGAGCAACAGTGCTGTGTCAGCTCCAGCGATGCACCTTAGGGGGACACTGGATTTGAGCCCGAGGTCTTCCCATTGACCTACATCCCCAATCTAATATTTAAATTTCATTTTGAGACCGGGTCCCACTAAGTCATTCCGTTGCCCAGGCTGGACTCACACTTGCAATCCTTCTGCCTCAGCCTCCCAGAGTGATGGAATTACAGCCTGCTCGCACCTGTCCATGTCTAGCTTTATTTTCAAAAAGGTTTCACCATGTCGCCTAGTTGTTCAGTCTAGGTTATACCGGCGTGAGCCACAGCACCGGCAGTTTGATCTGAGCTGCCGGCCCCCTGATGGACAGAGGCTCTGGCCATCTTACCGTGCTCCCGGTTGCCCAGCAGCACAGGACGACAAAGTACAGTCCTGCGCGACTGAGCCAGGTGCCCAGCACAGCTCAGGTGACCGGCGGGCGCCGGGCACACCTGGCGCCTTCCCCTGACCCCGCCCCGGGCGGCCGCACCCCGGAACGCTCTCCGCCCCCCCACCCCCAGCGGGCGGGCAGGACCATGGCGACGGGGATGGCCGTGTGTGCCCCGCAGGGGTCCCCGCCGGGCGCCTTGTCCCCTCCCGCGGCCGGCCTGGGTCGCTGCCGCGTGGCGCTGCTGCTGGCCGTGGCGCTGGACGTGGCGGGCATGGCGGCGCTGCTAACCGGCGTGTTCGCGCAGCTGCAGGTGCGCGGCCGCGACTTCGGCGACCTGCTCATCTACTCGGGAGCGCTTCTGGTCTTCCTGAGCCTGCTGGGCTGGATCCTCTGGTACACCGGCAATATCGAGATCTCCCGCCAGGAGCTGGAGCGCGACTACGGCCTGCGGCCCTCGGCGCTCGCCCGCTTGGCGCGCAAGCTGTCCCGCCGCTGGTCGGCGCCCGCCGCCACCGCCACGCCGGGCTCCCGCGGAGCGCGCCGGGCCGCCCGAGCGCCCCCGCCGCCCAATGCCCGCCGCGTGCGCCTGCAGCTGGCTACGCTCGAGGCCGGGCCGGGGGCGGCGGGCGCGGGCAGCGAGTGAGCCCAGGTGAGAGCAGCGGAAGAGGCGAGGACGAAAGGGGGGGGGGGGCGGAGAGAGGGAGGCGGGGAGCCAGGGACGACGGAGGGGCGGAGGCTGCAGGGAGCAACTGAAAGTGAAGTAGCACAGACGCAGAGAGATGGAGACTCAGTGTACAAGTGTAGACTTTGGGGGGCGGGGGGCGAGTGGACCCCCACCGTCCTCGGAAGAGGCAGGGTTGGGCGCCCCAGCACTGCGAGATACCAGCCCGAGGTACACCAGGCGCCATGTAACCCTCTTGGTGTAACTGGGCCTCTGAGGTCACTGCTGTCCCTGTTCCCATTCTACAGTGGGGTAAAATGAGGCCCAGAAAGCTGACACCTTAGCCGGGAGTGGTGGTGCATTTCTGACTCCCCATATCTCAGGAAGGCTGAGGCAGAGGGAAAGTTCCAGCTCAGCCTAGCCAACTTAGCAACTTGGTAAGACCCTGTCTTAAACAGTGAAACATGGTGGCACATGTGGACATCATAGCACACACCTGTCATCCTAGCACTCTGGGAGGCTGAGGCAGGAGGATCACAAGTTTGATCCCAGCCTGTGCAGTTTAGTGGCTTAGTGAGACATTGTCTCAAAAACAAAAATAAAAGAGAGTGGAGGATGTCGCTCAATGAAAAGGCCTTGGTCCCCATCCCCTTTACCACTCAGAAAGCAAAAGGGCTGGGGATGTAGCTCCATCCAGTACTGGAATAATTTTATGTATTTATTTAGAGAGGGTCACGCTCTAGTCTAGGCTGGTCCTGAACTCACTATGGAGTCCAGGCTGGCCTTGGACTCACAGCAATCCTCCTGTCTCAGTCCCCTGAGTGCTGGGATTGCTGACATGTGCCACCTTGCCCGGCTTATGTGGTACTGGGGAATGGGACTCCAGTACTTAGCACTTGCCTAAGCACTTGTTCAGCAAGCGCCTTAACCGCTGAGCCATTCATCCAGCCCCTGGAATAATTTTTTTTTAAAGTGACATTTTTTGTCCATGGTCACACAGCACACAGGTGGTAGAGCCAGCATTCCCCAGACAGTCCTGTCCGTCGGGGGAGGTGACAAGCGGCAGCCAGGCAGCAGTGAGCTCTGTCCCTCCCTCTCTCTCCTCGGCTCCCTCTCACTGTCCGAGGTCTGTACTACTCTGTGCCACCCAAGGATTTGCATGGCTCCCTCCTGGCTTGTGATCCTGCCCTGGTGCTCAGGTCCTCTCCCACCTGGCTCTGGGCTCCTGCCTCCTCTGAGGTTGTGCCAGCCCCACTCAGTAGATGGCTGGGCCCCTGCCAACCACATGGCCTCTACTCCTTTTCGCGATACCCACAGTGCCCTGGCCTCTTCCACTCCACCCAGAAGTGTCATCATTTCCTTCAGAAGACTTTTTTGTTTTGTTTTTTAAAGACAGGGTCTCCCTCTGAAGTCCAAGCTGGTCCTGAACTCACTATCTATGTAGCTCAGGCTGGCCTCAAACTCAAGGCATTCCTGCCTCAGACTCCCGAATGCTGGAATACAGGTGTGCACCACCAAATCCGGCTAATTTTTTTATGTGATGGTGAGGAACTGAACCCAGGACCCTGTGCATACTCGGTAAGTGCTGTAAGTGCTAAGCTGTGCCCCTGCCCACAAGCTCCCTTCCGAGGTAATCACACACCATAGCTAGCCTAGGCAACTCAGCAATTCTTTATTTATTATTTATTTGTGGTACTGAAGATCCAGCCCAGGGCCCTCACGCTGAGCTATATCCCCAACCCAGTTTTTATTTTTGATTTTCAGACAGAGTTCCACTAAGTCCCTAGGTTGCCCAGGGTGGGCTCAATCTTGTGGTCCTCACACCTCAGTCTCCCAGAGTGCTGGGATGTTAAGCCTGTACCACCAGGCCCCGCCAGTTCAGCAGATTAGCAAGGATATACATACACACATGTTCATGATGTATATGTATATGTGTATGTATATGCATGGCTGAGGATGTAGCTCATTGCCAAGGTCCTGTGTTCAACTCTAAAACCCTACCTGTATCAACTGGATGTGGTAGTCGATGTCTGTAATTCCAGAACTTTGGAAGACTGAGGCAGGAGGATTACCACTTCAAACCCAGCATGAGCAACTTAGGGACTTAGAGTTTGACTCAGATAGAGAGCTGGGGATGTGGCTCAGTGGCTTAATGTGACGGGCCTAGGTTCAGTCTGCGGTAACACAGACAGGGCCAGCTCAACTTCTCTGTCCCTCTCTGGGTCTTCATACTGCCTGAGACATCCCCTTTGCTGCCCAGGGGGCCATGCACTGTGTCTGTGTCAGGGATGTCTCCCCCTTCACAGAGTCCCTGGGGGGTAAGACCTGGAGGTCTAGTGGTTTTGTTCCTCACTTTACTCAGCAGGAAGTGTGAACTCAGGAAAATTTAATGCCTGGTAAGCCTTCTGGGAGGATGGGTCAGGAGAGTCGTGGGTGAGCAGAGGACTGAGGGATGGTGGGACCAGTGAATGGCTGGGTTGGTGTGTGGGTAGGTGTGAGTGGATGGAGGGAGGGATGGGCTAGTGGGCTAGGTGAGTGGCAGTGGATGATGGATAGAACAGTTGGTGGGTATATATGGTTGGTGGATCGATGGGGAATGGGTGGTTTGGGCCGGTGGATAGGTAGATGAAAGAATGAATGGGCTTGTAAATGGAGGGACAGATGGATGGATGGATGGCTAGACCCATCTCCCACCTGGCAGCTGCATGAAAGCAGCAGACTCTAAGACATTCTCTGAGCCTGATGAATTAATGTTTCTCCTACTCTTCCAGAATGATGCTAGTTATCTATTTTCTTTGTGAGAAGTGAGAATAGTAGTTCCCCAGGGCTGGAGGAATAGCTCAGTGGTTAGAGTGCTTGCCTAGCAAGCTCACGGCCCACCACCACATCAACTGGGTGTGGTGACACACACTTGTAATCCCTTCACTCAGGAAGCTGAGGCAGGAGCATTACCATGTGTTCGAAGCCAGGTTGGGCTCCATAGAGAGTTCAGGAGCAACCTGGACTACAGAGCAAGACTCTATCTCAAAAAGAGGAAAAAAGAATAAAAATAGTCCCTCACACCATATCCTGTGTTCTGTGATTCCAATGAGGAAGCTACTTTAAGAAAGGAATACTGTGTAGCGTGAGCTACTAAAAAAGTTGGTGTACCCTAAAAAATTAGGTGGTCAGAGCCACCACATTAGTTGTTCCGTCACCTCCTCCCTTTATTTCAGCACTGGAGATTGAACCCAGGGCCTTTGCACTGGCCACATCCCTAGCTCTTTTTTTTATTTTTTAGTTTGTGACAGAGTCTTGCTGAATTATCCAGGCAAATTCCAAACTTGCAATCCTCTTGCCTCAGCCTCCCAAGAATGCTGGGATTGCAGGCGTGTGCCACCAGGCCCAGGGTATTTCTTCCTCTCCCTGTTCCTCTATCTCTTATTGTCTCTTACTGTCGCGATGCAGGGCCCAGCGTAGATGTGCAGCTGTCTCTACCTCCGCCCACTGCCAGGACACCCTCTACGCCCTGCTCTGCTCACTTGGATAAACGGATCTTCTTCACAGCGCTGCTTGTCTGTCTGGGAGCCGACTCTGCTGGGGCTGGGAGGTCCTGATGCCTTCCAGGGCCAACCCACATCCCTGCCTTTGGGGTCCTAGGACCCAACCCACCTGCTCCCCCTAGGCAGGGCAGAGGGGGAAGGGCTGAGGAGGTGGCTGGTGTGGTGGGAACCCAGGCTATGTGGGAAGGTGGGTGCAGAAAGCCTGCAGCATGGGATCAAGGATATTCCAGATGGATAGGGAGTAGGGGAGTCTGAGAGCTGGGCTGCCTTGGGGAGACCCTAGGACCAGGACTACCCTGCTGCACCATCCCAGGAAGCCACTCTGGCAAGAAAGCTGAGGGCACAGCCCATCTGCGAGTGCCCCACCTGCTCAGCACCCCAGGCACTCCCCACTCATCCCAATTCCCTCCTCTCAGGCCTCCACACCTGTGCCTGCCTCGCCTAGCCCCACTCCATCCAAGACGCCTCCCCTCCTCCTAAACTCCTCTCTTCAGCCCTGGACCTCTTCCACCTGTCGTCCCAGGGACCCATCCCTCAGGACACTACTACTCAGCCAGGATTCCTGCTCTCAGCACAGGACCCTCCAACCTTTAAACTTGGGACCCCACCATTCAGCCTAAGACTCCTACGACTCAGTTCAGAACTTTAGCCCTAGCCCAGAACTCTTCTGTTCAGCCTAGGATCTCAGCTGTCAATCCAGGACCCCTTCCATCATCCCAAGACCCTACCTCTCAGCCCAGGACCCCACTTCTCAATCTAGGGCGCCTCCGCTCAGCCCAAGATCCCATCCCTCAGCTCAGGACTGTAGCCCTTAACTCCTCCCCTCATCCCAAGGACTCCAGTCTGGGCACCATCCTTCGCTTAGGACCCTTTCTCTCAGCTGGGACTTTAGCCTGGAACCCCTCCTCTAAGCCCAGTGTACTCTGCCCTTCATCACAGAACCCCAGCCCAAGATCCCACCCTTCAACACAAGACCACTTCCCCTCAGCCTAGAACCCTAACTCTTAGCCCAGGACTCCTCTTGGCCCATATCGACCCCCTTTACCCGAACACTTTCCTTCCAGACCCCCTCAATCCTCACTCCCACTGTAGTCACAGCCCAGACCCCTGTGTGTCCAACCTGTCCCCAGCTCTGACCTGTTTGTCCTCAAGTGGACACACCCCAAGTTCCCACCCAGCCACCTGCTCCCACAGTTCAGAGATGACATCCACATATGTGTGCCACGTGTGTATTGAGGGACTCTCCAGGGATTCCCCTAATCCCCCTCATCCTCACCCTCCTCATCATCGCCCTCTTCTCCCTCGGTGGCCCCCTCAGCACCCAGGGGCATAGAGGCTGGCCCACTGCCTGCGGACCCTGCCTTCTTCTCGCTGGACCCTCGGTCCTTGGACAGCAGTGACACAGTCCTCGACAGGTCACATTTGCCCTTTAAGAACCCCGGGAGGTGCAGCATGTCCCAGCGCTTGGCCCACCTGGAAGGAGGGGCATGCTCAGCCCTCCTGCCACCAGGCTGAGGTTGCCCCCATCCCCACTCACCAGAATAAGCAGATGGTGCAGGTCAGCAGAAGCAGGCCACCACATGTCCAGCCCAGGGCCCACACATGCTTCCGCCGCATAGTCTCTGCACAAAGGACGAGGGTGAGGAGCCTGGGGTACAACCACACCCCAGCACCCTGCTGCTGCCAACTCACCATCTGGACGCTGATGGTAGCAGACACCATCTCGGTAGCAGCATCGCAGGCGTAGGCAGAGGTTGGGGTTCTCGATGGCTGCCTGACCCCCACAGCTCTCCCGGTCCCACACGTCTCCCTCACAGCCTGCAGACACCACACAGGCACAACACCAGAGAGCTGGGGTGCCACCACCAGGCTCTGGCTACCTGCTAGTGCTCATTGGGCAAGACCCAGGTGTCCAGGCCCCAGCCCTCCTCCCTCAGACCCAGGGGTCCAGGCCCCGCCCTACTCCCTTGGACCTGGGTGTCCAGTCTCCCTGGTTCTCTACTGTAGGCCCAGGGAGTAATTGGAGTCCCTTTTCCCTGAGGGGATGGGGGGCAAGATTTCAGCATTTGCTCACTCCATGGATAGAAGAAGCCCTGGATTCCATTCCCATCTGTGAAAGAAATTGTATTGGCAGACCCTCGAAGGGAGGGTGCCCCATCTCTGCCCTCCTGCCCAGCACCCTCACCAACTGAGCCCTGCAACAACAAGAGAAGGCCCAACGCAGAGATCCCTGAGCCCACCATGTTGCTTCCCACACCACTGGGGCCTTTGTGGGCACAGGCCTTAGAGAACATCACCCCAGCAACAGCTGGGTCTCACCCACCTACCTGAGCCCAGATTCTAAGTTCTGTTGCTAGGAATCCCCTTAAGGAGGGGTGGCAGACAAGGCCTATTGGCCTAGTCAGGTCTGGCCTATGAAGTGGTGCTATGTCCCACCACTACTCTTGGTAATGGGGATTAAGCCCGGGGTTTTCACACATTGAATTGCATCCCCAGGTGGGGTGTGTGGGAGTGTGTGTGTGTGTGTGATTGCCCTTGGCTAGAAGTGTTCCCTTTAGTGCTCAGGTGAAAGGATCCCATGGGCAGTGGCTTCAGGTTTAGGGATCCTCCTCAGCAACTGGAGAGGTAAGGAGAAACCAGGGAACAACAAGCTGCCATCCATCCCTCGACTTCTGAAACCACAAGTAAGGGGAGATAGACTGGGGAGACCTGCTCACCTGAGACCCCTTTCCTTCCTAACAGTGTCTGTGAAGTTAACCCCTGGTGACCAAGTCTCAGGAAATCTTATTGCTAGAAAGTCTTTCCCTGTAGTGAGTGGGGAAGGGGCCCCCGGTACCAGGAGGAATCTTAACTGTTAAGAAAGTTCCCCAGCAATCAAGAGACTGGCGCCCTAGTTGAGGACCACACCAGGCCTCCGCTCTTAGGGACCTTTTAACCTAGCTCAGCCAGCTCAGCTAAGATAGGAGGACATGTCCTCTGGCCCAGTGTCCCACCCAAGTCTCAGTGTCCCCATCAGTAAAGGAGGAGCATTCTGAACCCTAGATGCATCACTGGTTTCACACTGGTCTGGTTTTCCCAATGACTGTCCGGTGGGGGGGGTGGGGATTCAGGAGAGAGAATAAAGGGGGTTGAGTTAGAGGCACGGCCCCACTGCACCCCATCTAAGATGCCACTCAGCATAGAGTTGAGGGAATCACAATGTTCAAGGGCAGTCTGGTTTTGGCATGGAGCTCCTAGAGGAAGGAGGGCCAGGGGTCTGCACTCCTGAGCTGAAGGAGAGGTAGCCACCGCCCACTCCCATTCCCAGGAAGCTGGTTCCTTGTCATCCTCATGTCTCCCGGAACACCATGGGCCTGGGCTACCTCCGTCAGAGATGACACAGGTCAGAGGGGCCCTCCAGGAGGCCGGGGGTGGGGGTCAGAGGGGTTGTGGGCCTGAGACTGGGCAGCTGCTGACCGTTTCCTGTGTCAACACCATCTGGACCCACTTCCCAATTCTCGGGATTCCTCAGGGATCAAGGAGGGGGTGGGGGTGGGGCTCCTTGTCCCTGGACCGCGGCTTGGGATTGGGGGGGCCCCTACCGTCACGGCCCTCACCGCTAATGACAGGTTTGAGCTGTTTCTGTGGCTGGCCTGCCTCGTCACCCCCCAGAAGCCAGACAGGACCCCCCAGGGACAGACAGACGGACACACACAGCCTGGGACCTGCTGACCTCACACCCAGCCAGTACAGCCTTACCAGGAGCCAGCACGGCAGCAGGGACCCCTGGCCAGTCCCCAGGGGCTGAGAGCACCTTTCCCTGTGTCTGTGAGCGTTTGGAGGGCCCGGGAATCCTGCTGCCCCAGGCTCAGGTCTCCCCAGTGGCCATCTTTTCTTGTAACTGTCTTCTCTTTCTGGGTCTCTGTTGTCCTCTATGTCTGTTTGTCCCTTGTGATTTCTTGGGATTCCCTAACTCTACCTCTGTCTCTCGTTGGTCTCTTGTCCTTGCCTCAGAAGTGGTCTATTGTGTCCCTACTCTGGCCTGGAGAAAAGCCAGGAATCCCTCACAACTCACGGCCCACCTGTAGCCATAGTGAGGTGGAAGAAATCTGACCCTATAACTCACAGCAAAGATGAGAAACTAGGACCACTCTGGGAGCCCTGACCTGACCTAGATGTGACCTTCCCCATGCACAGAGCTCTCCAGAGTGCAAAAAGGCCTTAAGTTTGCCTCCACCTGCCTTCAAATGAAGTTTAGGGCCTGGACTTCTAGGTCTAAGAGAGAAGAGCTAGTGCCTGGACCCCTGGGTCTGAGAGAGGAGGCCTGGAGTCTAGACCTCTCAGAGACGTCTCAGAGAGGAGGGCAAGGACTCTGATCCCTGGTTCTGAGGGAGTGGGCTAGAACTGGACCTCTGAGTCTCATGGTGGAGAGGCAGGGCCTAGCCCCCTGGGTCTGAGTTAGGAGGTACCAATCCTGACTCCCTGAAGTAGAAGGGGCTGGCAATCCTGGTGTTTCTCCCAGACTGGAAGCAATCCCAGTCCCCCATCCCCTCAGGCCAGTCCACCCCTCAGGCTGGTGGCCTGAGTCACTTTGGCTGGCCCCATTGGTATGGGGGGGCTACGTCAGCTCTCCCTTCAGTGACGCAGCCTCGGGGGGCCCCCCACGCTGAGTCAGCCGGAAACAGGCCCCCTGAGGGGCGGAGACCCAGTGGTCAGAGGCTTGGGTCCTAGCAGGAATCCAGCGCTGGGCAGGCCCCTGGGGGCCTCAGAGGGGTAGCTGCGACAGACTGAGAAATGCAAAGCTCTCACCTGAGCGATGAGGTCATGCCCACTAGGGGGCTGTGACCTCACCTCCTTGGGGACCAGAGCCGTCTCCCCCAGTGGTGGTAGATGTGGAGGGCAGCGCCCCACCCAGCCCCACCACACACACAGGCTCAGAGGGAGGCCCCACATGGGGTATACAGAGAGGTCTTGGGAAACCCGGTCCCCTCCTCGAGAACGCAGATCCCATCTGTCCATGCCAGTGCTATGCTTGGGAGGAGGAGAGTTATGGACTTCAGGGTTGGTGTCTGTCCCTCTCTCCCTTTCTGGTGCTCACCCACTGTGCACCTGGGTGGGCACTGCTGCATCCCCACACTTGCAGGCATCTCTCCTTTATAGACCTCTGTCCTGTCTCCCACTCTGTGACACCATCTAGGTCTCTGGCAAGCCATTAGGTCACTCCATCTCCCCCACTCCCAGTCTTTCCTGGGGCTCCATCTCTGTCCCCCTGGATGATTAATTAAAGATAGCAGGGGGTGGGCACTGGAGATGTAGCTCAGTGCACCACAGAACCTGGACATGACGGCTCACACCTGTAACCCCAGCACTTGAGAGGCTGAGGTAGGAGGATTGCTCTGAGTTCAGGACCAGCCTGGGCTACAAAGTGAGACCCTGTCTCCCCCACCCCCCCCCCAAAAAAAAAGGTAGCAGTGGCTAACACCAGGTGCTTCTTTGTGCTTTAGCTGAGGGAACTCACCACTGTGATGAGGTGTCCTTGTTATCCCCATTGCACCAGTCAGGAAACTGAGGCACAGAGGGGAAATATCACGTGATGACTCTCCCATCTATGGAGCGGCTTTTTAGGGAGGGCGGTACTGGGATTTCAAACTGAGATACATCTCTAGCCCTTTTTTGTTTGTTATCCACTCATTCATTTTTGTGTTACTACAGATTGAGCCCAGGACCTTCACACTGTGCTGTACCCCCATATCCCCAGCCACCCCCTTTTTTTGAGACAGGCTTTTCTCTGTGATATAGGCTGGTTCTGAATTTACTATATAGTCCGGGCTATAAGGCTGGCTTCAAATGCACTGCAATCCTCCTGCCTCCCCGATTGCTGGGATTACACACATGCACCAACCACCATGCCTGGTTTATGTGGTGCTGCCAAATTGAACCCAGGGCCTTGTACTTACCAGCCAAGTGCTTTAACTGCTGAACTGTGCCCCCAGCGCTTCCCCCTCAAGCCCATTTTGTCATTTATTTATTTATTTATTTTTGAGGCAGGGTCTCACTCTGCAGCCCAGGCTGGTCCTGAACTCACTATGGAGCCCAGGCTGGCCTGGGAACTCACTGCAGTCCTCCTGCCTCAGCCTTCCTAGCGCTGGAATTACAGGCATGCACCACCACAGCCAGTTTAGGTGGTGCTGGGGAATCTAACTGGGATAACTCAGCTCAAGCTAGGAAAGTTCTTTAACCACCGAGCTATTCCTCCAACCCGTTTTTGTTGTTGTTGTTTTTGGTTTGTTTTTTTTTAGGCAGAGTCTTGCTCCATAGTCCAGGCTAGTCCTGAATTCACCATGTAGACAAAGCTGGCCTTGAATTCACAGCAGTCCTCCTGCCTCAGCCTCCCAAGTGCTGGGATTACAGGCATGTGCCACCATGCCTGGCTTACGTGGTTCTGGGGAATCAAACTAACTGTTGGGCTATTCCTCCAGCCCTTTTGAGACAAGGTCTTGTTAGGTCACCCCATTGTCCACATCAGGCTTGAATTTGCAATCCTCCCACCTCAACCTCCCAGAGTTCAGGTATTAAGGGCTTTTATTTGTTTACTTATTTATTGGCTTTATTTTTAATTTTGAGACAGGGTCTTGTTAAATTGCTAAATTGTTCACCTGGGCTCAAACTCGCACTCCCGCCTCAGCCTCCCAGAGCACTAGCATTACAGGCATGTGCCAGCTCGCACGTCTTGGGTCCTCTTCCTCTGGGTCCCTGGTCTCTTGTCTCTGATTCTCCCACCCTCAGGCATCTCCCTGCCCCTGATCCCCTGTGTGTCCCCACTGCCCAGTCCCAGGAATGGACATCACCTTCTAGCATCTGTCTTCTCACCTCTGTCTCCATCTCTACCACCCTGGCCCTCAAGGTCCCTGTCCCTCGTCCCCACGGGCTCTCTGGGTCTCCTCGTGCCGCGCATGTTGTCTCCACCCCTGGCTCCCAGGACCTGTCTCTGCGGGCTGTCCTCTGCCTCTCAGGTGGCCGCAGTGTCTCCATCTCTGTCCCTGTGCCTCCATCTCCTCCCCAGGCCTATGACTCCTGCCTCTCCATCCCACTCTGCCTGTCCTGTGGGTCCCTGCCGGGCCAGACCCCCATCCACCACCGGGCCCCAGCTCTGGAGAGCCTGTGTCTGCCTTGGCGGTGGAGGTGGAGGGAGGGGACGCCAATGACCTCACCGGCCCCTCTCAGACCACCCCCCCTTCACTTTTCAACTTTTCCAACTTTTCTTCCGTGCCCTCCTCTGAGCGAGGCGGCGGCGGGAGCCCTGCGAGGCAGCCGGCTCGTCTGAATGGAAAAGGCAGGAGGGAGGGTGAGTCAGGATGTGTCAGGCCGCCCTCCCCTGCCGCCTGCCCCCCGCCCGCCCGCCCCGGCCCCCTATATAACCCCCCAGGCGGACATACTCCCTCAGTGCCGGCCCCGGCTGCTCACACGCACATGCGTCCCCTCCCCAGGCCCCGGCCCAGCTGACCCCGGGCTCCCCTGGCAGTGGACAGGGAAGGAAGGGTTAAAGG
Source organism: Ctenodactylus gundi (assembly GCA_004027205.1). Taxonomy (NCBI): domain Eukaryota; kingdom Metazoa; phylum Chordata; class Mammalia; order Rodentia; family Ctenodactylidae; genus Ctenodactylus; species Ctenodactylus gundi. Next base: position 144,462 of record PVKB01002218.1, on the reverse strand, counting down.
CCCCCGGATCCCTGCCCCCTGCCGTGGGGAACCCCTGGCCTGTGGGGACATGAACTGTAAGTTGGTTCCAGTTCATTGGGTGTGGGTACAGAGGACGGGAAGGTGACCAGGAAGCGGGGACAGAGAGGGACAGAGGAGAGTGGGACTCACAGGCAGAGGCATGGAGAGAAAGTAAGAGTCGGGGAGAGATGGGCACAGAGAGGGCCCGGGAGCGGCCTGATCAGAGCGCAGAGGAGGACAGGCCGGACGGGACGAGCGGCAGATGCTGCGAGGTGATCCCCCAGGGCTCGGGCACGCAGGGACTCAGCGGGGACGGAGGGACGCAGACAGGCTCGGGAAGGGAAACTGAGGCAGGGAGTCCCAGGAGCGGAGAGCAGCCCCGGGGTTTGGGTCGGGGCAGGGGGCGCGGGCTGAGGGCAGCCAGCCGGACGCGCGGACAGACGGCGGCGGGGAGGGGCCGGAGACTGGGCGGGCCGGGGGTGTGCGGAGGGAGCGCTGCGGGCTGAGGGGCGCTGATTGGCTGGCGGCGCGGGGGGCGGGCCCGAGATGGGCGGGGCCGGGGGGATGGGTGGCCGGTGCGGGACCGGCCCGCGTCCCCGGTCGCCGCGTCGCTGGAGTCCGAGTCCGGCTGCGGGAACCCCTCGGTCCGTGCTCATTCCTTGACCAGGTGCGCCGGCCTGGCGCGTCCACTTGGGCGGCTTCGGGGGCGCGCCGTCGCCCGGGGCGGGCGTCTGCGGCTCCGGCCGGCCTCGCTGCTGCCCCGCGCTCAGGCCCGCCGCGGCTCCCGGCCCGGGAGGGGGCAGGTTCTGGCCTGTGTCTCCCCCCGCGTGCCCCGCCCCGGGGCCCAGATTCCGGCGTCCGGGGGCGGACGGGAGACGCCCGGCCCGTCTACCCGCCCCGGGCCGCGTCTGCTCCGACGGGCGGGGCGCCGGGCCGCGAGGGCAGAGTAGCTGGGGGAGCCCGGCCCGCCCTGGGCCTGGAGACCGCGGGCCTCCTCCCTCGGACCCGGGGGCAGGAGCCAGTTCCCCTCCCTTGGACCCGGCGCAGGAGCCAGGTTCCCGCCTTCCTCAGACCCAAGGGTCCAGTCCTTCGCCCTCAGTTCCTGGATTCAGAACCCAACCCCTCTCCCTCAGACCCAGGGGTCCAGGCCCCAGCCCCCCTCCCTCAGACCCAGGGTCCGGCCTGAACTGTTTTCCTCCCTCCCCCAGGTGTTTGCTGCCTGGTGGTGCTGAGCCTCTGGCTGGACAGTGCTGTTGCCCCTGGGCCACCACCTGGTCCCCCTCGATCCTCCCCAGACCCTCGGACCCAGCTGGACATGACCGTCTTCCAGACCCGCTCTCTCCTGGCCTACACTCGGCAGCTGGCCACACTGCTGGTAGGAGCCTGGAAGGGCTGGGCTGGCTCCAGCATGATGACAGAGATCAGTCACTGAGGAGTCTTCAGGACAGCCAACTGCAGGGTCAGAGCCAGGGGAGGGAGAGTTTGGGGCCTGAATTGGGGGACTAAATCCTCCTCACTGCTTTTTTTTCTGCACTAGAGGGACAAGTTCCCAGCTGACGGGGACCACAGCCTGGACTCCCTCCCGACCTTGGCCATGAGTGGGGGAACCCTGGGAGCCCTGCAGGTAGGGACTGAGCTGTGGAGGGGTCTGCAAGAGGTCAGTCAGAGGGACTAGGGCAGGGCAAGTCTTGTGTCATGTGATTCCTGACACCCTTGTCTTGGTCTCCAGTTGCCAGGAGTGCTCACAAGGCTTCGAGCTGACCTGATGTCCTATCAGAGGCATGTGCAGTGGCTGCGCCGGGCAGGTGTCCCTTCCCTGAAGACCATGGAGAGTGAGCTGAGCTCCCTGCAAGGCAGGCTGGACCATCTCCTGCGACGGCTGCAGCTCCTGGTACACCCTGTCTCCTGGTGCCTTGCACCTCCAACCCTGATCCCTGAGACTGCAGATCCCAGACAACCCTGAGGATCCAGCCCAGACCTGAGCCCTGTTCGAAGGCTGATCCTCAGAGCCCCATGATTCTGTGTCCCTGAGGCCTCATACCCACCAAATCCTGCCCAGAATCTCCAAACTTTCACCCCGAATCCCTGACACCCCATAATCCATGGTCTCATGTCTTTACAATCACAACTTGGAGACTCTGCGACCCCACAGCCTGAGATCTAGCCCAGAAGCTACAGGCCTTGTACCCAGAAACTGAAGATCCCCCGCCTGAGACACTGACATGGTAGAATTCAGATCGTCACCCTGAGGAACCACAGGCTTCCAGAGCTAAGGTCCCAGCCTTCAGCAGAGTGGGGAAGGAAGTATAAGGCCTTGAGCCTGCCAACCTGAGACCCATTGCACAGCACCAGGCATTAAGGACCTGGACCTGGGGTCTCAAAACTCAGATCCCAGACTGGGTCCCCCTGGTCTGTCTTCCAAGATTGAAAATCCTGAAACCTCAAATCTTGTGAGCCTGAAAGACCCCAAAACTCTGACCTCCAAAGCCCCAGACTCAAGACTCTGAGACCAGAAGACTGTATTATTTATCATTATTTATTTACTTATTTTGTGGCTCTGGGGATCAAGCCCAGGGCCTCCACAGTGAGCTACATCCCCAGATCATTTACATGGAACTTCATTCTCAGCCCATTTTTGTTTTTAATTTGGAGACAGTCTTGCTAAGCCACTAAATTGTACAGGCTAGGCTTGAACTTGGGATTCTCCTGTCTCAAGTTCAAGGATTAAAGGCCTGTTCCACTGGGCCTAGCTGAAGCAGACAACTTCAGACCTCAGTTCCTAGGGCTGACTCCAAAGACCATGGGCTGTAAAATCCAGTTCCTAGCTCTGACACCCCAGACGTAAGGCCCCAGGCATTATCGTAGCTCAGGGTCCCCACATCTAAAGCCCCAGCCCTGAGATTTTTACCCCAGATTTAAGCCCCCAAAATTTTGCTCCCAAATTTGGGCACCTTCCACAGAAGTCTAGCTCCAATGTGTCAGCTCTGCCCACCTTGAGAGGCCCCAAATCCTCACATAGCCAGGGCAGGACACCAGCCCCAAGAACCTGGACCTGGAAGCCCACCCTTATGATGGCTGCCTTTGGACCCCAACCTCAATTTTTGTAACCCAAGACCTTGAAGAGCTCCCTGAACAGACACCTCATTCCCCTTTTCCCAGAGACTGCAAATATGCAGCTGGGACTGCTCCAAGACCACCCTAACCCCCCCCCCACCCCACAATTTACTAACTTTTATCCTCTCCTTACAGATGACCCGCCTGGCCCTGCCCCAGGTGCCCCCGGAATCCCCAGCGCCTCCCCTGTCCCCGCCTACCTCAGCCTGGGGAGGCATCAGGGCGGCCCACGCCATCCTCGAAGGGCTGCACTTCACTCTGGACTGGGCCATGCGGGGACTGCTGCTGCTGAGGACTCGGCTGTGACCCAGGACCCCAAGTCTCCATCTTCAAAGCCACATCTTATTTATTTATTTATTTTGGGACTGGGACATGATGGTCTGGGGACTCTCCCCTCCCCCTGCTCCCTTTATAGATACAGTCCCTTTAGAAGACCTGGGCGGGGTGAAGGGCACCTGTGCCTTATTTATACTTATTTATTTAAGAAGGTGGGGGTGGGAGGCAGGTAGGTGCGTGGGTCCTCCATGAGGAAGACAGACTTGAGACCCCAGATTTCTGTGTCTCTAGAAGTCTTTCCACAGTGTCCTCCTGATTCCTTCCCCCCCGGGGCCTAGGCAGGAGCATATATTATTTATTGAACAATTACTTTTTAATGTTTAGATGGGAAGGGAGGGAAAAAGGAAGCCTGGGTTTTGGTACAAAAATGTGAGGACTTTTGTGAGACAGACAACAGGGAACTAAAATTGTCTTGCACATCCCCTGGTGGGTCATCTCTGAGACCTGGGGCCTGGATACCTCAGAGGTCCTGAGTGGGCCCAGCAGGGGAAGGGAGGACTGGATGAGTTTGAGCCTCACCTGCTGCCCTGCCCTTCACAGGTCCTCAATAAATATCTCATGGAAGGTTCCAGAAGGTCACCCTGTGACTGACAGTACTTGATCAGGACAAGGCTACCAGCCAAGGTCATTCATTTTGGCACATTTGGAAACGACCTAGATGCCCAAGGGTGGGGGATCATTAACTAAAACATGACACATCCACATAATGTAATAGCACCTGGTCATAAAGAGGGGTGCTCCAGGAGAGAAGAGGGTTCCAGACACTGTAAGCAGTCTCAGGACATGAGAACAGCAGGCTGCACACCCACTGTGTCACACCAGTTGTGTTCCTCTTTCTGTATAAACGGACTTGAAGAGAAACCGAGAGGGAAATGCAGCAAAATGCTGACAGTAACGCGTCAGGGCTGAAAGTGACAGGTGGACGCCGTGTGGCTTTTATTGTTTGCACTTGTATTTTCCAGACTTTCTGCCATTTCTGTATTTTGCATGACACATTTAAAAATAATAATAAACACTATTTTTAGAATGATGGGATACTGGCCTTTCCTTCCCCCTCTCTGCCCCCAAATATAGCGTCTTTATTAAAGAATAAGGCACACCTGAATTTGGGCCCTTGCTCTGGGCTGTGCTCTGACTGTGGACTTTTAACTTGCACAGTTTCCTGGGAGATGCTGTGTTACTGATGCGGGAAGCTGACCCCAGACAGGTGGGGCAGGGCTTCTGTTGCTCCTTTTCACACACTAGAATGACAGAATTCGGATTAGTTTTTCCTTTTTAAAATTTTGGTGGTGCTGGACATTGTCCCCAGGGCCTTGCACGTGCTAGGCAAGCATTCTGTCTACCACTGAGCTCCACCCAGCCCTTTATTGTCTTGTGTTACTGGGGACTGGACAGGTGCACCAACACTGAGCTACATCCTCAATACCATGATTTTTCATTTCTATTTTGAGACAGGTTTCTGTAAGCTGCCCAGGCTAGCCTTGAACTTTGGATCCTCCTGCCTCAGCTTCCTCAGTGGCATGCACCACTGTACCTGGCAGAATTATGATTCTGATCTGGGTTGGGCTCACCCCAAAGCTGGTGTTCCTTTGTTTACATCTCAGGGCACAGGGATCATTGACTTGGACCCCTACATATTAGCAATGAGGAAAGTGTGGCCGATTTATCCAGGGTCTACAGAAGGGTCAGTGTCAGAGCTGGGACTTAGGACAACCCCCAGTGAGGCCGTGTCCTCCCAAATTCAGGGGGAGGGGTGGCCACTCTGACTCTGGAGCTGTGATACATGCATCCCAGCCAGAGAATAGGCCCCCAGAGTTCCAGGATGAGGCCCCTGTATGGCAGTGAGGTCACAAAGCCCCCAGTGGCTCCTCCCTAGCGGAGTATTGTCCACTCCTGGAGGCCCATGGCCACAACCCATGTCCCCCAGTCCTGGGGAAGCTCCATTATCTGTAACCACTGAGCTCAAGGGGCCAAGGCTGGTGGTTGGGATGGCCGGGTGGGTTTTACCTGGGTCCTGGGTCCTAAGTCCCTAACTGATCTGAGCCTACAGCCATCATGAACCGCTTTTGGAACATCTGGCATGCCCAAAAACCCCACAGTCCCCAGAAGTGGGTCCCCATTCTGGGGGAGCTGCAGAAGACCCTCCAGAAGGGCGAGTACCTGCCCCTCTGCCCAATACCCATGTTCGAGAGCAACTTTGTCCAGGTCCCTGGTCCCTGCATCCTGGAGGGAGAGGGTGGGATGGGAGCAAGACCATCTGGGCAGGGGACTTCAAGGGATGGGGGAGGAACTGGAGGGATCTCAGGCTGGGGGAGCTGGAGGCATGATTGAGGAAGGAGTGGTCCCAGCTCTTGACCTGGGCCAACTCAGGTGACAAATTGCGGGAGCCCCGTGTTCGTGCATCACAGAGCCAACAAGGTGACCATGGGTGTGGCTGCTTCCCTGCCCGGCCTGGTGCTACCTGACATCCTGCTGACTGCTCGCCCCAGGGGACAGGGCTACCCTGGCCTCGTCCTCACTAGGTGCGTTCCACCCTGCCCTGGGCCCCTGCAGGCTAGCCTCTGGCTCTACCTGCACTTACTGCCTCCCCAGGCTGATCCCACTGCGCCTTGTGCACCTCTATGTCCATGACATGGCTGCCTGGCGCCTGAAGCTGCGCCTTGTCACCGGCCGCTGCTACTACCTGGCGCTTGAGGCCCCTGACCACGAGGTGGGCTTCCTCTTCAACCGCTGGATCCATCTCATCAACCTGTTGCGGGGTCCTGCAGCCACCTGGGTCCCAAGGACCCTGTGCACATCTCCAAAGAACAGGTCCTCGGCTCCAGCGCCTGCCTCCACGTGGCACTTCCAGGTAGGACCTCCAACACTGACACCTTAGGGACACAGGCACTGGAAGCCACAGTCCAGAGTCCATGGGCCCCAGGAAAAGGGGTTGAGGCCTGGCTTGTTGGGGTCTAGGGAGGAAGCCTGTGGGATACTGCTGCTGTGTCAGTTATGGGGATACGGAGCTGAGGGATGTGACTGCCCTCCTTCCCCACAGGACCGAGCTCACGGCAGGCGTGCAGGTGAGTGGGCGTTGGCTGCCCACAAGGCCATCCTCTGTGTCCAGATTCTGCCCCTCTGGGATGGACAGAGCTCCAGCACATGGCTCTGTCCCCTGATTTCCTCTCACTGAGTCCCCCATGCTCCCTGGTCTCTTCCATGTCCCTTGTGGCCCCTGACTCTTCTTCTCTCATCACCCCAGGTCCAGCCCCAGTTGCCAAGCCCACCTTTTCCTATAATGTGCAAATGGCTCAGAAACAAAGGAAGACCAAGGTGAGCTCCCTGAACAGCTGGGCTAGGGGCACTGGCCGCCTCTCCCTCACCAGCCTGCCTCTCCCCTGGCCCTTCAGCGCAGGTTCCGCTCTCAAGCCGTGGGAGACTCCGTTCCTCTTGTCTGGTCACAGCTGGGGCATGTTCATGATAACAAGAAACCCACCAAGGAGAAGTATACCAAGGGTCTTGATGAGGGGGAGGGACAGAAAAGGACCTGGCCCAGATGTCCCCAGGGTCCCACCATATTGCTCTTACAGGTTCCAACCAGATGCCTATCCTGACAGTTCTAACACCAAAATCCACATTGCTAGTGAGACAGCCCCTTCCCAGGGCACCACGTGTGTACCCACACAGGGCTCTCATCGCTTCCCTGAGGACTCAGGCAGCATCCTGCCCAGAAGGAAGGCCAGCATCACCATCCGCACCATCTTCAGCATCATCTCTAACACCATCAACCAGGAGCAGACCTCCTCAAAGGCCAGCTGGATTTGAGGCCTGGGGCCTGAAACACTTGGTCTGAGGGAGGAGGTCTGGGACCAGAACCTGAGTCTGATAGAGAACTAGGGCTTGGAGCCCTGGATCTGAGGGAGAAGGGCCAGGACCTGCACCTCTAGGTCTGAGAGACAAAGGCTGAGGTCCTGGGTCTAAGGGATGAGTGCTGTTACCCAGACCCCTGGTCCTGAAGGAGGAGGGCTGAGACCTGGAACCAGGTCTGAGGGAGAAGAGCTGTGGTCTGGTCCCCTGGGTCTGAGAGAGGAGGGCTGGGGCCTGGACCTGATTCTGAAGGAGGACGCCTGGGCCTAGACTCCTGGGTCCAAGGAAGATGGGCTGGAGCTGGATCTCTGAGACTCTGAGAAGGAGACTGTGGGCAAGACTCCTGAGTCTTGGTTCTCTCTGGCCCTGACCATATATCCTTACATTCATTACAGACCTGCACATCTGATTCTGATGGGGCTGCACGCTGGGAAGATTTGCTTGAGACCCCATCACACTGTGTGTCCAGTGACAGCCCTGACTTCACCCTGCTGCGCCCATATGATTGTTTGGAGACACTTCTTTGGCAGCAGGTCCTTGAGGACCTCATCGATCCAGACTCCAGCACTCCATCCTCTTCTACTTTGGTCTCATCTTCCTACCCTCATCCCATCTACCTCTTCCCACCCTGCCCCTCATTCCCCAGGTCTCATGACAAGGCTGGACAGATGGCTTCAGGGCTGGGCCCAGGACCACCACCCTCCCGGAAGGCTTCTCCTGGCAGGTGGTGGAAGGCACCATTCATTATGGACCAGTCTCAGAAGGTGCCAGCTGTGCCAGCACCATCCCAGAGGGTCCCTGTTAGACCAGCACCACCTCAGAAGGCCCTTGTTATGCCAACACCATCCCAGAGGGCCCCTGTTAGACCAGCACAACCCCAGAAAGCCCGCATTATGGCAGCGTCACCCCAAAAGGCCTCCATTATGCCAGTACCACCCCAGAAAGCCCCTGTTATGCCAGTGCCATCCCATAGGGTCCCTGTTATGCCAGCACTATCTCCGAAGGCCCCTGTTAGACCAACACCATCCCAGAAGGCCCCCACTAAACCAGCGCCACCCCACAAGTTCCCCATTGTACGGACACCATTCCCAGAGGCCTCAGCTCTTCGAGCCCTATCCCTGAAGGCCCCTGTTATACCTCGGTCATCTCAGAAGGCCCCACCCACATCAACTATTTCTCAAAAAACCCGAGACACACGTGGCCCATCCCATCAGACCCCAGTTGGACTTGCTGCACCCCAGAAACCACCACCCCTTTCTCAGAAGGTACCTGCTAATCCCCAGAAGGCTGTTTCTTCCCCTGCCCCAAAGAAGGAATTTCCAGCCCTACCTACCTTGTCCCAGAAGACTCCAATCACAGGCCTGCAACACCAGATGGCAGTATTGTCACCCACTCGGTCCAGGGAGGTCCCGGCACAGCTTGACGAAAGGCCAGGAGGAGCTCCTGGAGGTGGCATAATTGAAAGCAGCAAGGGTGAAGGAACCCCCCAGCCCATGGCAGTAGTGGAGGCTCTGGACACAAACATGATGGAGACAAAGACCCACAAAACATCCCTGGAGCTGCCCAGCACCACAGCCACCAAGGAGTTGGAGGTGCTGAGGAGCAAAACCTGGGAGGTCACCCAGGGAGACCTGAGGGGCAGGGGGAGGTTGGAAAGCAAGGCCTGCCACACGAAAGAGGAGGTGACCCTGGACATGCCCGACATGAGATCCACAGAGGTGGGGCAGAGGAAGAGATGGGTGAAGACCCAGGAGGTGGCCACTGAGGGCCCTCACGTGAAACACAGCAGGTCTTTCTCTGTGGAAGGACTCGCCCTGGCCAAGCTCATGATCATGGCCAACTCTAAACAGCAACCCTTGAGGCCACCCTTGGCCTCCCTGCCCTTCTGGCTCCCCATGACCTCCCAGGCATCAACCATGTCTGCGGTGGCCTCACTGTCCTTTGGACCCAATCGGTTGTCCTTGCAGGAGGGGGCACCAGTGGTGGTGAGGGAGCAGCCAGAGTTTCACTCCAGGAAGGACACACAGCATCAGTGGGTGGAGAGGGAGCTGCCCCAGGACCCAGTGGGGCCTTCCAAGGTGCCCCTCAGCTCCATGCCTAAGTCAGACAGCCCAAAGATGGCCACCACCTCACAAGTTCCCATCCCCTTACCAGCCTCACTGTGGGAGGACCTGCCGTCCCCTCCCCTTCCAGAAGCCCCTGTCCTCAGGACAGAGGCCTTGGCCAGGGTGCCCCAGCAGCCCACAGGAATCTCTCAAGAGCCCAAGAGGAAGGCAGACCAGAATCCTCTGGCCACAAGGTTGTCCCCAGAAACTCTGCAGCCCGTTCTCCTAGAAATTGACAGTATGAGTGGTGTGGCCAAGAAGGCAGGGAGGACAAAGGAGAAGCCACATGTCCTTCATCCTTCAGCCAGGTACGCAGGGTTAGCCACTGGGCTTACTGTCATCCTTGTTACCGGCAGGGTACAAGAGATCATGACTTTAGTTGTCCACGTCGTCTCGCTCTCTTTTCTGGCTAGTTTCTATTTGCCTCGAGGTTGACTGTGTGCCAGGCACTCTCCCGGGCAGTGGATACAGACCAAGTGGTGAGGGTGATGGTGGCAGGATGCAATACTGACCTCTAGAGGACAGGGACTGGGTGTGCCGTTGGCCACCATACACTGCACAGGATGGCCCCTGCTGTAACACAGGTTGCCCTGGGAGTCTACAGAATCATTTGAAGACCTAAAGTAAGCAGGGCATGGGAGTGCTAGCCTGTACTTCCAGCACTGAGGAGGTGAGAGGCTGGAGCAAGAGGATTGCAAGCTCGAGCCCAGCCTGGGCAACTTAGCAAGACTTTATCTCAAAATAAAAACGGCTGGGTGGCAGAGTACAGCTCAGTGCTTAGCACGCTGCAGGCCATAGCCTGAATTGCCAACACCAAAAAGAAAACACACTGGCTTGAGGAAGCAATGGAGGGAGGCACCCCTGAGGTCGGAACCTGTGTACTTGCTGTGTCCAGAGTGAGGGTCCCAATGTTGGGGTCCTGGTGTGGGAAAGGTAGTCAAAGAAATAATGGGGTGCACCTCATCTCTGGATACTGCAGACAAAGATTGTGACCAAACATGATGGCAAAGGCCTGTCATCCCAGCACCCTGGGAGACTAAGAGAGGAAGATGGAAAATTCAAGGCTGTCTTGGGCAACTTAGTTACTTAGCAAGATCCTGTCTCAGAATTAAAAAAAAAAAATGATTGGGGATGTAGTTCAGTGTAAAGGCCCAGGGTTTAATCCTCAGTACTGGAATAGTAGATAGACAGATGAGAGACAGATAGAGGGCAGAGACTGTGGGTGTAACTCAGTGGGAGAGCACTTGCCTCACATGCACAAGGCCCTAGGTTGGTCTACAGCAAGGCCAAAAAAATAAAAAGGAGAGGGCACTTTGGTAAACTGTAGGCTGAAGCAGAGTGTCAAATCCATTTATGTCAAAAAAGGTTCTCTGATTAGAGGCAGGGAAGGGCCAGGACCAAGAGAGCAGAAGGAGGCTGTGACAATGGCCTAGTAGGAAGAGATGAGAGAGACTTGGACAGGGTGGAGGTGATGGAGGTATTGAGGAGCCTACACTCCACAGGTGCCTTGAAAGCCACGCCAACAGACTGCCTCCAGGATTAGGCACGAGACAGATGAGGATGTGGGAGGCCTGAGGTCCGAAGAACCCCAAGGGTGGCCATGGCAGCAGTGGGGAAGATGGTGGGTGAGAAGGTGTGGGGAGATCTGGAATTCCATGCTGCTCATCTGGATTCTGTGACGGCCAGGGAAGATTCAGTGTGGGCAGCAGGATCCAGGAGTAGAGCTCCAGGGAAAAGATTTGGGGGTCATGATATGTGCAGTCGGTGAGACGAGGAGGTCACCTGCGAGTGCGGATGAAGTGGAAACAAAGGCCAGTGTGTTTCAGAAAAGCAAACAAACAAAGTCCAGCGTGGTGATTGCATAACTGCAATTCCAGCACTCTGGGAGTTCAAGCCCAGCCTTGGCAAGTTAGTGAGAATCTGAAAAAAAAAAAGATGAAAGAGAGAGAGAGAGAGAGAGAGAGAGAGAGAGAGAGAGAGAGAGAGAGAGAGAGTATCAGGCAGTGATGGGAACATTCCAAGCACCGTGAAGAAGGTGTTAAGGGCTGTGGTGGCCAAGACGGGTGGACCTGTGGTGTATCAGCCAGGAGGTGGCACCAGGGAGGGCAGAGGTTGAGCGTGTAACTCAGTGGGAGGACACTTGCCTCACATGCATAAGGCCCTGGGCTGGTCGACAGCAAGGCCAAAAACAAAGATGAGCATTCCTTGTCTGTAAAATGACCAGAATAGGCAAATTCATACAGATAGAAAGTATGGGGGTGATACCTGCTCTGATTACCTCTTGGCTTCTTGGCCAAGAATCTTTTTCTCTTTTGTTTTATCCAATAAATTTTTGCTTGCTAGAAGGAAAAGAAAAAAGAAAGTAATTTGGAGCCAGGCTTGGTAGCTCATGCCCATAATCCCAACTCTTTGGGAGGCTGAGGCAGGAAGATTGCCAAATTTGAACCCAGCTTGGGTAATTTAGTGACATGGTGAGATCCTGTCTCAAAACTAAAAGACAAAACAAAAATACCCTGGATTCAATCTCTAGCAGAGAGAGAGAGGGAGAGAGAGAGAGAGAGCACGAAAGGGAGATTTGAGGTCGCTGAATGACAACGGTCAATTTTACTAGTGTACACTTAAAGCCTTGGGTAGGTGTTGCCTTCTCAGTCTTCCAAACCCCGGTTTTCCCTCCTTGTAGCACGTGGCGCTCCTAGCCCTTTCAATAGCAGTCGCAGGGGACTCGACCTACGTCAGCAAACATCCAGAGGAGTCCATCAGAGCCAGGTACTTCTGGATTCTGCAGACCAGATCCTGGCCCGGGAGGGATTGCTAAGAGCCAGGACCTTCCTCTTCCTTTTTCCTCTTTGCCTCAGGCGCGCACCCCAAACTGTGAGCTGCAGTGTGCTGAACAAGCCGGTTTGGGGGTTCTCTTTCATCGGCGGAGACCAGAGCTATCTATACATTTCCAAGGGGTGGGGGGAGACAGGGGCGGGGGAGGGACAGGGCGAGTAGAAATTAAAAGCCTGAGACAGCCCAAGGACCTCCTCAGTGCCAGTGTGCCGTGCACGCGGGCCACAGGGGGACATGGGAAGGAGGACGCAGCCTGGCGGTGCCCATTGGCTGGGGCTCCCGGGGTCCCAACCAATCCGGTCTCGGGGCTGTGCTTTCTGGAGCTGCGCGGGGACACCGTCGTCCCCCCTCTCCCCGCCTCCCCAAGCCTCAAAAACCAGGGCCGCCTCCGAAAACACTAGGACAACCGTTCCCGCGACGCGTTGACATCGGTCTGGTGAGGGCAGGACTGCTGGGCTCAGGGTGGGCTCGGGAGCTGGATGAGATCGGAGCGGGGACACCCCCAGGCTCTTGACGGAGCCCCCTCCCATTCCGAAGGAGCTGCCGCCTCCGTAGATGTTGAATGTCGAAGCTCAGAAGCCCCCCAAGGGGAAATGGACCACGCCGCCTTTCGATCCGCGCTTCCCCAACCAGAACCAGACCCGTAACTGTTACCAGAACTTCCTGGGTGAGACTTGTAGGCCTCGTGGGGGGTAGCAGTGACCTGGAAATCGAAGAAACCCAGCTCCCCCAAGACCCACGAAGACAGTTGGGGTGGGAGGAGGGTCGGGCCCAGAAGGGGGCGGGCCCTTATCTGAAAGGGGTGGGGCCGAGTTGTGAGGGGCGGGGCAAGACAGGCAGGACTGAGCCGATGCGGGTGGGGTGGAGGCGGAGGCTGGACAATAAGGGCAGGACCAGGTCTGGAAAGGTGGAGGTGGAGCCTAGCCTGCCTGGAAGGAATGGGACCCGGTCAGAGAGGGGCGAGGCGAGGGAGGTAAAGGTGAAACCTGAGACCCGGGAAGGAGCCTGTTCCAATATAGCGTCGCCCTCCCCTCAACCGACCCCCCACATCGCCACACTTCGCAGATTACCACCGATGCGTGAAGAACACGAACCGCCGGGGGAAGAGCACGCAGCCCTGCGAGTACTATTTCCGCGTGTACCACTCGCTGTGCCCCATCAGTTGGGTGAGCGAGCAAAGGGGCCGCAGACACCAGCCAGCTGAGAGGTTGGGGCTGAGGCTGAGCTGGCACCCCCTCTTTGCTTCTCCAGGTGCAGCGCTGGAATCAGCAGATCAGGGACGGGACTTTCGCGGGCAAAATCTGACAGCCTGGTGAACCCGATCTGCTTACTTCGGGGAGACTCGGCCTTGGTTACCACCCACACGCTCCAGTCTCTAAGTCACAAATAAAAGTTATGTGAGTTTTTGTTTGTTTTTGGGGATATGGTCTCCCTCCAAACTGGTCCTGAACTTGGTCTCAATCTCGCCGCAGTCCTCCTCCCTTAGCCTCCCGCAGATCTGGGACTGCAAGCCTGCCCCACCACAACCAGTTTATGTGGCTCTGGGAAGTCAAGGCCAGGCCTTGCGCTTGCTAGGCAAGTGCTTTGACTGCTGAGCTATGCCAGCCCTGTTGTTGCTGATGTGATTACACTTGTCTGCAATCCCAGCTACATAGTAGGCTGCATAGGGATCTCAGGATCAGCCTGGACTACAGAGCAAGAGCCTGTCTCAAACAAACACAAGCACTGAATCTAAAATGAAAAAGAACAGTGAGAGTGGGTGGAAGGGCTCCATTGGGAGGGCAGTCCCAGCTATAAGGCCAGACAGTGGGAACAAGCTAAAGGGCCCCCATCCCCCCTCATTCGGCCTTCACAGCCTCCAAAGATCCCAGCATGCATCTAGATGGCTCCAGGGGGTCTGGACGCAATCCCTATACCCACCTGTCACCCAAGTCTACACCCATGGCTCAGCACCCTCCCTCCTACCTGTGCTACCCTCCTGGCTCCAATTCCACCTTGGCCATCCTGTTCCTATTTGCAGTCCTGGTCCTCGCTGACCCCTCTCCTGCAGACCCTGTCCTGATACTTCATTAGCTCTGCCCCATCCTCCATCCTGCCCTGCCCCACCTTGCCCCGTTTCCTCCCTCTTATCCCAGAAGGTCTTCAGGACTCCTGGCCTTCTTCGAGCACCTCCTCTCTAACACAACAAGCTTCTCCTTCACCTTCACCCATACATTCCCACTGCCACCCATCCCTCTCTAGTTTCTCCTGATGATCCCATCAGGAGTTATCCTGTGCCCTTTTCCCATCCAGCCCCCCACAGCACATTCTGGTTGCAGGTGCCCTGGAATTGTTACCTCTACCAGGCCAAGGAATGAGCCTAGACCCAGGGTGAGGAATGCCCAGCCTGTAGGCATCATGTGGCCTGCCCAGGCCAAGGCAACCACCACGTTAGGGGTGAGTTAATTATAGAATAATTAAATGTTTTGCCAAATACAGCAGGCTAATTTTTAAGTCGATAGTTTTGTATGACTCACAAATGATGTCATCGATATCTAAATGGGGGCTGGAGGGATGGCTCAGCGGTGAAAGCACTTGCCTAGCAAGTGCTAAGTACCTGAGTTTGATTCCCCAACACCACAAAGGGCAAGAGTGGTGGTGTATACCTATGATCCTAGCACTCAGGAGGCTGAGATAGGAGGATTGCCATGAGTTCAAGGCCAGCCTGGGCTCCATAGTGAGTTCAGGACCAGCCTGGGCAAGACCCTGTCTCAAAAAAAAAAAATCTAAACGGTCCTTGGTGGAAAAAAGGTTCCCCACTCCTACCAGAGTCTAGGTGTTCCAGGCTGGTCCTGTCCAGGCTACTGCTGCCACCAAAGCTATCAGCCCCCTTCCCTGACCTATAGTAAGTAGCTCTCAGGAAGAGGGAGCCACTCCCCAGACTGGCCTGATGAGCCCCTTTCAACCCCAGGGTTCCAGATGACTAATGACAATTCACTTAGGCTCTAGACAAGCCTTAATCCCCAGCTTACTTAGTATGTATGTGTGTGTGTCTGTATGTGTATACGTACTTACTGCAGTAACAGGAGCCCAGCCAAGGGCCTTCACTCGGAACTACATCCCCAGCTCATTTTATTTTCAATTTTGAGACAAGATCTCACTAAGTTGTTAAGCTAACCAGGCTGAGCTCAAACTTGAGATCCTCTGGCTCAGCTCCCAAGTGTTGGGATGGCAGACCTGTGCCAGCTGGATCTTCCCCAGCTTTGAACTGAGATGGTTCAGTCCCCATAGAGGGAGAAGAAAGGCAGCAGGGACAGGGTGAGTAGGAAGACTCTCTCTGTCCTACCATTGCTCTGTGATGACCCATACAACACCCACCCTCCGTGTTGCTCACCCCATCCTATCCCAGCAGGGTGCACCCCAAGTGGGCCATCCCTAAAGAGTTCTGAAACTTGGGTTCCCAGCTCCATTTCTTACCCTGACCTGAGAGGCCGGGACTGGGAGGAGGCAAAGATGAGCACATGGAACCTGAAGAGGCAGCATCTGGCCACTCAACATCCCCCAAATCACGGAAGGGCAGCTTCAGGCAAGAACCCGAATCACAGTAATGTGCCAAAGGCCAGCTGAGGACTGGTCAGGTCACCTGGGTGATATCTGGAGCCAGGGATAACACCTGTGTGCCACAGCCACATCCTGTCCACTCAAGTCCAGAGCCTGGGACATTTCTCTCCCTGATGGCCAGCCTTCCTCCGCTGTCTTCCTCCCCTGGGCCCACCACCTCCTACCGTCTTCACTTACTCCTCTCTTGCATAGTCCTACACACTGGTTCTTCCCTGCACCTGCCCAGGCTGGAACAGGGCCAGACAAGCCTTGCCTCTGCCCTAGACCATCCTACCACAAAACGCATATCTCTTTTGCAGCTCCTGTGCCAGCTTCCCAAACCCTGTCCACCTCCCAGCACCCAGTGCCAGCTTGTCACCCAACAGCCTCCTAGATCGGAGGAAACCAAGGCTGATCACCTTGTTCCCATCCTCACCTCCCAAAACACCTGTTCTTGCTCTCCAGAGCACCTTCCATTCTCAGTCCATGCATTTTCCTCTCCTCCCCCTCTGCAGTCCATCCCTTAGAACCTGCTCCTCCCTCCCAACCTATGGCAGGACCCATGCTCCCTTCCCATTCAAAGCCACCAAGTGGCTCTGCTACCCCACACACATGCCCTCTGGGCCTCCAGCCCCAGTCACAGGCTGCTGCCCACTCCTACCCTCACCCATGAAGCCACTGCTGCTCTGCTTGCTGTCCCTTGGCTTCTGCTTGGCATACTCTGGCCTCATCTCTGGTGCTGGCCTCTGTCTTATCCTGGTGGTTCAAAGCCTGGATATGTTTTGAGTACAGGTCCAAGGCTTGGCCACATGGCACAGGGGCTGGGGGGAGGTAAGAAGGTAGAAAAGAGCTGGCAAGATATTTTGTGTGGGGTTTCTGACTACAGAAATGATGGAGCAGGGCTGGAAGAATAGCCTAGCAGTTAAACGCTTGGCTAGCAAGCTCAAGGCCTCGAATGGGTCCCCCAGCACCACATAAGAGGGGTGTGGTATCACATGCCAATAATCCCAGCTCTCAGAAGCTGAGGCAGGAGGATTGCTGTGTGTTGGAGGCTAGCCTGGGCTGCACAATGAGTTCAGGACCAGCCTGGATTGCAGAGTGAGAACCTTTCTTAAAAAACAACAACAGGGGCTGGAGGAACGGCTCAGCGGTTAAAGCGCTTGGCTAGCAAGCACTAAGTACCCTAGTTCGGTTCCCCAGCACCACATAAACTGGGCGTGGTGGTGCACACCTGTAATTCCAGCATTTGGGAGGCTGAGATAGGAGGATTGCCCTGAGTCCAAGGCCAGCCTGGGCTCTGAAGTGAGTTCAGGACCAGCCTGGACCACAGAGTGAGACCCTGTCTCAAAAAAGCAAAAAACCCACTCTGACAGCACAGCAGACCAATTCTGGTACCCTCTTTCTTCTTTCTTTCTTAAGTTTTACCAAACTGGAGATTGAAATCAAGGCCTTCCCACTGAGCTGTACCCTTTTTTTTTTTTTTTTTTGAGACAGGTTCTTGCTCTGTAGCCCAGGCTGGCCTTGGACTCAGAACAATCTGCCAGCCTCAGCCTCCCAAGTGCTGGAATTACAGGCTTGAGCCACCACACCCAGCTTTTTGTGGTGCTGGGGAATCAAACTCAGGGCCTTGAGCTTGCAAGGAAAGTGCTTTAACCCTTTAACTGCTGTGCCATTCCTCCAGCCTCTGCCCCCTAGTCCCTTCTATATATTCTGACAGTCTTGCTAAATTGCCCAGGTTGGGTTTGAACTTGCAGTCTTCTGCCTCAGCCTCCCAGAGTGCTTGGATTACACACTTGATGTCCATCTTTGTGAGGGACTGGAAAAGCAGCGTGGGTTGGACCCCATCATCCAGTCCTGTAGCTCCTAAATGCTTCTGGTCACCCATGCTCAACATCGAGTCAAATGGGAAGAGAGGGCTTAGGCACCCTTGGAACAGGGGCCCTACTTGTGGTAGTCTGAGAGCAGCACTGGTGCCAAGACCCATCAGCACCCTGTTTCTATGGCTTTATTCCCACTCCCTCTGCCTTGCCTAAGACTGTGAGTGTCCTTGTTCCCTCCTAACTTCCTCCTGGGCTCCCATGTGTGTGACAGGGTCCTCAGGCCCAGGATTCAAGGGGTGGTCCCTCAATCCCCTCATCCCGTGGTATTCTTCTCTAGTGACTTAACTGTTATGGTTTGGATCTGAAATGTCCCCCAAAAGCCTCATGTATTTGTATATTACAAATTATCTACTGCTTTCATGTGCTGTTGGGAGGTGGGGCCTGCTCAAGAGGGGCAGATTTCTAAGGGTGTAGCAGATTATTTGGAACATGGCCTGGAAGGATATCCCTGCTTTTGCCCAAGCCCCAGTCTTTCTTCTTGCAATGCCATGGGCACCTCTTCTTTGCCAGATCCTTTCTGCCTTTGCCAGCTGCCCCGGAATGGACTGAGACTTTCTGAAACTGTGAGCTAAAATAAACCTTTCAAGGGCTGAGAGCACAGCCTAGTAGTTACATACAAGTGCTTCCTAGAAAGCACAAGGCTCTGGGTTTGACTCCCCAGCACTACATAAACCAAGCACAGTGGTATGTGCCTATAATCCCAGTACTTGGGAGGCTGAGGGAGGAGAGCTGCCAGGAGTTTGAGGCCAGCCTGAGCTACACAGTGACTTCAGCCCCAGCCTGGACTACAGAGCGAGATCCTGTCTTGAAAATAATAAAATAAAATACCTTTCTGTCAAGAGTCGTGTCAGGAATCGTGTCCCAGTAATGAAAATAATAACATACTATCTCACCGTAGGTCACAATGCAAACACTCAACGAGATAGAAATGTCTCCTGGTACTAAAAGCTAGCCAATGCCAAATCAACTCCTGAAGATCCTTGTAGTACCAGGCCACCAAGCAAGCAGTTGGCTGGCTGTGACACCACCAGCGGGGGGCGCTGCAGGGCACCTACCCTCCCTACGCCTGTTCCTTAGGAGATAACCCTGATGGCACCTGACCCCAGAGAGCAGTCCTGGCAGTCATTCTGTCATTCCTGATGGGTAGTCAATAGCCCCTCTTCCCTTAAATCTAGGAAAGAAAAAACAAACCAGGTGCCGTGGTTTGAATGTGGAATGTCCCCAAAGCCTCACGTATTTGGATGTTGCGGACTCCGTGTGGATTTCACATGGTGTTGGGGGGTGGGGTCTGGTTGGGAAGGGTGGAGTACTGAGGGGACGGTGGATCGCTGGCTATGACCTGGAAGGGCACAAACTCTGCTCTCTTGGCTTCCTGTCTTGCCATGCCTCGAATAGCTTTTCTCTGGTTAGGCCTGTACCAGAGCTTCTGCCTTTGCCAGCCAAACATGAAACCGTGAGCTGAAACAAACCTCTTGTCCCATACGTTGTGTCAGGTATTATGCCCCAGCAGTGAGAAGGTAGAGAAAAACGAAGTGAGCAGGACTGCCCTTCTAAGATTAATATTGTCTTTGCAAAAAGGACAGGAGCTATGTTGTGTTCAGCCAATAGATGTAAATTGATTTTAACGTAGAAAATGTTACCTGCTCTAGCTTTCCCTTGTCCTATTTCCAACAGCACCTAGGTGGTCCACCTTGGGCCACCTGGAGCCACATGCACCTTGATGTTGCCCCTGCTTTCCTGGGGACTGCTCCACCAAGTCCACATCGCCTAGCCTTGCTACTCTAGAGGGCTGTGTCCAAAATCCTGGGCATACATAGGGGCTACAGCCCACCTGTGACATCCACAGTCACCGTGGCCTGACTGAAATGATAGGAGACAGGCCAGGGCAGGGCTTTCCGGTGGCAATGGTGACACGAGTTACGGCCCCTCTGCCAGACGGTCAAGGACGTGAAATCACAGCAACAACAACAACAAAAAAACCCCTCCCCCTTCCTTTCCTTATCTTCAAAAAGACAGTGAACTGAGCAACTGTATTTTTTTTTTTTTTTTTTTTTTTTGCAGCTGCACTGACTCACTCCAAAAAACCAAACTGGTGTGTACACAGATAAAAACTTTAGAATCTAATTCACCATCTCAAGCAGGAAATCTCAGTCGACACTCCCCTCTCCAGCTTTCTCTGTCCTCTATTTCTGTCTACGTAAAGTTTCACTTGCTTTGAGTCTTCCTTTGGACTCCAAGTTGTCTTATTCATAATTTGAGAGCCTGTGAACCCTGTGAACTGTGGCACCATCACCAACAAGACCATCTGTGGATCTGGGTGGGTAGCTAGGGCCAGCGGGTGGCCACTAGCCTCTGCCACCCTGTCCCCTTCTGGCAAGGTGACAGCCAGATAGCAGCTGGATGTGAAGAAACTCCTTCATCCTGGTCACACACGGCACAGAAAGGCCTCTGTGCCACTTCCCTCAAAGTCTGTTCCCTTGTACCCAGCTGAGGTGCAGGATGTGAGAAGTGAGAGAGCCCTCAGAGTCCCATGCAGCCTCAGGCAAGTCACTCTACTTGTTGGTGGGCCTCAATTACCTCATCCAGAAAATTAGAGCATTTTCTGACAGAGAATGGATCTTTAGGCATTTTTATATAAACAGAGCCAAGATGAGTTTCCTTTTTTGTGTGTGATATGAAGAATTAAACCCAGGGTCTAAACACTGAGCTACATCCCCAATCCATTTTATATTTGAATTTTTATCTTATTTTTGAGACAGTGTCTCGCTCTGCAGTCTAGGCTGGTCCTGAGCTCACTATGGAGCCCAGGTTGGCCTTGGACTCATGGCAATCCTCCTGTCTCAGCCTCCTGAGTTCTGAAATTACAGGTGTGTGCCACCACACCCAGTTTATGAGGTGCTGGGGAATCGAACTTGGGTAGTGCTTTAACCAACCATTCCTCCAGTCCTTTTAATTTTTATTTTGAGACAAGTTCTAAGTCTCTAAATTGCCTAGGTTAGGCCTGAACTTGTGATCCTACTGCCTCAGCCTTCAAGAGTGCTGAAACTGCCAGCAATAGAATTCCTGCAGTCCTCAGAAGCCACTGCCTTTCACCTCCCAAACCCTCTCATGGAAGCTCCCATGGCCCAAGGCTTGTGCCGAGTCTCCCCAGACTACTGCAGCTCAGAGGTTACCCGCTCTGACATCTCCTAAACCAAAGAAAGTTTCAAGGGTATTGCTTATAACAAGATTTTAATAAAATAAAATAGAAAGTTCAAGTGCTTCCAATCCCCCAACATACCCCATTCTGATGTGGGATGGGAGGGAGCCCCCCCAAACCCCAGTAGCACCAGGGATAGCACCATGAGAAAGATGAGGTCGCACCCGGCCTCCCTGAGACCCATGGGGGTGGTGAGGACATGCCCCGGAACCACCCCCCAGCCTGTCCCCCACCTCAGACAGTTGCACAGCTGAGAGTAAACCCTCTCCCCATCATGGAGGCAGTCCCTGGGAAGGCCTCCCCTTACACTGGCTTCGCCTCCTTCTTCTGGGGAGATGCCACAGGGTGGCCTCACTCCCTTATGGCTTTGCTCCCTGGGGAGGAAGGGGCTAGAGGGAGGTGACTCCTGTGGTCCTGAGGTGGGGGAAGGGCAGCAAGGAAAGTAGATGGCCAGGGCTCCCTGCTTGGTCCGGGGTGGCTCAGGGGTCAGCAGTAACAGAGGGTCAGGGACCTGATCCCTGGGGATGACTAACCAGCCCCCTCCCATGGTCAGAGCTGTGCTAGGATCAAGGGTCAGCGCCCGCCCAGCAGTCTTAGTTTCTTTCTGTGGGAGGCCTAGTGGAGGCACCCCTTCTTCCTGGCCCAGGCCATCCTGCCCAACCTATCAGGACTCATCACTGTTAACGTCCAGGTCAATGGACCCATGGCTGACCACTAGCCGCAGGCGCCTCGGTGGGGAGAAGGAGGCAAAGGCAATGGCCTGCTTGGGGACAGGGACATGCACAGGGTGGGAGCTTAGAGTCCCGGTAGGGGTAGGGACAGCTGGTAGGGCTGGGGCCAGGCGGCAAAGGCCCACACGCACCACATAAGGCAGCCCATAGCGGCGGGCCCAGTGACAGTCCTGCTGTGGGGTCCCATAGGAGCGAGGGGGTGAGCCCAGGGCTACCAGGGCCTCACCCTGCAGGCGGCAGTGGGGACCACAGCCTCCCCATCGGTGCAGGGAGACACAGGCAGCGCGGAGGACAGGTGGCATCTGGGCCTGGCGGGGCTGGGGGCGACGGCGTTTCCGGGGCCGAACTCGGGGCTGGGGCTGAGGCAGCCGCTGGAGCCAGAGGGGCAAGCTGTCCAGGTGGGGGCCATAGGGTAGCAGGTGCAGGGGCTGGCAGGTGACTGTGTGACCTAGGAGGAGAGAGGGAGACAAAGGAGAGGCTATGACAACATGGCCTGGGCAGGCCCTCCTCTGCAAAAGTGGACATCAGAAAAGCAGGAAGAGGCTGGGGGTACAGCTCAGCGATTAAAGCATTTGCCCAGCAAGTGCAAAACTGCATTCAATCCTCGGCACCACATAAGCTGGGTGTGGTAGCATACACCTGTAATCTTAACACTCTGGAGACTGAAGCAGGAGGATTGCTTTGAGTTAAGGCTAGCATGCGCTAAGTAGTTCAGGATCAGCCTGGACTACAGATGGACCCTGTCTCAAAAGAAATAAAAAGGAGAAAAAAAAAGTAATGCAACATGGCACCCAGAGGTACTGCATCAGAAGGCTGACCGGACCAGAGGATGCGAGGGAAGGCAGGAGAAAGAAGCAGGATGGGGAAGAAGGGTAGGGCAGGGGCTTTGCCACCCTGTGCTCACCACAGAATGGGTCCTGGCGCAGGGGAGACAGGTGGGGGCAGGCCCAGTGGCCCAGCGGACTGTGTCGGCTGCCATCGAGACCTTGTTGCAGCCGCTGCTTCGTCTCCCGGAGCTCATACTTGTCTGAAGGCTGTGGTGGTCGCTCGGGCTTCTGGGCCCGCAGTTGGAAAGCTCCTTCGCCCTTCCTGGGAGCCCAGCAGGGAGGACACAAGGTCCAAGGGTGAGGCAAGGTTGCATGGTCCCCAGGGTGGCCGGCCTGCCCCACTCTGCCTGCCTCTCACCCTGAGCCCACCTCTCACAGGTGTAGCATTCGCAGTGCTCATTCTTCTCGCCAAAGAAGCCTTCTCCGTAGAAGCATGTCACTTCATCCCCTGGCTCAATGTCCCGGAGTGCCTTCACACAGGCTGTGTTCCCATCTGCAGGCACAAACTGGGACCGTGCCTGCTTAGCACCTGGACACAGGGCAGCAGATCCCGCTTCCCGGCCTAGCTGGGCATCTTGATCCAAAGGGCCTCTCTTGTGATGTACCCCAGGGGGTCCCCTAAGAAGCACCAATCTGGGGTGGCTGTACTGCCTATAGCCTGCCACCTGCATCCACCTACCAGCTGGTGCCCACCCTGCCCACAAGGTAATGAGCCAGCAGTGTGTAGTGACTGTTTCTTCCTGCATTCTTTGTCCTGCTTCTATGGCCTGTGCCCTCTGCCACACCCAGAGCTGCTCACTCCACACTACCCTGCCTTGGCCATCTCCCCTTCCCTGAGGCCTGCACCTACTCAACTGTATGTCCCCTAACTCTGGGAACCTTCACCTGGTGGCTGCCCTATGGACTCCTCACCTTTTCCCATAACACCTAAGCCTGCCTCTGCAGTTCCTGTCCCATAGTGAGGAACGACCACCATCCATCCATCCATTCAAGCCTGACATTCACCTGGCCAAATAGCTAGGGCCTCCTGAGCCCGCCCTTCCTTTATCCTTCTCCCCTGATCCTGCTACCTGACCTGGAGTCAGCCCTCACACACCAATCTTCTCATGGCTGCCCTATGTCAACGCTAGCCTCTTCTCTTCCCACCCAGCATCCTGTACCCCAGCTGCCATGGCCGTGTAGAAACCAAGCATCCCAGGATGCACTCTACTAAGAGCTTCCACAGCTCTTTGGCCTGATCCATGCCATCCATGGGCACTCTGTGTTCCCTCATTTCCCCGGACCTCAGGGATGACAGTCCTGCCTTCAACCCCTAGGAAAATCTCAGTCCTTCAACGCTCAGCATGGTGTCACTTGTGGGAAGCCAGCTGACTCCAGATCTCTAAGGGAGTCGGCTGCCCTCTTTTGTGGCCCTCCGCATTCTGTCACTTGCCTTCTGTCCCACCCAGCATCTGTGGGGAGGGGCAGGGACCAGGGCAGGTGAGGGCTGCCTGCCGTCCATTCTGAGATCCTCTGATCCACTTAACCAGCTCCTAGAGTCTTAGAGGTGAAGATTATCACTGAATTTACATGAAAGGTGAAGCACAAGGTGTGGTGGTGCAGCCAGGACTCAGAGTTCTGATTCTTTATTTTTTTTTATCGCGTGAGATAGGATCTTGCTCTGAAGTCCAGGCTAGTCTTGAACTTACTATGGAGCCCAGGCTGGCCTTGAATTCATAGCAATCCTCCTGCCTCAGCCTCCCGAGTACTGGGATTACAGCTGTATGCCACCATGCCCAGCTTTCTGTGGTGCTGGGGAAGCAAATTCAGGGCCTTGTGCTTGCTAGGCAAGTACTTTAATCTCTGAGCCACTCCTTCATTCCCTGGTTCTGATTCCAGAACCTGAGCGCTGGCCCTCTCCTCACACGCTGAATGCTCCCTGAGGTGGCAGGAGGTCTGCCCCACCAAGACCTTCTGCAGACTCAAGGCCTTCCGCTTCCTATCGGTTCCTCTTCAGCCTCCCCTGTGTGTTCCGCACTAGCTGCGCTCCCTTCTCACACTGCCCCTCTACCAGGACTGTTACCTAAGGAGTCGGGGGTCCTCACCTTCCTGAAGGCTCTTTCCAGCTCTTCCCCATTCCTGCCATGATAGCTGTCTGTGAAGCCAAGTTTAGACAAGAGGCCCTAGCTATCCCTCTATTTCCTCATTACACTGTGGGTTATTTCAGATGGTAACACAAATTCTGGCATGACTATGCTGCCAGGTTAAATCTCTTTCCTCCTTTCCCAACAGCCTGAAGAACACACATTCTCCCACTGTGCCCACTCCAACAACTGCAAGGGCTGCCAGGACCAGAAACTGCTTTTCCAGTGGGACGATTTCGGGTTCTTCACTGCCCCTAAACCTCTAGTCCAGCCCCAGGACCCCTCATACTTCCTGCACTCAACCCAGGGTCTGTAGATCTTACCTTGCAGTTGGGTTTGCAGTCTGCAGCCAGTAGGAAGCAGAGGAGAGAAGAAAGGCCCATGAATAAGTGACAGGGCTGCCCCACCTCACCAGGTTCATGACAGGTTGATAACAGCTGGCCCCACCCTGGCCCTGTTCTGCTCTCACCGTGGTTGATGAAGGCCGCAGGGCCCAGCCAGAGCTGGGCGCTTCGCTTGCGTGTGGAGTACATAATGCTGAAGTCATTCTCCCCGGCTCTCAGGAGATCTTCATCAGCCTCCCGCAGCTCCGCGATGCAGCCTACCAGCAGCTCCAGCTTCTCGTTCTTCTTCCTGACAAATGGCCAAGCCACATGACTCTGAACACTTTCTCCTGACCCTGGCCACGGGACACTGGCTTCTGGTCCCAAAAGCTTCTTGGGAGCAGTGCCTCCTGTAGTTCAACTCCAGGATGCACGCAGACACTGCATCTGCCACACTGTTGAATCCACCAGGTCCCTCTGTCTCCCCACCCTGTCCCCTGCGGGCCTCATCTCCTCCACAGGGACGGAGTTTCCTCTCCTGGCAGCCCCTTTACCAAGCACGGGTGGACACAATCTTGGCCCCGTTGGTCTCCATAGAGTAGCGGGTGCATGGCATGATGATGAAGCCACTTTCAGGCAGGAAGGCTCGGAGGTAGCGAAAGACCTGCAGGGGGTGAGGGCTGCAGGTGAGGTGTGGGAAGGCCAGTGGCATGGGCCCTCCTCTCCGGGGCTACACCTGACCTTCCCAGACTTGTAGGTTGTGTGGTCTGGGGCCTTGTGTCCCCATCTGTCATAGGAATGGTTGGACTTCATCTCAGAGGGCCTCCCACCTCCTCTCTTAAGGTTCTCTGGGGCTCACCGCACTGTGCCAAGGGCTGGGCAGAAAGGGAGCCCCAGGGGAGGGCAGGCCACGGGGAAGGGGCGCCCTCACGTGGGTCTTGAGGGCAGCCTCCTGCCGCGGGCCTCGGCTCTGGAAGTAGTGGGCCATCCAGCCTCCCAGCGTCAGGGCCCGGTAGGCAGCCTCCAGGTCCCGCTGCTTCAGGAAAGCTTCCAGCGCAGAGCGCAGGTGGTGCTGCCGCCGGAGCGGGGGCACGGGGCTGGGGGAGAGGGCACACCTGGGTCCCAGGGCCTTCCTGGTCCCACCCCCAACCCCCACCTGGAGCCGTGGCAAAGGTGAGGGGCGAAGGGGTGCCAAGGTGCGGGGAGAGGGGTCTTGGCCCCATCCACGCTCCTCCACCCCTGTTCCCTGGCTGCCTCACCTGACGTTCATCTTATGAGTGCAGAAGCCGAGGTAGGGGTCGAGGACGAGGCTGGTGGCCAGGTCGTCGTTCTCGCACAGTTCTCGGGCTGTCACTCTGTCAGGTCCCATGCTGCTACGCAAACCATGCTGCTACGCAAACCATGCTGCCTCTGACAGAGAGCCGGGAGCCAAACAATCGGCTGCATGCAACTGGGGCGAGCCCGTGGTCTTGTACTGCTCATCTGCAGAGCCCAAAGGGGACAAGAGCTCCTCTGACTCCACGCCCACTCAGCTTGGGAAGGATGAGCTGCAACGGGTGCTCCCCGCGGTGGGAAATGCCACACTGCCCCCCTGCTACGTAGCCAACCAGGCCCCCCCAAACACACACACACACCCTGTTGCATAGGCACATCCTCAGGCAGCACAGGGTAACGCCTGCGGGGCTGGTCCCCACAGGCCCAGGCGGCTGAGGAACAGGCAGCGGGGGGCAGCCCTAAGGCTCAGCAGGGCGTGGAGGCTCAGCCTCCTCCCCCCAGGGTCCCCCCAGGCTGGCAGGGAGCTGCGTGCCAGTAGCCCCAGGCTGCCTGCAAGGGCTAAGGACAGCAGGAGGGATCCCAGCACCTGCTCCCTCTATGAGGATTCCAGGAGGGTCATGGAACACAGTGGGGGAGGGAGCAGTAGTGTGGAGACAGACCCGGTCAAAAGGGGGCAGGAGATCAGGAAGAGAAAATGATAAGACCGAGAAAAACAACCAAACAAAAACCAATGCTGACACCGAGGGAGGGTCCGTCATGTGCCCAGGAAGAGGGAGAGCGCACAGACAAGAGGGCCAACTACCTGGAAAGTGGGGTAGTGTGTGTGTGTGGGGGGGGGAGTGAGACAAGAGCACAGGAGGGAGGAGAGTTCCTGACGGAGCCTGGGGCAAAGAGGATTCCAGAAAGGGCTAGGGGCCTGTTTGTGAAGAGCTCAGAAAAACGGTGGGACCAGGGAGGGGCCTGAGAAGGCGGCAAGGGGTCAGGAATTGAGGAACTCTCAGGAGAGAACCTGGAGAGAGGGCTGGGTCCCAGGAGGGGACGCAGAACACAGGCTCAGGGAGGGTACGAGCTCAGGCAGGCAGGGTCTGGGGAGCAGTCAAAAGCCAGGGATAAGTTCTGAGGGTCAGAGACAGAAAGGGAGAGGGTCAGAGCTCACCTGAGGGACTGGGAGGTGACAGAGGTTGGGGATAGGCCTCGGTGCTGGGACAGGGACAAGGCAGAGGATTTGGGGATTGAGAGAAGGGTGCGGGGGAAAAAGACATGGACATTCAGAGAGGTGCAGCAGAGGCCTGGGCATTGAGAGGGGGGCAGGGAAAGACTCTGGGGGCGCAGGAGAGACC
Source organism: Ctenodactylus gundi (assembly GCA_004027205.1). Lineage (NCBI taxonomy): Eukaryota > Metazoa > Chordata > Mammalia > Rodentia > Ctenodactylidae > Ctenodactylus > Ctenodactylus gundi. The sequence continues at coordinate 116,949 of PVKB01002218.1, read as the reverse complement.
TGGGCCTTGGGAGGGGTGCAGTACAGGCCTGGGTGTTGAGAGAGGGGTCAGAGAGCGGTTTCTGAGGGTGCCGAGAGGCCTGGGGAGTTAGAGGGGCCAGGGAAAGGCTTTAGGGTGCAGAGAGGGATCAGGTAGAGGCCTAGACAATGAGGGGCCGGAGAGAGGCTCTGGAGGCTTAGAGAGGGGAGCAAGGTGCGTCCTTGCGGAGTGCAAGAGAGGCCGTGACTGCTGAGCCCCGGCGCTGAGGTCCCGAGGGCCGCCAAGGCCGAGACGTGGGTGACGGGAGCGAGGAAGGGCCAGGGGTCGGAAACAGTAGGGGTAGGGGGCGACTGGGAGCCAAGACGGCGCGGGGCAGGGGCCGAGAGGGAACTCAGACATCGGGCCCCGCGCCACCCCTCACCCGCTTCTCCTCCTCCTCAGGCTCCAGTGCAGCCGCCGCCACCACCACCACCACCACCCACTGCCTGCTCCAGCTCGCGTCAGACAGATATCGCTCCTCCCCTCTGTCCCGCGTGCCCGCCCCACCACAGCTGCTGAGAGTTTGTATTGGTCAAGCTCACTGCCATTCGTCCGTTGCTCTGGAGCTCGCGCCACTCCCATTGGCAGAATCTCACTCTTTCCTTCCCCTTTGGGCTCCGTCTGTGCCCCGACAAAAGCCTGCCACGCCCGCGCTGCGCAAGCGCCGCGAACTGCTACCAGTGGCTCAGGTAGCTGTCTTTCAGCTGCTGTCATGGAGACTGTCTCACCTCCCCCCTCATACGGCGCGAAGTCAACACCCTCATTGGCCGAAAGCTCCCTCTCATCTAGCAAACTCGGCGTGGGTCGGGTTATTCAGGTCCAAGAGGAAAGAGGGTGGGCTCTATGCTTCATAATTCGCACATGATTGGCTGGCCAAGAGACGGCCCATCCGTCCATTGGTTAAGGCCTCTGCCCGTCACGTAGAGTCGACCTTAGTCCCTTTCTGCCACAAGGGGCGAAATCCCGGGCTAGCTGGCGCTGGGAATGAATACAAAGGAGCTTCCCTTGCCCCCGCCCCGCGCGGTCTGTGGTAACCAAGGCGACAAACTTTACTGACAGTCCTGACTGGCTACAAAAGGCTCCACTTCTCCCATCCGCCTTCTATTAGTTATCGCGTTTCGTTTTGGAAATATGTATCCTCGTGAATTCTGTGGGGCTTTATTGCGATATAAACTGATCGGAAAAAGAGGGACTTTGGTGACAAGTATTGGCTTATGGGGAGCTCCCCTAGGGGTCTCCCTTCCCCTGTTAGGCTCACATCACTGCTTCAATCCTAGAAGCAAACATAATTAGCAATTCATCATAATTACATCCAGAATAGGACTGGAGGAATGGCACAACAGTTAAAGCGCTTGCCTGGCAAGCACAACGCCCTGAGTTCGGTTCCCTAGCACCACATAAACTGGGTGTGGTGGCACACGCCCATAATCCCAGCACTCAGGAGGCTGAGCCAGGGGAATTGCCGCTACAGAGCTAGACCCTGTCTCAAAGCAAAACATAAAAGGTGGAGGAGGTAGGATAGATTGACTGAGGGCACGAACTGGGCCATCTGTCTTCTGCCCTTGGACATCAGAATCCCTCTCAAATCAGTCTGGGACATATACCAGTGGCTCCACTGGTTCTCTGGCCTTCTGGCCTGGGCTGGGACTCTTCCAATGGTGTTCCTGGACCTCGTGGGACTTAGCCTCAAAAAGACAAAACAAACAAAACGTACATCCAGAGTAATAAACTCCACACTCTAAGCAGGCAGTCTTTGTTTTTGTTTTCCACTACAGCAATATATTTGGTGTGCTTGGAACAGTGGGTGACAGCAAATGCTTTGCTGGCAGTGGAGGAATAGCACAGCAGTTAGAGGGCTGTGGCCCTTGAAGGGATTATGTCAATTTAAGGGAATTAGGAACCACACCTCCATTAGGATTAGGATTTGACAACTGCTCTAGACTGGGGATCAAGAACTGGTCTGGATTAGAGTGTGGCAGGAGGAATGAACAAAAAGACGAAAGACAAAATACACACACACACACACATATAGGGGAAGACTGCAGCAACGAGAGACTGCACTCTATTTTTATAGGTCCCTAATCCAACCACCTCTCTTACTAGCTGACCTTTACCCTAAATCTGTCTTGCATCTCTTATTAGAGCACCTAGCTTTGTTATCTAGTCAAGGAGTCTCAAAGTCTGCCATAGTTTGCTTGCATTTGTTTGCCACAAGCCAAGAGAGGCCTTCATTTGCAAGAGCCCTCTAGCCCCTCCCGTGTGCAGGCAGTGGCTCACCTTGGGTAGCAAAACAAGAATTGTCTGAGACCCCAAGCCCTTCCTGTTTGCAGGCAAGAGCCATCACCTCAGACTGTAAAACAAAGGACTACCTGGGATTCCAAGTCTTTCCTGTTTGCAGGCAAGGTCTCTTCATCCCAGGGGGCCAGACAAAGCTATCTGTCTCCATTGAGAGAACAGAGTCAAACTCCAGACTAGTCTAATTATTTAAGCTTTGGTGGTCTGTGCCTTTAATTCTTGGTTCCCTTCAGGAGGGCCAACTGGAACTCCAATTGTATAAAAGGAAGGAAGAGGGAAGATTGTTACAGCTTTTTCCTCTGGGAAAGCTCTCGCCTTCGGAATTGTCTACAGACGCCGACTTGCTACATGTCGCAGAACATCAGCACAGATTCGCTCCAGTCTCGATTTGTGCCTGTCTGCCCATTGCTGCTCTTCAGTCGCCCATCTTTAAGCTTCGGTCTTCACCCGAGATCTACAGCAGATTCTCACCTCACCAGCTATTCTGCGGTCCCGGACAGGAGATCTACTTCACAGCTGAGCAGCCATCTTGGACCGTCTCTATCCTTGGATTTATAAGCCTTCCTAATAGTCCTTTTTGTGATAAAAATCTGTAAATTCTGTCTTTTGAAAGAACCCAAACTAATATGAGTGCTTGTCTAGCAAGCACAAGACCCTGAGTTCTATTTCCTAGTTCTGGCTTACCTAGTGAGTTCAGAACCAGCCTGGACTAAAGAGCGATACCTTATCTCAAAAAAAAAAAAAAAAAAAAAAAAAAAAAAATCACAGCCCTTCTGCCTAAAGTGGCACATTTCTGTAACTTAGTGACTTAACTGTGATGGTGATGGTAATATAAAAGCTCTATTTTATTGTTCTACTAAGTAAGATTCTGTCTTCTAAAGTAACTTCTGTAAACTTTTGTTGCCCCAAACTGCCTTCTGTTAATCTTATGATGAATTGTGTCCAGTACTTCTTTATTTGCCCCAGTATCTGCTTGTTTACTTGCATGATAGGACAGCTTGCCTGTAACAGGATGTGCCTGAAGTCTTTTGGTAAGTTCCCCAGTACATAACCTCTCCCATGACTCCTAATTCCAGATAGTAGCAGCCCACCGAAAGTAACAACTGAGTGTCAAGTCATGATTGGTTACTTTGCAATAATGGAACAATCCAGCCAAAAATAAGGGTGGAAAGCCTGACTATAATAGGCTAACGTATAATGATGTAATAGCCTATCAAGAATAGTGATCGGAAGACAATTTATAATTGGTTGCTATATAATGATGACTGGTTGCTATGTAATGATATAAAATCACTCCACTGAGACCTTTATAAACCCTTTGTTAGACTCACTTGGGACCTGTCTCTGAAGACGCACTTGGAGTCCAGAGACAGCTTGGCTGTAATAAAGAAACCTTACCTTGGTCTAGTTGGTGTTTGGTGGTCTCTTAATTTCGGTTGTGTAACATAGATCCTGTCTCAAAATAAAACATAAAAGGAGTCTGGGATTGTACCTCAGTGATGGGCCCAAGGGCTGGAGGAATGGTACAGCAGTTAAAGTATTTGCCTTGCAAGCACAAGACCCTGAGTTGGATTCCCCAGCACCACATAAACCTGGGCATGGTGGCACATGCCTGTGGTCCCAGCACTTGGGATGCCGAGGTAGTTGGATTGTGCTGAGTCCAAGGCCAGCCTGGGTGACACCAGTGAGTTCAGGACCAGTGTGGGCTACTGAGCGAAAGACCCTGTCTCAAAAAAAAAAAAAAAAAGAAAGAAAAAATAAAAATAGTGCAGCCCTGCTATGTGCTAGTGAACGGCCTAGAGCAGCAGTCTCCAAAGTTTTGGCACAAGGGTCCCTTTTCATGGAAGACAGTTTTTCTGTGGGCTGGAGAAAGGTGAGGGATACAGCTGGCATTACTGCTCCAGCTCCATCTGAGATTATCAGGCCTTAGATCTCCTAGGGGCGCGTAACCTAGAGGCTTCCCATATCCCCGGCTCACAGTAGGATTTATGCTCCCATGAGAACCTATGCGGCTGGTGGGCTGCTTGCCGTCCTGACAAGGAGGTGGAACACAGACCTTAGGCAGTCACGCAGGCGATGGTGAGGGGTTATAAACACAGATGAGGCTCATTTCCTGCACGTGTCCTGGTTCCTAACCAGCCACAGATTGGCACCAGCTTGCAGCCCACGGATTGGGGACCTCTGCCTTAGAGAAATTCTCATATGCTTGATATAGCTCTGTTAAACAGCTAAAACTGAAATGTTCCAACACCCATGAGGTGAAGAATGGCCCAACAGATGCTGGTGTGTTCACAGAACAACCCCAGAGGACAGTGGAAGGAGTTGAACCCACACTCCCTTAATCCACCTGACAACCTAGAGAACCATGTTCTAGCTACAGAAGTCTACACAGTCCCAGTAGCACAGGCCTGTCATCCCAGCACCCAGGGGAGGCTGAGGCAGGAGGATCACAAGTTCCAGCCTAGCCTGGGCAGTTTAACAGATAAGTGAGATCCTGTCTCAAAATCAAAAATAAGGGGCTGGGGACCTGGAGGAGGGGCTCAGCAGTTAAAGCACTTGCCTATCAAATGGTACATCAAGCACCAAGTACCCGAGTTCAGTTCCCCAGCACCACATAAACTGAGTGTGGTGGCACACGCCTGTAATCCCAGCACTCGGGAGGCTGAGACAGGAGGATTGCTGTGAGTCCAAGGCCAGCCTGGGCTCCATAGTGAGTTCAGGACCAGCCTGGGCTACAGAGTGAGACCCTGTCTCAAAAAATAAATAAATAAATAAGGGGCTGGGAGAGTAGCTCAGTGATTAGAGTGCTTGTCTAGAAAGCTTGAGGTCCTGAGTTTAGTGCCCCAGCACCACATAATAGCTGGGCACGGTGGTGCATGACTGTAATCTCAGCACTGAGGAGGCTGAGACTGCCAGGAGTTCTAGACCAGCCCTGGCTACACAGTGAGTTTAGCATCAGCCTGGACTATAGAGTGAGACTTTGTTTCAAAAATAAAAGTAATGGGTCTTGGGCTCAATTCCCTGTAGCACAAAAACAAAGCAAAACAAACAAAAACTGAGAAAAGGAAAGAAATCTACATAGTCAAATGCCATTTACAAAGCATTAGATCACATAAAACAAGGTTGGATATGGTACTGGGGGCACAGCTCAGTGGCTAGAATGCTTGTCTGATAAGTTTAACGCCTTGGGTTTGATTCCCCAGCACTATGTAAACCAGGATTGGTGGCACATGCCTGTAATCCAGGATTTCGGAGGCTGAGATAGGATGATTACTACATGATATGGTTTGGATCATATATTTGGATGTGGTGTAATATGCTGTTGGGAAGTGGGGTGTAGCTGGAAGGGAAGGATGTTTGGGGGTTTACCTGGAAGAACTGTGTCAACTTGTTGAGATTGGGGGTGCTAGGGCAGAGCTTTCAGGTAGTGTTACTGACTCGTGGGCCAGGGAGCGAGGGAGGGGCACCCATACTGTGTAGCAGCCGAAATGGCAGCTTGAACTAAGTAAAGGAAGGAAGAAGACTCATTGTCACACCTGCTTTCTGGAAAAGTTCTGGCATGTCTGCCCCAGACATTGGCTATTCCTAATTTACTTGGCTTCTGTCAGAAATGCCAGCAGCAGCTCTCCAGCCTCTGCCATGTGCTTCCACCATGGCCATCTGCCCATGAACAGACGGTGTGAGACCTCCTGAAATGGTGGAAACTGAGATAAAGCTTTCCTCTCTTAAGTTATGGATACTGGGTATTCTGTCACAGCAACAAGAAAGTAACTGGGACACATGTATTTGAGGACAACCTGGGGATTATAGTGTGTTCAGAGAGACCCTGTCTCACAGGCTGAACGAGAATATGTGTTACAAAAGGATACAAACACACCTGCAAACACAGGATGGGGCAAGCCAGTGGGGACAGGTGGCCCATGGGAGTGGGGACAGATGAATACAATCAGGAAGCCACATAGGACATTGTTAACAAATTCCTTATCTTTACTATCTGTGCTCTTTCTCTCTGTGTGAAAAATATTTCACAATAAAAAAAAATATTTTGACCTGTTAATTCCATTATGCTAGGGTTTAAGTTTCAGGAAACCACTGAACACCTGTTAAAATATCTATGTAAAAAGTGTTTTAGCTGGTCCTGTTGACACATGCCTATGATACCAGCAATACGGGAGTCTGAGGCAGGAGGATTGCAAATTTGAGCCCAGACTGGGCCACTTAATGACTTAGACTCTTGTCTCAAAATCAAAAATAAAAAGGACTGGATGTAATTTGGTGTGAAGGCTTTGGGTTCAATCCCCAGTAGTGCAGCGCGCGCGCGCGCACACACACACACACACACACACACACACACGCACGCACACACCATGGCCCAAGCACTGATGCATACTCTAAGCTGAGGTTCACTTCAAAGATGAACCTTGGAAATGTGCTAGGGGAAGGAGTCAAATGCCAAAGTCACATGCTATATTTCAATTCCTGTGTAGCTAGGGCTGTAGCTCAGTGGTTAAAATGCTTGCCTAGAAAGCACAAAGCCTTAGGTTTGATTCCACAGCACCACATAAACTGGGCATGGTAGCACACTCCTCTAATTCTAGCATTCAGGAAGCTAAGACCGGAGGACTGCCATTGAGTTCAGGCCAACCTGGGCTACATAGTGAGTTCTGGACCAGTCTGGACTATACAACAAGTCTCTATCTCAATAAATAAATAAATAAATAAATAAATAAATAAATAAACATAATAAAAAATCAATTTCTATGTAATATGAGCAGGCAAATCTGCAGACACAGAAAATCAATTACTGGTTGCCAGAGGTGGAGAGGGGAATGAGTAGGTATGGGTCCTGAATTTCCTTTTGGGACGATAGAGTTCTGGACCTAGATAGTGTCAGTGGTTGTACAATATCATACCTGTACTTAATGTCAGAGTAGTACACTTTAATGTTTGCAATGGTAAATTTGATGTGTATGCGTTCAATATTGAGGGTAGAACCCATAGCATTCTCACTGAGTTATATCCCCATCCCTTTTTATTAATTTATTTTTTTGTTTATATTGTGAGACAGGTTCTTGCTAAGCCACTAAATTGTCCAGGTGAGACTTGCACTTGGGATCCTCCTGCCTCAGTCTTCCAGAGCAGAGGGATTACAGGATGCACCACCATTCCCAGCTCTGGTACGCATCTTGATTACAGCCTCACGGGAGCCCCCATCCTGGACAACCCAGCCAAGCCGCTCCTGGATTCCTGACCCCCAGAGGTTCTATGAGATCATGTGTCTATGAGCTCACAGTCCAGCTGCTGTGCATACTGTCTTAGTTACTTTTTCCTCACTGTGACTCAATACCCGACATCCACAACCTAGAGAGGAAAGATTTATTGTAGTTTACAGTTTCAGAAGGTCTCAGTCCATTCACAGGTGGGCGGCTGGGAAATGACGGAAGCACATGGCAGGGCGGCGGGAGCAGAGCCAGGGCCAGAGCTCCAGCGGCAGAGATCCTCACAACAGGGTGGTACACAGAGACAGTGAGGGAAGGGTGGAACCAGCACACACCCCTCCAGGTCAATCCCCAAGTATCCGCCCCTTCCAGCCAGGCACCAGCTCCCAACCCTACACAGTATCCATAGAAACATGAGGCTTTTGGGGAACACTCCACATCCAAACCACCACACATACCTAGATGAAAATCTAACCTAACCGTGGCCTGCTTCCCCGCTGGCCCTGCTGGTCTCCCTATTACCTGTGCGATCTCATCACATCTCCGCACATCGCCCGGCTATGGACTGTGTCAAATGTCACCTCCTTGAGTTCTTTCCTGACTGACCTGGCTAGAAGCAACCCCTTCTCCCCGCAGCCAAGCAATTGTGATAATTTAACCTGAGAATGCGGGAGCAGTCAGGCAGCGCAGAGGGCCTTCTGAGAGCGGGGCAGGCTCCACTCGCATGCCAGGCCCCAGCTGCTGTGGCACAGCTCTGCCCCTGCCTTGCATGACATACCTCTTTGCCTTTTGATGTCCTCCCCAGCTGTGTTCCAGCTTAGGGAACACAGCTCCCTGAGTGGGGGCCTTTGCCTTGTTCACAGCAGAGTCCAGGGTCAAGCCGGAAGCTGGCTCGTCAGGTGCATTTGATGAAGATTTGCTGGAGAATGAAACTATCACAAGCCACAGCCGGGTGTACAGTGTGCGATGCTGCCATTCCAGCACTCTGGGAGGCTGAGGCAGGAGGACTGCAAATTGGAGCCTGGCCTGTGCGAAGCAGTGACTTAGCAAGAAAGATCCTGCCTCGAAATCAAAATTCCAAAATTGGACCTGGTGGGCAGCATAGTGCAACGGCCCTGGAGTCCAACCTCAGCACGACAACAATACTGTAATTATAACAAGTAATACATTAAAAATGGGCTGGAGATGCTGTTCAGTGCGAAAGCCCTGGGTTCGACTCTTGGCACCACAAAAAAAAAAAAAAAAAAAAAAAAAAAAAAAAAACAAAGATTTTATAGTGACTTTAAAGACAACATAATAGGGATGTTCATGGATTAAGAATGAGAAGAGAGGGGTAACCCATTCAGTGGCCCCTTCTGGGGAGTGGGAGTTTTACCCATCTGTATTTTGTTATTTGTTTCTAAATAAAGATTTTTTCTATCTTACTTACTCTTTTTTTTTTTTTTTTTTTTTGAGACGGGTTTTGCTCTGTAGCTCAAGCTGGTCCTGAACTCATGGCAATCCTCCTGCCTCAGCCTCTCAAGTGCTGGGATTACAGGCTGGTGTATGTCACTATTCCCTGCTTTATGTGGTCCTGAGGAATTGAACTCAGGGCCTTGCACCTGCAAGGCAAGAGCTTTAACAGCTATGGCATTCCTCCAGCTCCCCCACTATGCTATTCCTCCAGTACCTACTTTTGTTTTTTTGAAAAAAGAAGAAAGAGAGAGAGGATAAGAAAAGAGATGGTAGAATGGAAATGTACTTAAGATTTAAGAAGAATAAAAACTATTTGGACCAAAGTCCTCTCGATGTTTTTTCTTTTTCTTTTTCTTTCCTTTGCTTGACAAGATAGAGGTGGTGAGGAGTGGAAATCTAGAGGTAGGGGAGACAGCCAGCTCCACAGTGTACTTATTTACCCAATGCAACCAATCTAAACCTCACTGGTGGTTGCCATAGCCTCCTTAGAAGTTCACTCCCTCCAAAATTGGAGGCGTCTTGAGTGTTGAACTGTATAGGCTAATCCTTTACGTTTCTCTAATATGCAAAACTCTAAGTAAGTAAGAGAACCAAACAAGAGATATAGGGCAGACTGAGCCCGGTGGTGCAGGTCTGTAACCCCAGCACTTTGGGAGGCTGAGACACGAGGATCACAAACTCCAGCCCAGCCTGGGTAGCTTACCAACCTCGTGAGACCCTACCTCATCAGATAAACAGCACAAAGGGGCTGGGGATGTAGCTCAGAGGGAAGGCCCCGATCCCCAGCACCACAAAAAGAGAGGGGGAGAGAGAGAAAGAGTAGAAAGCAGGGAGATGAAGTGTGGAAAGGGAAAGAGGATGGGGGACAGAGTGCGAGGCCAGAAAAGAGGCGGGCAAGTGACTGTGAAGCTGAGGCTTTATGCAAGTGTACCAAACCCTCCAGTTCAATGTAACTAATACATATTGCAAATGCTTGCTAAGAAAAAAAATAACTCTTGGGGGAAAAAGGCTCCTAGAACTTGGGCAGATGGGTAGAAGATGAGAGAGAAAGAGCAAGGGGAGAGTCTGTATGCATGTGGGGCTGGATGGGTGGTGCATGTCTTAGACTGCTTCCTGTCACTAACTAAATGCTGCAGACTAGGTAATGTAGGAAGAAGGCGTGTTTGTTTAGCTCCCAGTTCTGCACATCAAGCTGTAGCCTCTGGAGAGGCCATTCCTGTGGCATGGTGGAGGGTTTCCCATGGGGACAGCAGCTACGGGCCACTTTGGCTCCCTCACCTTCTCATAAAGCCACTGAGGCCATATGGGGACCTCACACTCCCACCTCATCTAATCATGTGCGTGTCCGTGTCTGTGTATATACAGGCCACGTTCCAACCAGGCGCATGGAGGGCAGGGAGGAAGGTCGGATAGTTAGATTCAGGGGTGATGCTCAGGGATGTAGCAAGGCACACGGGAGAGAACCAACTGCTCACGGCACACAGATCCCAGCTCCTCTGCTGAGCAGCAGAGGCTCACCAGGCAGGAGCTGTGGCCCTGGTGCACCGGAAGACCTGGGTTAGCCACAGGGGTCAAGATTGCCTCTGGGCGGCTATATTAGGGTGGTTGGGTGGAGGTCACATTCTTTCCAGGCCATCTTACCCCTGAGGGAGCATCAGGTAGGGACAAGGCCTGGCTACTCCGCACATCAGTATGGGATACCTACAGGGCTGTGCATTGTCCTCTTTGCTTTCTCTCTCTGTCTTCTTGCATTTTTCTTTTCTGGACATTGAAACCAGGGTTCTCGGGGGCTGGAGGAATAGCACAGCAGTTAGAGCACTCATTTAGCAAGGACAAGGCCCTGAGTTCAATTCTCCAGTACCACATAACCTAGGTATTGTGGTACATGCCCGTAATCCCAGCACTCGGGAGGTTGAGGCAAGAGGACTGCTGTGAATTTGAGGTCAGCATGAGCTACAGACATAGTGAGCTCAGGACCAGCTTGGAAACAAAACAAAACAACAAAAACAAAACCTAGGTATTCGTTCGTATGGAGTTACAGCTCAAGCCCTTATTCACTTATGCTAATAAGAATTGAACCCAGGAAGGGGGATGGGGTGGAAAAAAAAAGAATTGAACCCAGGATTGTTCTACCATTGGGCTATATCCCAGCCCCACCCTTACTTTTGCGATCCTGGGGACTCAACTCAAGGCCTTCACTCTAAGTTACGTTCCCAGCCCTTTCATATTTTTGATTTTGAGATGGGTGTCTCGCTAAAGTACTAAATTATCCAGGCTGGCTCGAGCTTGGAATCTTCCTGCCTCAGCCTCCCACAGAGCTAGTATTACAGTGTGACTGTCCTGGCTAGAAAGCATAATTTCTGAGAGATTTATGGATAGAAGTAAGTCCTGAGGGCAGCAAGATTGGCGGCTGCTCGTACACTGAAGCAAGGGAATGGTTTGGCATGCTAACCCAGGCAGGGGACCGCTGCCCACTGGAGTGCGACTGGGCCTCCTCAAAAGCCATTCCACTACAAGCTGAGTGTTGTGGTACACGCTTACAATCCCAACTACTCGGAAGGCTGGAGGGCTTGAGGCCAGCTTAGGCAATATAGGTAGCAGAGGCTCAGTCTCAAGAAAAAAGTATTAATGTATCAAACATGAGTTAATCAACCAGCCGGGCTTGATGTCCCAAGCCTAAAGTCCCAGCACTCCTGGTGTCTGAGGCAGAGTTAAGAGGGTTTTTGCTTTCTTTCTTTCTTTCTTTCTTTCTTTCTTTCTTTCTTTCTTTCTTTCTTTCAAGACAGGGTCTCGCTCTGTAGCCCAGGCTGGTCCTGAATTCACTATGAAGCTCAGGCCAGCCTTGGACTCAGAGCAATCCTCCTGAGTGCTAGGATTTCTGGCACTACTACCATGTTTGGCTTTATGTGGTGTTGGGGAATCGAACTCTGGTACTTAGCACTTGCTAGACAAGTGCTTTAACCGCTGTGCCATTCCTTCAGCCCTGAGATTTGTGTGTATAAGCCCAGCGTGGGTAACATAGCAATTTAGTGAGCACTGTCTCAAAATAAAAACTAAAGAGGTCCATGCAGCTCAGTGTGAACGCCCTGGGTTCAATACTGTGTACAGAGAGAGAGAGAGAGAAAGAGAGAGAGAGAGAGAGAGACTAAAACACAGCAAACACACACTATGTGAGCATCACTGGTCAGCCTCAAAATGCTCAGCTGATCATCAGAATGACTTTGTTTATCCACAGGGCAGGCATGATGAATCTGTGGCCAGGGTTGAGGGTGCTGCTCTTGACTTTTTTGATGATATAATGAAATATTTTATTTTATTATTTTGTGGTACTAGAGATCTAACCTGGGCCCTTCATGCTGACTGAGCTACATCCCTAGGCCATTTTGTATGTTATTTATTTGTTTTTGAGACAGAGTCTCTGTTAAGTGAGTCACTAAGTTGCCCAGGCTACGTTTGAACTTGTGATCCTCATGCCTCAGCCTTCCAGAGTGCTGGGATTCTGGGCATTCCCCATTGAGCCCACATATTGCCCTCCTTTTACACACATGAACACAGGGGGCTCCTCTGTCTTCTCCATGAAGGTTCACCGTTCTGGAAACAAGGTCCCATGCAATGAGAAGTGGCTTCCTCAGCAGAAAGGGCTGCGCCACCTCACCCTCGGCTGAGTTTCACCTGCAGCCCTGGTTTCCGGCGCATCCAAGCCCCTAGCCAGGTGCACACAGCAGGTACAGACTCTTTCCCTAACTGATAGCCACCCACCAGGTTTGAGCCCTACCCATTGTCCCCCGAGTCTTCCCAGGGGTATCCTGAGGATGTCACCTGAGCACTGTGGGGACACCAGTAAGCCAAGCTTGTCTTTGTACTGATAAGGGACATGGGTACCCAGGAGCGGTGAGGATGGGCCAGGGGTGTGCCAGGGACCTCATACAGAAAGACGGAGCCAGGAATTCTGTTTCCATGAGGAATGAGCAATAGGGCCCATGAGACTGTCACGGGCATAGTATTCCAGGACTCAGGAGCATGATGCACAGAGAGCCTTGGACAATTCCCACACCACAGCAAGGCTACTGATCGTTCGCTCTTTCCTGTCTACAGACATCATCAGTGTCATCTCTTCTCATTCTTCCTTGCTCAGGAACTTGCCATAGCTCTCCAGTACTCTCAGGTAATGTCCATGTCCCTATGGCATTTGAGAGCTTTGGATGCTTACCTGTTTTTCTTCTTCTTCTTTTGAGACAAAGTCTCGTTCTGTAGCTCAGGCTAGTCCTGAACTCACTATGGAGTCCAGGCTGGCCTTGGACTCTCAGCAATCCTCCTGCCTCAGCCTCCTGAGTGCTGAGATGACAGGTGTGCATCACTATGCCCGGCTTTATGTGGTGCTGGGGAGTTGAACTCAGGGCCTTGCGTTTGCAAGGCAAGCCCTTTAATGGCTGTGCTGTTCCTCCAGCCCATTTCTCCTTCTGGGTGCTGTACTCCAGAGCAGCAAACAATAGGTCACAGATCAAGTTCCACAGACCTCCCAGGCTCTGCTGAGAAGCCTTCTGACAGCTTGCAGACTCTGACACCCTCCTTCTGAGCATGGCTACTGATGTCACTGTTCTGGGCAGTCTTCCTGTCCTCTCCAACCCCCAAGCAAACACCTGCTGGCCACAGTTAGTTAGCAGCATCATCAGGGGCCAGCAGGCCCTGAGCTACCTGCACCACATAACTGGCACCCCCCAAGGGGGCTGCCCTCTCTCCTGGTGCCTGCCTAGGGCACAGTGGTATGGGTCTCTGATCTCAAATATTTGCGATGTCCATCTCTGTTCTTCTCACTTTCTCATCTTCCTCCCGCAGAAGCTCAGGCCCTACCAGATGGGACCTTGGAAATTCCTCAGCACTTGTAGCTTTACACACTCAGGTCCCCAAAGGGATGGGGTCAGGAGACTACCAGTCACCCATAAAAAGGGACAAAGCACAGATATATGCCACAACACGTGTCTCAGTCTGTGTCTGTACCCATGGCCTCGGTAACTCCCAGAGAAAAGAGGTGTAGCCAGGCACAGTGGTGCAGGTCTGTAATCCTAAGAGTCTGGGAGGCTCAGGAAGGCGGGTCACAGGTTTGAGCCTAGTGTGTGCAATTTAATAACTTAGTGAGGCTCTGTCTCAAAATAAAAGTACAAATAGGCTGGAGATGTAGCTCAGTGTGAAGGCCCTGTGTTCAATCTCCATGACAACAGCAATAACAACTAATAATGCAAAGGGCTGGGGATATAGTTCAATGCAAAGGCCCTGGAGTCACTCACCAGACGCCCCCCCTCAAGACAAAGAAAGAAGTGGGCTGGGAGTGTAGGAGAGCTTGCCTAGGAAGCGCAAAGCCCTGGGTTCAGTTCTTGAGCACCACATAAACTGGGTGTGGTTGTGCACATCTGTAATCCCAGAACTTTAGAGGCTGAGGCAGTTGGGTTGCTGTGAGTTTGAGAGGAACCTTGCGTATGTAGTGAGTTCAGGACCAGCCTCAGTCACAGAATGAAACACTTAAAAAAAAAAGAAAGAAAGAAAGAAAAGAAAAGATAAAACAAAGAAAAGAGGTTAGTTATGACTCTCAGTTCCAGCAGGAGGTCAAAGGACTCCATCTGGCTTAGGTCTTTGTGCTGATGGAGTCAGAGGCAGCCTTGGCAGGGAAAGGGGCCGAGGATGTCTGTGCAGATTTTGTCACCAAAGTCCCCTTTCTTGCCCACATTCTGCCTCCCCGGGGAACTCCAGAAAAAGAAAAGAAGTGGGGAGGAAAAGCGGATCCCCAAGGCGCTACAGCGGGAGAACACAAACTGCATCTGGGAGCAAGAATGCAGAGCTGAGGGCCTGATTTCTTCATGCTTGAGTAGATAAGGAAAGCTGTACACCAGGGGCTAAAAGCATGCACATATTCAAGAAGGGACCATGGCCCTAGGTAGCTCTTAAAAGAGGAGAGGGGACTGAGCCCGAGGGCACAAGCCTGAAATTCCAGCCCTCTAGGAGGCTGAGGCAGGAAGCTTACAAATTGGAGCCTATTCTGGGCAACATAGCAGACACTGTTCCAAAAACTAAAAGGAGGGGTCTGTGCCATGGCCCTAAGTTTGATCGCCTGTACTTCAGTGAGAGAGAAAAAGGGGGAGAGAGAGAGAGAGAGAGAGAGAGAGAAGAAAAACCTGGAGGCTCAGATTTTTTGGGGTCCTTGGTAAGAATAAGGGCTGGGAGTTTGCATGTTGACCCCTCAAAACTGGAGGACGGAAGTAGGGGCTCCCCAAAATTGAACTGCTGCCTGCTGGGTTCTGAGGAGACAGGAAGTGGTGGTTTGGGGTGAGGTCCCACAGAAAAGCGGCCAGTCAGCCCCGAGGCTGAGCACAGAGCGTTGGACCCAGGTGCTCTGGCCTAGCCTGGACTTTGCCTTGGCAGGAACGTGGGTCACCCCACCCCATCCTAACCTTTCCTGAGCTTCCTGCCACTCAGCCATAAACCTATCAAGGAAGTTACTAGAGGGAGCCTGGTGAGGTGAGAGCCTGGAAGAGTCTGGGAAGTAGAGGGGAGGGGAAAGGCAGGACAAGCTGGGAGAAAAGGAGAAAAGTGCCTTCAGCCAGCTGGTCTGGTTCAATCAGCCCCAGGCCCGTTACCTGAGCCTCAGAGCCGCGAAAAAGGTCTGGAGGCAGCGGCCAAGATCCCATATACTGGAGGGTGACTCTTTACTGGTGAGCCAGGAGGAATGGGCCCCAGCCCGTTTATTTCCTCTGCAGAGCACGCAGCATGTGGGGTCACCTGTCTCTTCTGCCCGTCTTCCTGGCACTCTGGGCAATCACTGGCATCTGGATTGTGTGAGTGTCAGAGGCAGAATGGGCCCTTTGGTGTGAGAGAGGAAAAGTAATTGGGGGGTCTTAGGGAAGAAGGCTGGGGACTAGACCCCTTGGGTCTGAGGGAGGAGAGTCCTGAGTCTGAGGGAGGAGGGCTGGGGTCTGGATCCCCGGGGTCTGAGGGGGGAAGGTAGCTAGAAACCCAGGTTTGTTTTGGTCATGGAACAAAGTGTGTGTTTGGCTAACAGAAAGACATGCTGTCCTTGAAAGTCCCATACTCATGTTGGTATGTTCCTCCCTCTCAGTTTTGCGATTGCAGTGGTCAACAGGACTGTGGACCTCACAAAGGGCTTCCCCTACATCAGGTAGGTATGGCATGGGGGTGGGGTGGGGTCTTGCCAGAATGAGGGGCCATGACTTAGAGACATATGACCACTCTGCCAGGCCTGGTGGTGCTGACCTGTAACCCCAGAACTCCGGGTCAAGGAGGATCACAAGTCTGAGCTCAGCTTGGGCAACTTAGCAAGACTCTTGTATCAAAAACCAAAAATAAAAAATGGGCTAGGAATGTAGCTCTGTGTAAGAGCCCTGAGCTTGATCCCCAATACCACGCACACCGCACATGCTCTCTCACATGATGACCTCTCTACCTTCCTCAGTTTCTGCGGATCGTACCCCCCTCAGAGCTGCATCTTCAGCCAGTTTCTCAACGTAGGAGCTGCACTGGGCAAGTATACCCAGCCTTTCCCATCACCAGCCGGGCCCAATCTGTCCTCTTCCCTCAGACTCAGGAGTCTGGACTCTGGACTCTGCACCCAGCCCTTCTGTTCTTCCTACTGGAGTGAGCCCTCACCTTCTCCCCTGTCCCCGCCCCCTGAGACCTAGGGTTGGTCAGGTTTTCACCCACTTCCTTCTCCCCTCAAGCTGTCTGGATCTGCATCCTACGCTATCACCAGCTCCGGGACTGGGGCGTCAGAACGTGGCCTAACCAGCTGACCCTGTGGACAGGGCTACTCTGTGCCTTGGGCACCTCAATAGTAGGCAACTTCCAGGTGAGACACAGTGGTTACCTTTCTCTCCTGGCTGTCTGGTAAAGTTGGTGCTACCACTCCCGGCTTGGGTCTCAGGTTTCTGAGTTCCAGGCAGCCAGCTTGCAATGCCTTCTGGGTCTTGTAGTCCGTAAGCGATTGTAGTCCCTATCTGGACTGTGCCTGCTGTGCAAGTCTGTTTGTCCAAGGACTGTGCAGAGCCCAAGAAGGCGGGGAGAATTTTGTCCCAATTGCCTTTTCCCTTCTTTCTCTCTTTCTTGGAGTCAAGGTCCCAGTCTGTAGTCCAGGCCAGTTCTAAATTCACTATGTAGCCCAGACTGGCCTCAAATTTACAACAATTCTGCCTCAGCCTCCCAAGCGCTAGGATTACAGGCATCTGCCACCACAACTAGTTTATTTGGTGCTGGGGAATCGAACTCGGTACCTTGGGCTTGCTAGGCTGGTGCTCTATCTGCTGGGCTATTCCTCCGGAATCTCTCCCCTCTCCTTCCCCTCTTCTCTTGGGCCCCCAATGCTCCCTAGTGTTCTAGTGTCTAGGATTCATAATGAATCCCCAGTGTTCTTTTTTTTTTTCTAAATTGCTAATTTGCCTAGTCTGGGCTTTAACTTTTAATCCTCCTGCCTCAGCATTCCAGAGTGCTGGGGATTACAGTTCTGTGCCACTGGCCTAGTTTCCTCCTTCTTTTTCTCTTTCTTTCTTTCTTTCTTTCTTTCTTTCTTTCTTTCTTTCTTTTCTGAGACAGAGTATTGCTCTGTAGTCCAGGCTGGTCCTGAAATTACTATGTAGCCTAGTCTGGCCTTGAATTTACAGCAATCCTCCTGCCTCAGTCTCTCAAGTGCTGGGATTACAGGCCTGTACCACTAGGCTCAGCTTTCTTTCTCAATGACAAATTAGGGTTATTGCTTGTGTTTGGCAAATGGATTGAGTATTCTCTTTGTAGGAGGCAGAATGCTCCCCCGCCCCCCTTTTAATTTGCTGCCCAGGCTGGGCTCCAACTTATGATCCTCCTGCCTCAGCCTCCCAAAGTGCTGGGATGACGGCTGTGTGCTGCTCAAAGGTTTTATGTGGTGGACGTGATTCCAGACCCTCTTCACCTGAGTTCTAGGCAGGTAGGCTTGGCCACATACCTGGTCTCTTCAGTCCCCTCATCTGGGCAGGTTAGAATTGACTCTGATTTACAGACCCTGGGACCTGTGTTCATGAGGCTTCTCAGAGATTTGTAGAAGGAATGAACTAACAAAGGAGAAGCCCTATTGTTTTATTTTGCTGTGTTGTGTTACTCTCCTGACTTTACTTCATGCTCTGCAGGACAGGCAGGTGGGGCCCACATTTCCCTCGAGGCCAGTCTCATTTGCCTAGCAATTCACAGCTTGTTTATTAATTCTTGCTTTCCTCAACTCGCTACTGTAACATTGTCATGGTATTCACCCCCTAAAGATCTTTTAAAGATATTTCCCTGGGTGTCTCCTCCCTCCATGAAATTTTAAAGGCTTAAAAGTTTTAACAGAAACTTGAAGGTATCCCAGAAGTTCATTTTTTTTTTAATATATGCGGTCACTTTGGGGACGTCCTGTACACTGAAGTTAGTGCTTGCATGATTTTTCTTATAGCATTACTTTTATTTCAAATATTATGACATATTGATCCTCAGCACTCTAATTTTTATTTTAAAATATGTATTTATTTTGTATTTTGTGTATTGGGGGTTGAACCTAGGGGGTTCCCACTGAGTTCCTTCCTCAGCTTGTTTTTTATTTTTAATTTAATTTATTTATTTATCTATTTATTTCTCCATTTATTTTTGAGACAAGGTCTAGCTCTTTAGTCCAGGCTGGCCTTGAACTCATTCTGCACCCAGGCTGGCTTCAAACTCACAGCAATCCTCTGGCCTCAACTGTTTTTTATTTTTGATTTAGAAGCTTGGTCCTAAGTTGCTCCATTGCCTAGGCTGGGCCTGAACTTGTGACCCGACTCCTGCTTCGGCCTCCCCCAGTGCTGGGATGATAGACCTGTACCCCCATGCTCAGCTATGTGCACACACATTTTTATATCATATGTTAAATTTTTCTACATGTGTATGCCCTTTGGGACACTCTGGTGATGTCTGTACATCACATGCCAGTGTAATAACTAAGAACTTTTTACCCCTTAAGAAACAAATTTTACCCCCTCGGGGGAGTATCAGTTGGCTCTTTGAGAATGCAAGATCTCTTCTACCCTGTGTTTCCTGAGTGTCATCTTTGTGCAAGGCATGCAGGCAGTGAGCACACACACTTAAAGACTGTCCCAGGAGTTGACGGTAGGTAAGGTACAGAGTGCTGGGGGGCAGAGCTGTCCACTCACGTCCTGGGTCTGGCCAAGGGTGTCCTGCCCCACTGCTCTTCTCTGCTCTGGTTCTCTCTCTCACGTCTCCTCCTTTCTCCCAGGAGAAAAACCAGAAGCCCACGCACCTGGTGGGGGCCTTTCTTGCCTTCATCATGGGCAACCTCTACTTCTGGCTGGAGCTCCTGTTCTCCTGGAGGATGAGTGGCCGGCCCCAGCCCGGGTCCCCCTGGATCAGGCCACTGCGCCTCAGCCTCTGCAGCCTCTGCAGCATCCTCATTGTGGCCAGTATCCTTCCTAGGGCTGGGCAGGGGCCAGGGCTGCTCCTCACTGGGGCCGGTCTGTGCCCTGGCTGTGTTGCACTGTGTATGTCTCTTGTCTCGGGGTCCTAAGTCTCTGTTTTGTAGTAGGTGATGCTGAACTGGAGGTCAGACAGCCCTGGGGCGGGGTCCCATCCTCTGCAGGAATTAATTGGTGTGAGTCGGCAGAAACTTCTGCTGGTACCTGACATTCTCCATGCCTTATTTACCAAATGTAGATAATAAGAGGCCAGCCTCCATTGGTGGGGCATATAAACAGACTTGGGCCTGGTGGTGGTGCAGGCACGTATCTCAGCACTCAGGGAGGCTGAGGCAGGAGGATCCCAAGTTTGAGCTCATCTTGGGCAACTTAGAGATTTGGCTCTCGTGTAGTGACTGTCTCATAATCAAGAATAAAATGAGGGGCTGGAGGAATGGCTCAGCGGTTAAAAGAGCTAAGTACCTGAGTTTGATTCCCCAACACTACACAAGCCGGGCATGATGGTGTATGCCTGTAATCCCAGCACTCAGGAGGCTGAGGTAGGAGGATTGCTGTGAGTCCAAGGCAGCCGGGGCTCCATAGTGAGTTCAGGACCAACCTGGGCTACAGAGTGACACCCTGTCTCAAAAAAAAAAAAAAAAAAAAAAAGGAATAAAATAAGTGGGCTGAGGAGGTAGCTCAGTGTGAAGGCCTGGGGCTCAATCCCAGTGCCATCAAAAGACAGGAAGAAATAGTACAGAGGGACGCACACACAGGGGCTTAGGTCCATGCCTGGCAAGGTGTGTGGCCCAAGAACACTGGGGGACTGATCCGTTCTTGCCAAGCCCATCTGGGGCACTGCCACAGGCTGGGCATTATACTGGGAAAACAGAATTGGCCACAGGAATTCCTGTGGCTGGGACACCCCATGGCAGGACAGGGTGGAGTCAGTGGCAGGCCGCAGGTGGCTTGTGCAGCTCCCAAAGCTGGTTTGCATGTCTCCTCCCAACTGCATGTCCCACGATTTCATGTGACCTGAAATGCCATTGTATGCACCAGGGTAATTGGCAAAAGCCACCAACTGAAGTCAGTTGTTAAATATTTACCAGCACACTATTTTTTTCTTTTTTTTGAGACAGGGTCTAGTTCTACAGTCCAAGCTGGTCCTGAACTTACTATGGAGACCAGGCTGGCCCTGATCACATGACAATCCTGTCTTAGCCTCCCTAGTGCTGGGATTACAGGTGTGCGCCACCATGCCCAGCTATTATGTGGTACTGGAGAATTGAAGTCGGGGCTTTACATTTGCTAGGCAAGCATTCTAACCACTCTGGTTTTTTTTTTTTTTTTTTAACACAGAGTCTTGTTAAGCTGTCCAGGTGAGGCTCAAATTTGCAGTCCTTCTGACTCAGCTCTGGAAGCACTGGGACTATAGGTGTATACTACCTCACCTCAAATTCCCTTCTGTTTGGGAGGGGTTAAATCTAAGGCATTCCCACTGAGCTGACTTAGAGCAAGGCCCTGAGTTCAATTCCCCAGCACCACATAAACCAGGTGTGGTGGTGCTTGCCTGTAATCCCAGCACTCAGGAGACTGAAGCAGGACGGTTGCTGTTCATTTGCAGACAGCCTGGGCTACCAGGTGAGTCTAGGACCAGCCAGTGAGGCCCTGTCCAAAAAAAAAAAAAAAAAAGGGAAGCCAGATTATGCAAAGATGCAGGAAGGCCAGACAGTACCCTGATGAGATGCTGCTTCTGGACCAGGCTGGGAAGTTGGGGGATGGACAGGTATGTGCTGCAGAGGGGACACAGCAGTTCAGGGAGGTGGTGAGGCTGCCAACAGGGCCAGGGCTGAGTATCTCCAAGGTGAAGGGCAGTGGGGTGCCATAGGGAGCTTGGGAGCCTGGAAGGAGGGGGTTAGTCCTGGCAGAAACCATCTGTTCCTGCTGCCCAGCACCATGGGACTTAAACATCCTTGAATGAATGGGATAACATCCACCCTGTCCTTGGAAGGTGATTTGCACCTAGGTTGGATGGAAGGAGGGATGAGGAATGAGGAAGAGATGGAGGAAGGAGCTCCAGTAACAGGCTCCAGAGAACATATTTCCTTTGAGGCCCAGAGATAGCTTGGCCTAGCCTGAGGTCACACAGCTTGGCAGTATAGAAAGAGATTTTTTTCCTGAGCCAGGCCTGTAATTCTAGCACTCTGAGAGACTCAGGCAGGAGAATTGCAAGTTTGAGCCCATCCTGGGCAATTTAGCAAGATCCTCTCAAAAAGTGGGGGGCTAGAGGAATTCCTGAGTGGTTGGAGCACTTGCCTAGCAAGTGCCAGGCTCTGGGTTCAATTCTCCAGCATCACATAAGCTGAGCATAGTGACACTTGCCTCTAATCCAAGCATTTGGGAGGCTGTGGCAGGACTGCCTTGAGTTCAAGACCAGCCTGGGCTACATAGTTCAGGACCAGCATATACTATAGAACAAGATTCTGGTTCAAAATAATTTTTTAAAAAATTAATTAAATGGGCTGGGGATGCAGCTCAGTGTGAAAGCTCTAGGCTTGATCCCCAGTTCTCAGTTCCCCTACCCTCTAAAGAAAGGGCTGAGAACTTAGCTCAATATAAAGGCGCTGGGCTCCATTCCTAGTAAAATAAAACAAAACAAAGCAAAAAAAAAAAAAATCCCAAAACCTTTTCTGATTATTTTTTGAGAACTGGTCTCACTCTATAGTCCAGGCTGACCAACTTGATCCTCCTGCCTCAGACTTCAGAGGAGTGCTAGGATTATGGATTACTTTTGTGTGCTTAGAAAAGAAAAAAAATTTTTTGAGACAGGGCCTCACTATGTAGCCCAGTCTGGCCTCAAGCTCACAGCAATCCTCCTACCTCAGCCCCCTAGTGCTGGGCTTACAGGTCTGTACCACCATGCCCAGTTTATGTGGGACTGAGGAATTGAACTCAGGTACTTAGCTTTATCCACTAAACTGTTCCTCCAGAGACCTTAGAAAAAGGTTTTAAGGAGCTGGGCTTGGGGAGCCAGAAAGGAGATGGGACAGGCCAGTAGAGACAATGGGATATACAGGACAAGAGGAAACCAGGTAGGTAGTCAGGGTAGGGTGGTGAAGGTGTCGGGGAAGGGTCCCAAGTTTTGCCTGCACCATCCAGTGGATGGTGGAGTTTTCCCGCAGGTTAGGACACCCAGAAGGAGAACAGATGGGCGTGGGGGAAGATTAGATTCTGTTTGGAGGGGGCTTGGTCCTTGGGAGGGCAGAGTTCAGGAGAAAGCTGCAGGTGGGGTGAGAGGTGTGTTTAGGAAAGCACACACTTGGAGGCAGTGGTGCCAGAGTCCTGCCGGGTCAGGCAGAGAAACGGCAGAGCCACCAGTGGACTGGGAAAGGCCAACTGGACAGGAAAGACATGGGATATCGAGGCTGCAGTGTTAATGGGGTACTCGCAGGGAAAAGCCGTGGGAACAGAGAGGACAGAGACAGATGGGGATTGGAGAGCATGGGTCACAATGGCCTAACCTGTTGGGAGAAGGTGGGTGATGAGCTGTGAGCCGAGGATGGTGGCCAGTTCCGGGTGCTGTCGCAAGAGGACACACACAGATGGCCTCGCCAGGTGCACTACCCTGTGCCTGCTCTGGGTCCCCCACAGCAGCGTGTGGCCCTTGACCCTGGCACCCAGTGATAATCCTCCACACCTGGCCGCTGCGCTCGGCCTCTGCTGCCTGCGAGTGGACCCTGGCCATGCTGCTCTTCGTGCTCTTTGGCCTCTTCTCCGTGGACTTCTCCAGCCTGGATGGCTGCTCCCTGCGTCTCCACCCACGCCCAGGCCTCAGCCCGGCCCCGGGCTCCTCACAGACCCAGCAGGCCCAGCTGTCACACACACTTTGACTCGGGCTCTGCCTTCCTGTGGAGGAAGTACGCTGGGGCTCATCCCTGTGTCCCTCATGATGAGTCACTAGGGCTGGCCAGGTGGCACAGGCCTCTACTTCCAGCACCCTGGGAGGCTGAGGCAGTAGGATTCCAAGTCGGAGCACAGCCTGAGCAACTTAGCAAGACCATACTCAAGATGAAAAACTAAAAAGGGGCTGGAGATACAGGTCAGTGAGAAGGCCCCGGGGCTGATCCCCAGTACCACCAAAAAACAAAACAAAACAAAACAAAACAAAAAACCCACTGGGGAGCTCTGGCTATGCCCAAGGGCTGTGGATCCCAGCACTCGAGGCACCCAGGAAGCGAGAGGCCAAGGCCAGCCTTCTGTCCCTGATGGAGGCTATTTATTACTATTGTCATTGTTGCCGCCGGCGGAATCAGAAACACGGACGCAGGCAGGATCACGCGAAACCAGAATTCCTTCCGGGAGAGCAAATCCGTACAGAAGGTGGTGGGGGACAAGGGGCTGGGAGAGGAGGGGCCCAGCAAGGGGGGTTGGGGACAACACAGGGACAGAGGGCCCTGTCCGGATCTGCTAAGCCACCCCAACCAGCTCCCGTCCCTCCCCCACCCTACCCGCAGACAGATTGATCAATAAATAAAATAATAAATTAATCAATAAATAAAATAGAAAGAGCTCCCTGTCCCTTTCCCCTGATCCCCCCCAGTGGGCAGGCCCTGGAGCCCCATCCCTGCAGGGCAAGGCCAGTTATTTTAGGTCCCCCCTCCCAACACACTCCTTGGGCCTTATTTACAGATTCACAGTTGGGGGGGCAGAGAAGGGGGGTGGAGGGGGGTCCCCTCCTTCCCCGGCCCCCTGGGGTCAGGGCAGAGGGGTTCCGTTGGTGGTCAGGAGCTTCTTGTCCTTGGGGGGTCCTCGGCGGGGAGAGCTGGTCAGCTCTGGGTCTGGGCGGCTGGGTGGGGGCTGCAGGCTTCGGGGTGGGGTACCAGCAGGCCGGCTCTGAGCCCCATTTTTCTCGTCTGTGAAGGAGGAAAAGGTTTGGGGTGGGCTCCTGTCTGTGGGTCCCAGTGGGCCTGAAGCCATCCGCCGAGATCCTGGGGAAGTTGGATTCCCCCACCCACGACATTTCACACCCCAGAGGTATCTGCCGGTGGGGGGGCCATGACGTACAGCTGCCCGCGGGAACTGCCACTCCCACCCAGGTGATAGCTGTACCCCAGATCCTCTAAATCTTTTTTTTTTTTTTTTTTGGTATTGTACTGGGGGTGGAACCCAAGGCCTCCACACGGAGCTACATACCCAGTCCCTTTTTGCCTTTGAGACAGGTTCCTGCTAAGTTGCCCAGGCTGGGCTTGAACTTGCAATTCTCCTGCCTCAGCCTCCCAGAGTGCTGGGATGACAGGCCTGTGCCATACAGTCTGGCTCCACTGCACATCTGGAAGTCTCAGGACATTTTTTCTGTGGGACTTCCACAGACTGAGGTGGCCTCTTCTGGGGAGGCAGTGGAATCTCAGAGGGAACACTGGTTTGTAGTTTGTACAGTCTCGCCTGGCAATTTCTATGGGGACCAAACCATCGCCCGAGGTCCCATGATCCAGAGCTGGCCTTGCTAAGACGCTGACTGCTGGGGATGGAGAGTGCTGGCTCGTTGCCATAGCAACCACCAAGGCTCTCTGCTCCCAAGGCACTTTATTCTTTTTTTGTTATTGTTCTTTTTTCTTGAGACAGGGTCTCTCTGTAGTTTAGGCTGCTCCTGAACTCACTATGGAGCCCAGGCTAGCCTTGGACTCACAGCAATTCTCCTGCCTCTGCCTCCTGAGTTCCAGGATTCCAGGCATGTGCTACCATGCCTGGTTTTATGTGGTCCTGGGGAAATGAACTCAGAGCCTTGGGTTTGCTAGGCCAGAGCTTTAACCACTGTGCCATTCCTCCAGCCCCACTTTATCCTTCTTATCTTCTTTCTTTCCTTTTTATATTTTTGAGACAGGGTCTTACTATGCAGTCCTGTCTGGTCCTGAACTCATTATATAGCCCAGGCTGGTCTCAGACTCACAGTAATCCTCCTGCCTCAGCCACCCAAGTACTAAGATTACAGGAGTGCACCACTATACCCAGCTTATATGATGCTGGGGAACTGGACTCAGGGACTTGTGCTTGCTAGATAAGCGCTCTAAGCACTGTGATATTCTTTTAGCCCTGACCTTCCTTCTTTTTTTGGGGGGAAGGGTACTGGGGGCTGAGCCCAGAGCCTTTACCCTAAACTACACTCCCAAACCCTTTTAATATTTGATTTTATTATTTATTTACTTATTTGTTTTGAGACAGGGTCTCGCACTGTAGTCCAGGTTGGTCCTGGACTGGCTGTGTAGCCCAGGCTTGAACTCATAGTAATCCTCCTGGTCTCAGCTTCCTGAGTGCTGAGATTACAGGTGTGTACCACCACACCCAGTTTGTATGGCACTGGGAAATTGAACTCTAGGGTCTTGTGCTTGCTAGACAAGTGTTGTAACCACTGTGTAATTCCTCCAGTCCCTTTTATGAATTTTTGAAATGCCTTTATATTGAGGTATATACCTATCCCTTTTTTATTTTGAGATAGGATCTTGCTAAATTGCCCATGCTGGATTCAAACTTGCTAACTTCCTGCCTCCACCTCCCAAACAGCTGGGATTACGGGTGTGCACTACCACACTCGGTTCCCCATCTTCTTTATGAGACAGGTGGCTAAGGTCCTGGAGTACCTGTACTTCCACATGTAGGAGGGTGAATGCTTTCAGGACCCCTGGCTGCGGAGGACAGCATTCCCTGGCCACAGGTCGGGAGGCCGCACCTGTGCTTGGGTTGTTCCTAGCCCCAGAGCAGAAGATCTCCCACAGGGGCAGTATTCACATGTGGGGCCTATGTAACCCTGCCGTGGGGGTGCTGGGGTCGTGCGGTGTTTTGCGGCATCCCTGACCTGACCAGAAGATGCTATAGCACTCATCCCCAATACAAGATAATCAACTATGTCTCACACTCAGCCAACTGTCCCCTGTGGGCTGTGATATCCTAAAGGCTATCTTAAGGCTAGTACCCTGAGAATACATTACTTTGCAGGCAGAAGACACTTTGTGTTGTGATTAGAGTTAAGAAATTCTAGGGCTTGAGGAATGGTACTGTGATTAAAGTGCTTGCCCAGCAAGCTGAAGACCCTGAGTTCAGTTCCCCAGTATGATCAATTTAGTGACTTAGTGAGAACCTATCTCAAAATGAAAAACGGGCTGGGGATGTAGCTCAGTGAGAAGGCCTTGGATTCAGTCTCCAGTACAGGAAAAATATAAAACAAACAGGGCTGGAGGAATGCCTGTAATCCCAGCACTCAGAAGGCTGAGGCAGGAGAATAGACATGTGTTTGAGGCCCACCTGGGCTACATAATGAGTTCAGAATCAGCCTGGGCTATAGAACCAGACCTTGTCTCAACATATAAATAAATAACAAAAATTTAAAAAATAAAATTTGCAGCTGGGAATGGTAGCACAGTCCTATAATCCCAGCACCCTGAAAGGCTGAGGCAGGAGGATTACAAATTAAAGCCAGGTATGATCAATGTAGTGACTTAGCGAGAACCTACCTCAAAATGAAAAATGGGCTGGGGATGTAGCTCAGTGAGAAGGTCTTGGATTCAGTCTCCAGTACAGGAAAAATATAAAACAAACAGGGCTGGAGGAATGGCTCAGTGGTTAAAGCATTTGCCTAGTAAGTGCTAAGTACCTGAGTTTGATTCCCCAGCCCCACATAAGCTAGGCATGGTGGCGCATGCCTGTAATCACAGCATTCAGAAGGCTGAGGCAGGAGGATTGCTGTGAGTCCAAGGCCAGCCTGGGCTCCATAGTAAGTTCAGGACCAGCCTGGACTACAGAGTGAGACCTAGTCTCAAAAGAAAAAATAAATAAATAAATAAAAGAGGTACGTGGCATGGTTGAAGGTGAGTCACCAGGAACACAACAACCTGTAAAGATACATTCTTGGCCCCAGTCCCCTCCTCCCTTTGCTTCTTGGCCACATCCTGTCTGCCTTCTACCATACCGTCTCTGTCTTGCTCAGACTGAACCTCCAAAGCAGAGCCAAAGTAAACTCTCTTCTGTGAACGTACAGATATTGGGTATTTTGTCTCAGCCAGGGGAAAGTGACCCCGACAGCCTAGCATTCCCATTCCCTGTATCCATGGGTCCCCTGTTCTCAGGGGCAAGGCTAAGGGTTCAGGAAGGGGCTGGACTTTCCGCACGTGGAAGTTCTGGTTGTTCATAAAAATAAGTAAAAGAGACATGGAAGAAAGTAAGAAGACTGTGGAGAGGGAGAGGGGACACAGGGTGAGAGCGTGGGAAGGAGCAAGTGATGTGATAGATAAGTAAGAAAAAAAAAGTTCTGGTTGTTGCTGATTGCTAGGGCTGGTGTGCCTTGAGCCGTGGGCTGAATGGTGTGTCCCCGGGCCCCCATACTCCCACAGTGAAATCCTAACCCCACCCCCACCCCCGCCCTCAGTCTCTGCTGTTAGAAAGCAGAACCTCTGGGAGGTGACCAGGTCACAAGGGTGGAGCCCTTGCATATATGATCAGTGCCCTTATGAAAGAGAACCCAGAAGGCCCTGCTCCTTCCAGCCTGGGAAGGAAGAGCAAGGAAACACCACCTCTAAACTGGAAAATGGGCCCTTGCCAGACTCTTAATCTGTGTCCGCTTTGACCTTGGACTTCTGGCCTCCAAACTGAGCAGTACATTTCTGTCGTCTACAGGCCGCTCAGTTTATGGTACTTTCTTACCACAGGCGGAACGGACAAAGTTACTCTGGAAGTAAATCCTGTTGAGGCCTTGCCTCTGCCCTGCCACCTGGTTGCTAGGGACCATTATGCCCTCGCAACAGGTCTAGCTGGGACCTGAGTCCTTGGTCACCAGTGACATCCGAATCCTGCAAAGAGGGTGCCCAATTTGTCTTGTCCTTTTTTTTTTTTTTTTTTTTTTTTTTGAGACTAGGTCTTGCTCTGTAGTTCAGGCTGGTCCTGAACTGTGTAACCCGGGTTGTCCTCAAATGCACAGGAATCCTCCTGCCTCAGCCTCTGGGGTGCTGGGACTACAGGCGTGCGCTACCACACCCAGCTACTATGTCATGCTGGGGAACGGCTTTGTGCTTGCTAGGCAAGTGCTGTAACCACTCTGCCATTCCTCCAGCCCCAGTTTGTGTTGGTTTTACATCCAAAGTCTTGCATCCCAGAAACACCCCTTAAGTCGCAGGTAAACCAAGAAAGTTGCGGTCCCCTTCCTCCAGAGCACAGGACGTTCACTGCCCCTGACAAAGTGGCTAGTGTCCTCCTAGGGACCTCTGGGGCCACCTCCAAGGTCGCTGGGAGGCCCCTTCTCTGGCCCCAGAATCTTAGGGAAACATGTTCACAACTTCATATGTAAGGACATGGCAAGACAAGGGCCAAGAGGCCCAACAGGTGTGCATGATTCCCCGTGCTGAGGCCTTGTTGCCTGGGCGCCCTGGATGTCTGCCTGCCAATGCACCCACCACCCACCTGCCAGGGCCTGCACGGATGGCTGGTCGTGGGTGCTCAGCAGCTGGGCCTGGATGGTTTCCACCACTCGTTTGAACCGACGGCTGGGACCTGGGGAAACAGGAGGGCAAGAAACACACTGGGAGTCAGGGAACAGGGCTGGCTCCCAGCATGCAAAGCCTCGCCACCCATCAAATGAAAGGTGCCCCTAGGGGTCTCAGTTTCCCTGGCTCTGTTGGGGTCTGCATCGATCCATGGTTTACAAGTGGGTCTTTGCATTGCTCTTAAAGGGACATTCTGAAACTCAGACATCTGCAACTTAAATAACAACAGGTGTTGGTTTTTATTTATAGGCTTTGCTTTCTCATTTAGTCAAGGCCACAAAGAGCCAGAGACGTAAGAAAAATGTGAGAAATCTTAAAATGGTTAAAATAAGAGAGAGAAAAGAAATCTTAAAATGGTCAAAGGCTGAGGCAGGAGGATTGCAGGTTTGAGTCAGCCTGGGTGACTTAGTGAGACTTTGTCTAAAAATTAAAATAAAATAAGGGCTGGAGGAACAACACAGCAGTTAAAGCTCTGGGCTAGCAAGCCCAAGGCCCTGAGTGTGACTCCCCAACACCACAAACGGGCATGGAGCGCATGCCTATCATCCCAGCACTCGGAGGCTGAGGCAGGAGGACTGCCACGTGTCCAAGGCCAGCCTGGGTTATACAGTGAGTTCAGGACCAATCTGGGCTACAGAGTGAGACCCTGCCTCAAAATACATAACTAAAATAAAATAATATAAAATTTTAAAAAGGGCTGGGCATGCATTTCAGTGCAAAGGCCTTAGGTTCAATTTCTACTATTGCAAAAGAAAGATAAGAGAAAAAAAGAAAAAAAGGAAAAAGGGACAGATGGAGAAGGTCTACACGTTAGTTAGTTTTGTTTTTGTTTTTTGAAAGAGAGAGAGAGCACCTTGTTCTGTAGCCCAGGCTGGTCCTGAAATCACTGTGTAACCCCAGGCTGGTCTTGGACTCAGAACAATCCTCCTGCCTCAGACTTGAGATTGCTGGGATTACAGGTATATACCACCACGCCTAACTTTTACGTGTTGCTGGGGAATCAAGGGCCTTGCGCTGGCAAGGCAAGTGTTTTAACTGCTATGCCATTCCTCCAGCCCTGGTTTCTAAGGAAGAGAAAAAAATAATGCTAATTCTTTTTTTTCTGAGATAGGGTCTTGCTCTGTAGTCTAGGCTGTTCCTGAGCTCTCTATGTAGCCCAGGCTGGCCTCAAACTCAAGGCAATCCTCCTGCCTCAGCTTTGCGTGCTGGGATTATAGGCATGCACCATCACACCCAACTTTTGTGGTGTTAGGGAATGATCTCAGGGCCTTGAGCTTGTCAGGCAAGCAGATTTAACCACTGACGTATTCCTCCAGCCCCACTCTAATCCATTTTGGTGATAGAATACCCTACTGTTCCACTGCACCTGAGCAAGCCAAGCCTGACAGTATAGGATTTTAATCCAGGCACTCCAGGAGGCCGAAGCAGGAGGATCACAGGCTCCTACCTAGCCTGGGCAACTTAGTAAGACCTTGTCTCAAAGTATGCTGGGCTCATGCCTCAGGACCAAATAAAAAAAATCCATAGAGAGAATAGGGATGAGATGGGTCTGTATGAGGAGGAGGCCCACTAAGTCAGCACCCCCTAAATACTATGACCCACTCTCCTGGCTGCCCTCCTGGCTCTTCATCCTGCCTCAGATAGCCTAAACACTACATTGGTGGCCATTAGGTCAAAAGACTCACCCGAGATGAGAGTAAAGGTGACGGAATAGATGCCACCTCCACTGCTGCCATCCCGGCGGGGCGAGGGCTCTGGACCCTCAGAGGAGCTGATGTCCACCTGAAAGCGGACAGGCTTCTGGAAGACGGAGGGGCCGCCACTTGCCTTATATTCGGCCCTGAAGCTGGTCTGTGACAGCACACTGTGACTCAGGCTGGGGATCTGGAAGATGAGGACATAGGACGGGGTGAATAGGTAACCCACTCTGCTAGTGGACTGAACCAAGGAACAACTCCTATACCACCCAAAAGTCCCACCAGTCACTGGGACAGAATAGCAGAAAGGGCCTCTGGGAGGCCCCATTGCCTACTGGGACTTGCAGTTTTCCCTGCCACATGATAAACAGGTAACAAGGGAGTGGTTAACCAAATGAATCCCAACTTCATGATGTTTGGGAAAATTGTCGCAGGGATCCTATGTCATCACTTGTGGGCCTAATAATCCTTTCTGGCCTGACATCCCCATACTGACCAAATCCAACACTGACTGGAGACTACCCAGCCCACCAGCCCCAGAAGGAAGCATGGCCAGGGTTGGGGGAAGCCCCTGGGCCTTGCAGGTCTGTGGCCAGATCGATGGAGACCGGTGTTCCTCACCGACAGGAAGGCATGGACAATGTCCGCTTTGATGCTGCTGAGAGGTTTGTCCTTTAGCACAAGGAATATTTGCTCTTCTTTGTCCAAGGAAATGAAGTTCCCAAACCAGGAGCGTTTTGCCAGTCTGAAAGGGAGGGGACGGTGGGAAGTGGGCCACGAGGGTGCTTGGGGATTAATCCACCCCACTCCTCACTTCCCCATTCCACTCACTCTGGAGATGACTCTGGGGTCAAACTGGACATTTCCTCCGCGGTGGGGACTGGGTTGGTGATGGGAGAGATCTTGGTCAACACACGTTTAGCATCCTAACTTGGCCAGAAGTCACCACCTCCCACAGATTCTAGATCCACTGAGTATGCATTCATATCCCAGAAGCTAAACCCAAACAGCAAGCTAGCAAGCGGCTGCTTTCTCCCAGCGAGGCCTCCCTGGAGGTGTTCTCTAGGCAGAACCCCTCCTTTCCTGGAATGTGGAGATGCAAGCCTCTTTCCTACTTGGGGACCTCATATCAGCTGACCCCGAGGGCCAGCTGTTCAGCATCCTCACCACATCAGGACTCAGAAGCCTAGCACCCCCAGAGCCCCATACCCTGCATCTTGCGCCGGTGGAAGCGAGGAGAGCCCAGGAAGCTGTTGCGGATGGAGTTGAGCCGACTCCTCCAGGCGGCTCCTCCAACACCACCACCGGGGCTGGGCGGTGGCGTCGTCCCCGGCGTCCCGGTGGGGCTGGCCCGTGGTGTGTGCAGGGGTGAGTGCAAAGGGGTCCCTCCGGAGGAGCGTGGAGAGCCTGGGGGTCCAGGCAGAGGTGTGGAGCGGGCACTGGGGGGTGGGGGCTGCTCCCCGGGGCCTCCACCTCTGGGGCCTCGAGAAGGCAGCGTTTGTGTTTTGGACGTCGGGGAACCCCCGCCTCGGGCCTCATCTCCAGCCCCAGGCTCCGGGGAGAAGGAAAAGACAGGACTCTGCCAAAAGAATCAGAGCAATATAAGGATGGACTACAACTCCCAAGAGACTTTGCGTGTGCCACCTGTACAGCTCATGGGGGGCTGGTCCCCCAAGGCACACTGAGACTCGTAATTCAACCAGCGTTTGGGGGCTCAACCTGTAACCCTGGCTCACTGGCTCACAATAGGAGGCTAATGAATTTTTTTCAGAGCTAGACGATGAACCCAAGGCCTCATATGTCCTAGGCAAGAGCTGTATCACCAAACCACATCACCAGCCCTCAAAGAAACTTTTTTTTTTTTTTTTTTTTTTTGAGACAGGGTCTTCCTCAATAGCCCGTGCTGGTCCTGAACTCACTAAGGAGCCCAGGCTGGCCTTGGACTCACAGCAATCCTCCTGCCTCAGCCTCCCAACTGCTGGGAATACAGGCATGTGTCACCACGCTGGCTTATGTGGTGCTGGGGAATCGAACTTGGGTACTTAGTGCCTGATGCAGCGCTTGCTAGGCAAGCACTTTAACTGCTGAGCCATTCCTCCAGCCCCCTCAAAGAGCTTATTAAATGAATCTTTCAAAGATTCAAGAAGGTGGAAATGGGGCTGGAGAAATAGCTCAGCAGTTAAAAAATCGCTTGCCTAGCAAGCCCCAGGCTCTGGGTTCAATTCCTGAGCACCACAAAAGCTGGGCATGGTGGGGCATGCCTGTAATCCCAGCACTCAGTCAGCCTGGGTTCTATAGTGAGTTCAGGATCAGCCTGGACTACAAAGCAAGACCCTGTTTCAAAAAAAAAAAAAGGTGGAAATGACAAATCACAGAAATATTTATCAGGTTTTAGACCCGCCCCCTCCAGAGACTAGAGAGCCTCATGAGAACTGCCGGTTTTGCTATTTAACTTCTGCTATGCAGTGTCTTCATCCCCACCCATCTCTGTGCATGTG
Organism: Ctenodactylus gundi; assembly: GCA_004027205.1. Classification (NCBI taxonomy): domain Eukaryota; kingdom Metazoa; phylum Chordata; class Mammalia; order Rodentia; family Ctenodactylidae; genus Ctenodactylus; species Ctenodactylus gundi. The sequence continues at coordinate 83,786 of PVKB01002218.1, read as the reverse complement.
TGTGTGTGTGTGTGTGTGTGTAGTATTGGGGGTTGCTGGGGATTGATCCCAGGGTCTCACACATCTTAATTCTCTGAGTATGAGGTCTTACCCTTGGGCTGCTTAGAGGGCTGGAGGACAGACCGGTGGACGCTCCACTGACGCTGCGGGATCTGTTTCCAGGACAGATTTTTAAAAATCAGCTGGGAGGGCTTCAAAAGGCTCCGACGTCCTCTCACTTCCACCAGCCTTCCAGATAAGGAATTGAAGCCCAGAGAAGCGAAGTGACTTGCCCCAAACACATAGCACATTCAAGGTCAAGTCGGGGAGTAGAGCCCTGTTCTCCCCCCACACCAGGGGACTGAGGATCTTCCTGGAGGGAACAGGGGCTCTCACCTCTGGCTATGCTGGGCCATCTCCAAGGCCCGTCGGGTGGGCACTGGGGAGCCACCACCCCCGGCATCCGTGATGCTCAAGACTTCCATGGACTTGCGCTCCGGCCGCCGCTTCCCATGCCGGCTCAACATGGGGGAGTCTACACGCTTCCGTGGTGGATCTGAGGAGCGAGAGTTTCAACCCAGTCAATAGATCAGTTTGCTCAGCAGTACTGTCCTACAACTGCTCTGTTAACTGCACAGATGGGAAACCGAGGCCCAGCACACACAGAGGTTCTAATAAACACCTACTAGTCTAAACCAAGAAGCTCAGGGCCTGCAGTATCCCTTTCCTCAGGGATCCTGGGTCCAGCTGCTCACCAACATCATTCCGGGGAGGCAGGTCTTGGTCCTCGCAACTGGGATACCTCTCCTTCCTATCCAAAAGCAGGTAATATATCATCTTTTCTTGGTTCTCCCTAAGAAAGAGGTCAGAGGCAAGTAAGAGAGGATGGAGGTCAGAAATCCATGACCTGGGGGTGGTGCTGAAGGAGTGGCACAGTGGTTAAAGTGCCTGTCTAGCAAGCATAAGGCCCTGAGTTCGATTCCCCAGCACCACAAAAAGGCAGGTGTGGTACTGCACATCTGTAATCCCAGCACTCAAGAGGCTGAGACAGGAGGATTGCTGTGAGTTCAAGACCAGCCTGGGCTACAGAGAAAGACCCTGTCTCAAAAAAGAAAAGAAAAGAAAGAAATCCATGACTTGGGGGGGTCTCTTCCCTTCCCAGCAGCAGAGCCTTTCAATGTTCAGACCTACCTCGTAGTTCTGCCTTGGTGACATTTTCTAGGTATCCAAACAGTTTGTTTCCTACGTTTCAGTGCACATGGCAACTTTGTTATGCTCAACAGTAACATCTAACAGTTGGGGACCTACTAAGGATGTGGAAGTACTATGTAAGGGAGACACTGTCCAAGCCTGTGCCCGCCTCTGCACCTATTAAGACTTTCTCTGTGTTGGGCATGGTGACATATGCCTATACTCCTAACACTCTAGGAGCCTGAGGTAGGAGAACTGCAAGTTCAAGCCAGGACTAGGCAACTTAGAGAGATCATGCAGCAACAAAACAAAATAGTATAATACTCGGCAAAACAAAACAGGGCAGGGTCTGTAGTTCAGCATGAAGGTACTGGGTTCAATTCCCAGAAGAAGAAAAAAAGAAATCAAAAAGTAAACCAAAAGACTGATATAAAACTGGCTGGTCCCAAAGCTCCCGAGCCGAATGGGACGCTATCTCTCAGCTGCTCCTGCATTCCCTGCGGGACACTGGCGAGAGGGTGGCAGCAGCGGGGACCCTGCGCACAGACGGCTGGTGCAGGGGTCTGGGGGTCTCACTCTTCACTACGCAGCTCGCGGTGCAGCCGCTCGCGATCCCTGAAGCAGCCCAGTGACGCCATGCTCTCCAGGACATCGGGGTCCAGCTCTCCGTTGGAGGGTAAGCTCCTCATGGCTACCCTGCGGCCTGGGGCTGGCTCCAGACACGGGTCCGGCTCATGTTTCCCACCCCTGGAAAGGAGAGATGTCATCATGAAACCACATCAGCGGTGGAACTCACAGCATCATAGATTCAGGGTCCTGGGGCACATCTGCTCTTCTTAAGATCCACAAGAGTCTGGGACCTCAGCCTCTCTGGCTGCAGATCCTCAGACTCAGGAGTCCTGGCCCTGGCTCTCCTCCCTCAGACCGGAGGGTTCAGGATCCCAGACCTCCGCCCTCAGACCCAGAGGTCCTGGAGTCTACCTCTTCCACCCTCTGGCTTGCATGACTCTTTTCCAGGAGTGATCCTGGCCTCAGGCCTCAGAAGTCCGAGTTCCTAGCCCACTGTCATTCAGAAACCCTGGTATCCCAGCCCGTTTCCCCTCTGCTTGGTCCCCTCTCCTTCCTCCCCAAGGGACCCTGCTGCCCAGTTCCCCTTACTCACAGGTACCAAGGATGTTTCTGAATTTGCTCCAGCTGTAAAGGGGACAGAGGGTTGCAGAGAAGCAGAATGAGGTCACACATACACAGTAGGGGGAAACCAGAGACTGGGGAGGCAATGGGAGATTCCTAACCATCAGACCCTTAGCAGGACAGCAGGATATAGTATGTCTGCCCCAGTGGTGGCTGCACAGCTTGCACAGAGCCAGTAGCTTCCCGCGTGCAGTGTCATCCTGCTTAAAGTTTGGCCTTGGCTGGCCAGCTCTGCACTCGTCCTGCTGCTGTCAGGGGCTCCCTGGTCCAATCAAGCACTGTTTGCAGCAACAGGTTTTTGGGAACTGGGGGCGCTACTCAGTCGGCGACCCAGGTAACTTCAGGGACTGGCAGGTAGTTCATGGAAACACCCCCCTCCAGGACTTCCCTGGGGATTGTTCCCTCGCCACGCACTGTGCCCCTTCGCCAACGTACACTGAGCCGTTTTTCGGGCTCCACTTCGATCATCCCCCTTAGGAGGCTCTGGCAGTCGGGAGGAATGAAGTGGGGCATGTGGAAGACACCCCGTTTCACCTTCTCCAGCAGCTGGCGCAGGTTGTCATCATCAAAGGGCAGAGCACCCTGCGCAGGAAGAAGCAGTCTTTATGAAGGCCTCAGGACCTGGCAGGCGAGAGGCCAAGTGCGTCCCACCCAGCACAGGAGGTAGGGGGTCTCTAGGCTCCATTCTAAAGGTGGGGAACTGAGGACCAGCACACAGGACCAGCAGTCAGTTTTTGTGATACTAGGGATTGAAGTCAGGGCATTTGCACTCAGCCACACCCCCGGTCCTTTTAAAACTTAACCTGACCCAGGACTTTGCTGTATCACTAAGTTGCCACTGTGGTCTCAAATTTGAGCTCCTCCTGCCTCAAACTCCCAGAATGCTGGGATTATAGGTCTGCAGTTGGCCCAGCAGCCTCACGTGAGCGTCACATCAGGCACTTCCAAGATGCACCCTGGTACTAGCACATAAGAGGCCGGGGTTGCAGCATAGGCGCTATTTCTTAAAAACAGGCTTCTCCCCAGACCAGTCTTAGGACGGGTAACCTTTGTGCATTCATTCCTTCAAAGGTGAGCCTCCCTGTGGGTCAGAGATCCAGCACCGAACCAACCAATCTCCCTACCCTTCCCCCTGCAAACCAGTCGACAGCAGGTGAGCAGCAGGCAGAGGGCGCACAGCTTCTGCTAGGGGCACCACGGGAGCAGAAACCTGAATTAGGCTGGGCCCTGAATCCAATGACCAGTGTCCTTCTAAGAGGAGAAAAGGACATAAGAGAAGAAAAGGACATAGAGAGACAGAGTGTGGGCCATGTGACAGTGGAGATGCAGTTCTGAGCAGGAATGTCCCAGAATGCCAGAAGCCACCGGAAGCTGGGAGGAGGGAGGATTTGCCTTTAGCACTCTCAGGAGGCCTGGCCCTGCTGACACTCAGACTCCAGGCTTCTGACCTCCAGGCCCAGGAGACAATAAATTTCTGTGGCTTTAAGCTACACAGTTTGCTGAGCGTGGTACGGCACCACATCACTCTGGGAGGCTGAGGCAGGAGGACCACAAGTTGGAGCCCAGCTTGGACAACTCAGACTTGGTGAGACTGTCTCAAAGTAAAAAATAGAGAGAAACGGAATGACAGTCTGTCTCAAAACACATAAAACCAAACAAAATAAAATAGAGAGAGCAATAACAACACAGTTGACCCTCGTTATTCTCAGAATTTTTGTTCTATAAAGTCACTGTGAAAACTCAATTAATGAATCACAAGTCATTGTTCCTTGGGGAATTAGAGCTATGCTCTTTCCACTCTCTGGTCACAACACATTTGTCAACCAATTATTACCTTACCTGTTTTCATGTGTTTCTGTCCAAAGATACCTTTGACCCTGAACTCCCAGCTAACAACACCACCACCCAGGCCTAAACAAAGTTCCTTTTTTTCCCTTCAATACTGGGAATTAAACCAAGGGCCGTCGCAGGGAGCTACATCCCTAGTTTTGTTTTGTTTTTGAGACAGAGTCTCACTCTGTAGTCCTGTCTGGCCTTGCACTCACTATATAGCTCAGGCTGGCCTTGAACTCTCAGCAATCCTCCTCTCTCAGCTTCCAAGTGCTGAGATTACAGGCACGTGCCACACCTGGCTTATGTGGTGCATGGGAATCAAACTCATTTGATAGGAAAGCACTCTAACCACTGTGCTATTCAGCCAGCCCTCTTTTTTTTTTTTTTTTTTGATTGAGATAGGGTCTTGCTAAATTGCCAAGGCTGGCTCTAACTTGTGACCTTCCTGCCTCAGCCTCCCAGAGTGCTAGGATTACAGGAGTGCATCCCCATGCCCACCATACCCTGCTTGAAGTTCATCTGATACATATATTTTCTCCCTGAGGCACATCACAGACTCCTGGTGCTTAAAAATACAAAACAAAACAGAACAAAATGCAAAGATGCCAGTATGTGACAGTCAAGAGCCTGCGGAAAAGACTCATGTATAGGCTGAGAGCTGGAACAAGAAGACAGAGGTAGGGGTGTTCAGCCCTGGCTGGCGACCAGAGCCTGGGGCACGAATGACCAGGTAAGCACCTTGAATATCGATTTAGGCGCTGGTTCAGCTTTATTGAATAGGTGGATTTGCAAGTCTGCAGTCTGCAAATAATGAAGATGGACTGTGATGATAATAAACTAGTACAGTAATTCCTAAGAGGCAGGTGTGGCGGTGCACAACTGTAATCCTAGAGCTCTGGGAGGCTGACACAGGAGAATCGTAAGCTCAAGTCCAGCCTGGGCAACTTAGTGAGTCCTTGCCTCAAAATAAAATACTCTCTGGAAACTCCCTCTACCCATCTCACAGCCCTGTGACTGAGAGGAGGCTCTGGCACAGAGTGGGTGCTCCAGGCCCTTGGTTTGTTGGTTAATGCAAGACTTCCCTGACACCAGCCAAACAAGAAAATGCCCCAGAGGGGTGGGTGCACTGTGAAGGTCTGCACGCCCACCCCATGGGTGGGAGGCGGGCAGCAAGGGCCACCTTACCACGAGCAGGGCAAAAAGGATGACGCCACAGCTCCACATGTCTGCCCGGCGGCCATCATACTTTTCTCCCTGGAATGGAGAAGGACCCATGGTGACTTTGTTTCTCCCCCTGCTGCCTCCACTTCCCCTGTGGCTGTACCTGCCCTGTACTCACCTTGATCACCTCTGGACATGCATAGTGGGGGGACCTGGGACAGACAGAAAGTGCTATGAGCCTTGGCCAGCTTCTGAGTCCCTCCCTGGGGATGTGGGGGGCAGAGGCACACTCACCCACAGCTGGTCTCCAGCAGGCTGTCCCCCACCTGCAGGGATGCCATGCCAAAGTCTGCGATGCGGATGTTGTTCTTCTCATCCAGCAGCAGGTTCTCGGGCTTTAGGTCTCTGTGGCTGAGACAGGCAGGTGCAGCTCAGCCTCTACTGCCTCCCCAAGGATGATGCTCGACTCTCTGCTCTGAGTCGAACACCCCAGGTGCCTCTCCATGTCTACCAGGAGCATGCCCCGCTGCATACACAGAGTATATGCAAGCCCCACACGGCCACCCCAGGTCCCCCCATTATCAACTCAGGGAAAAATCTTACCTCACCTACAGCCTTCATACCCCAGGGATGGTTATTCAAGAAATCCTAAATATTTGAATAGGTATAAAGTGATTTTTTTTTTCCTCTTGTGGTACCAGATATCAAATCCAAGGCCTTCAAACTAAGCTACATTCCTAGCAGATTAGTTTTGACTTTTATTTAGTGACTTCCTAAGTCACTAAATTATCCAAGCTGGGACTGAACTTGTGATCCTCCTGCTTTAGTCTGCTTGAGCTACAATGATCAGCCTACACCACCAGACTCAACTTTCTGGGGGGCTTGAACTTGTGATTCTCCTGCCTCATCTTCTAGAGCTCGAATGAGAGGGCCGCACCACTGGACTCAATAGTGTATGTGTGTGTGTGTGTGTACTGAGAACTGAACGCGGGACTTTCACACTGAGCTACATTCCCAGCCCATGTCTGAGTTTTGATTTTGAGCCAAAGTCTTGCTAAGTCACTTAGTTGCTTGGGCTGAGTCAAATTTGCGGTTCTGTTACTTCAGCTTCACAGAATGCTGGAATTATGGGTATGTGCCCTCGTGCCTGGCTAACAAGATATATTTTACGATAAATAGGATTAATAGGGAGATGGATCTTAAAAATTCCAAAATGTTTCCATATTGAAAAATTAAAAAGTACTGCCATCCCAAGCTGGTCAATGGACCCTCCCCTTGACGTCCTCACTCTTCGGGCCAAACTCAAGATCTAAGGATTGGGTGGATAGGTAGCTCTGTCGTGGAGTATATGTCTAGCATGCTACAAAACTTGGGATTATGTCTTTCGACCGAAAAAAGAAATCAAGACAAATAAAAGATCTTAGGGCCAATACCTGGGCAAGGTGGGGCTGCGGTCGGGTTCTGCAATTTATGTTTGAAGGGTCAGTAACTGGGTCATGTTGATTGCTAAGTATGTTGCATAGCACACCATCGCCCCCTAGAGGCCAGGGGCCTCAAGGTCAGGGTTTGAAACAGTCTCATCAATAAGGAGGTGTTACAATTTAAACGGGCTGCTTTTTTCATCACCAAACTTTAACCAGTCAGCCCTCCCTCCTTGATCCCAATTCTGGCTCCAAAACACACTCTAGAGGGAGAGGAGTGCAAGTCAAGGCGGCTCAAAGATGAAAACATCCATTTTGCACCTGAGACAATCAAAAAAGCTCTGCAGCAAATACCTTGTCTGGGGAGCAAAAAGCGATCGAGGAAAAGATAATAAAACTATATAACTTCTTAAAGAAAGCTTCAGATAAAGAAGGGCCTGGTGGCACATGCCATAATTTCAGCACACTGGGAGGCTGAGGCAGGAGTTGCAAGTTCAAGCCCAGCCTGGGCAACTTAAAGACTTAGCGAGACCCTATCTCAAAAATTAAAAATAAATAAATAAATAAATGTACTTGGGATGTAGCTCAATACAAAGGCCTTGGGTTCCATCTCCAGTATCACAAAACAAAACTCAATGAAATAAAGCATAAGACAAAATCTCAGTGACCCTGCATTGGGCAAAGATTTCTTTCTTTTTTGAGACAGGTTCTTGCTCTGTAGCCCAGCCTTGTTCTGAACTCACTATGTAGCCCAGACTAGCCTTGGAGTCATGGCAATCCTCCTGCCTCAGCTTTCCAAGGGCTGGGATTACAGGCGTGAACTACCACACCTGGCTTATGTGGTGCTAGGGAATTGAACTCAATGCTTTTTCCTTGCTAGTCGAGTACTTTAACCCCTATGCCACTCCTCCAAGATTTCTTAAATAGGACAGAAAAAAGCATAAAACTATTAAAGAAAAAAACAAATAAACTCAAGTTCCTCAAAATTTAAAAATTTTGAGCTGGAGGAATGGCACAATTTGCCCAGAAAGTGCTTGCCTAGCAAGTGTAAGGCCCTGAGTTCAATTTCCAGCAACACATAAGCCAGGTATGGTGGCACATGCCTACAGTCCCAGCACTTGGGAGACTAAGGCAGAAGGATTGCCATGAGTGGAGACCAGCCCAGCCTACATAGTGAGTTCAGGACTAGCCTGGGCTACAAAGTGAGACCTGTCTCAAAAAAAATTTTTGCCTTTCACAAGACATGGTTATACAAATTTGAAAACATGTCACAGGATGAGAGACAGTGGTTAAAAACACATTGAAAAAAATACTTGTTCCTAGAATAAGTAACTGTTGGAGTTATTACTAGAGTTATTTCTTCATAGAATTTAAAAAATGGTTACAACTCAATAGTAAATAGACTAAGTACATTTTTAAAAGATAACTCAAAAATGGGCAAGGAAATTGAATAGGCATTTCGCCAAAGGTATGGCCAGTAAGTATATAATGAGATGGCCACCACTGGAAATCAGTAGGGAACTAGAAGGCCCAGTCAGTAGATGGCGATAGTCAAAACAGAGAAGAGCGGGCGATGGCAAGTAAGTACGGGAGGAGAATGCTCAGGCATGGCTGACAGAAAGGCAAAGCAGTGCAGCCTGGGAAAACAGTCTGGAAGCTCCTCACAGGGCCAAGCATACAGTCACCACACAACCCAGCAATAACACTCCCTTGTGTGTACTCAAGAGAATCAAAAAACACAGGTATACACAAAAACTGATGCATGGACTGGAAGAATCACACAGTGGTTAAAGCACTTGTCCAGCAAGCACACAGCCCTGAGTTCTATTCCATAGTACCAGTAAGCTGGGTGTGGTGGTGCATACCTATAATCCTAGAACTTGGGAGGCTGAGACAGAAGGACTGTCATGTGTTTGAGGCCAGTCTGGACTACATACTGAGTTCAGGAGTAGCTTGCACTACAGAGCAAAACCCTGTCTCAGAAAAAAAAGAAAGAAAGAAAAGAAAAAGAAGGAAAGGGAAAAAAAGCCTGACACATGAGCATACACCATCTGTGAGGATTTGTATGTCTGTATTGTTCATAACAGCAAAGAAGTCCAGCAATCTAGGTGTACTGGAACAGGCCTATAATTCCAGCACTCCGGAGGCTGAGGCAGAAGAATCAAAAGTTGGAGCCCAGCCTTGCTGGGCTACTTAACAACATAGTACCCATCTCTTAGGGACAAAGGGGTGGTGGGGTGGGGAATGTAACTCAGTGTGAAGGCACATGGCTCAATCCCCAGTACTGGGAAACAATACTCCATCAGGGGAGGAATGAATATACAAAATGTAGTATGTCCACACAATAGACTATTATCCAGCTATGGAAAGGCACGAAATGTTGCCACATGTTACAACATGCATCAACCTTGCTAAGTAAAAGATGCTAGACACAAAGGGTCATACTATGGTTCTATTTCTATGAAATATAGTAAATCTACACTGACAAAAGCAGATTTGTGGTTGATGGGGTAGGAGAAAAGGGGGATGAATAAGGACTAATGAGTATTAGGGGACGAAATAATGTTCCGTACTTTGCAAGGTGGTGATGTCCAACGCTGTAAATACATTAAACATCAATGAATTGTATACCCTAAAAAAGATGAATTAGCCAGGCAAGGTGGTAGACATCTGTAATCCCAGCACTCTGGGAAGCTAAGGCAGAAGGATTACAAAGTCAAGCTCATGAGCATCTAAGCAAGACCCTATCTCAAAAATTAAAATTAAAAAAAGTCTGTGGATACAGCTCACTGCAAAGGCCTTGCTTCAATCCTCAGTATAGCAAAAAAAAAAAAAAAAAAAAAAAAAAAAAAAAAAAAAAAAAAAAAAAAAAAAAAAAAAAAAAAAAAAAAAAAAAAAAAAAAAAAAAAAAAAGAAAGAAAGAAAGAAAAAAAAGAAAGAAAGAAAAAAGAAAAGAAAAAAGAAAAAGGAGCAGTAGAGAAAGAAGAAAAGGCAACAAGCTATATAGTTTGTTCTTGGGCAGCGGCTGCCACATCTACCCCTGGCACTGCCTCTCACCAGATGGAGTAGCTGTGGCAGAAGTCCAGTGCTGACACGATCTGGCGGAAGAACTTCCGGGCCTCCTTGGGTGTCAGTCTCCCCTTCTTTACAAGGTAGTCGAACAGCTCTCCCCCAGAGACATGCTCTAAAACCAGGTACCTGAAGGAAACACAGGGGGCAGAGGGCTGGAAGGGGCATGTGGAGGACCAAAGGGCCTGGTCTTCCTCTGCCCTTGGCCCCCAAAGACAACTCCAGTTCCCATGACCCTTTGGGAGAAAGTAACACTAATTTCCAACAGTCTCAGGAAATCAAAACTCAAAGAGACTCCTACACCTCAGTGTCAGGAGGGCCAGAACTTTGACTCATTGTTTCCACAGAGAAGGCAACTATATTGTCACCTGGAGGTCAGAGAATCCTGGGACAGAAAGATAGCCCCTGGAACGTATGCCTCTAATTTCCACTATCTTTGGACATGAAGAAGCCCTAATTCTCCTTCCTTCTTGGGCAGTGGGAATTGCAGTGTGCACTCATGGGAGACTACAATTCCCATCAGTCCTGAAAGGGCAAAAACTCCCATCTTCCACTAGCCTCTGGGATGTAGTGTCCCAGTTCCCATGAGCTGCCTGGATCCCAAAGACTCCAAATCCCATCAGGCTCTGGGAGTTTAAAACTCTAATCCCCATCACCACTGGTACACAAAAAGCTCAATTTATGTGAGCTTTTGGATGGCTGAGAGTCCCCTGTGAAGAACAAATTCCCATGGGTCTTCCCAACTCTTAACAATAGAGTGACAATGGTCTCTCCCTGCCTCCACACCTGGGAAAGCCTGAGAACTACAACTCCCATGAGCCTATTGGATCAAGGCAGCATTCTGACTTGAGAAACCTGCCTCAGCATCTGATGACTGATGGATGTTGGAGTCACTTTATCCTGGGAACTGGGTGATAGGGGCAGGAGGTTGGTCCCCTCTCCCACTGCCCAGCCCAGCTGTCCTTTGAGCCACTAGTCTGGACAAAGAGGCCCATTCTCTGGAGCCCAGACAGCTGGACACCACCCCCACCCTTCCTGGGGGTAATTGACTTCAAGATACTACTGGCTCAGAACTCCTCAAAGGAAGCCCATTGTTAGTGAGTGCAGCCGCAGTACCTGGAGTGACACAAGGAGGACAGGGTCCTCCAGTGCTCCAGAGTGGGGCATCACTAGGCCTCAGTCCTAGGCAAACAAGGGACTGTGCCTTTGGAAAACTGGTTTTGGTCTTGAGATTGGTCAGTATGAAGTGCTCCCTGGGGTACAGCAGGATGATGGGCCCAGCCTCTGGCCCCTTCTCTTAGTGACTCAGGCTTAGATGTTCTGAACCACAGGAACGTGTTGTGGGGTGTCTCTGTGCAGTGAGGAAGGATGAGGACTTCAGGATCTGCCCTGGGGAGCTCAAGTTTCTCCAGGCCACTCCAGGCCCGGTTTCTATAAAGGTCTTGTCCTAGCAACACAGGGAAAGGGCATGGGGGGCAGGGTGTCTATAAATACCTACAAATATTTCTTATTCTCATAAACGTCGTGGAGCTTGAGGACGTGTGGGTGTTCGATGAGCTTCAGGATGGCGATCTCCCGCTCCACCTAGGGGGTCAGAGACACAGGGACAGCAGTCAGCAACCCATGGCCACCGTCTGCCACTCAGCCCCTAAGAACCCCAGCCACACATATACCTTCATTAGCACCGACTCCGACAGCTTCTCCCGGTTCACAATCTTGATGGCGACCTTCTGACCCGTGATGCAGTGGACCCCAAGTTTAACCAGCCCTGGAAGAGATGTGGGATGTTCTCCTGGAGCCCTTTCAGTCCCCTTCGCTACCTTGTTTCCTCCTTCCCCCATATGCTGCTTAGCTGTGGCCCTAATAACATTGACCTGAACTGCTGGGAGTTGAGACCAACACACCTGCAAAATACAGCCTCCCTCTCTTGCTACTGTCCTGCTGCTGGACCGTCCCCACCTGCCAGGCCCCCCTGGCCTCCCCAGGACTCTCCCTGTACTGCTGTCCTCCTAGGTGTGCGCAAAGATTCGCCTTTTCCTCCTTCGCACTCAACTGTCTCCACACTTGTCTCTTTCAAACTTCTCTTGCTCTCTAAACCCATCCTTTGCTACAGTTCTCTGCCTTTCAATCTTTCTGAATCATTTCCCAAAGAACATAATCTGTTATTTTTCTTTCTTCAAACCTCCCCATTCTTTACCTCTCTTGAACTTGACCCTCAAAAATTTTTTTTGATTTTCTTTTAATAGCAGCTCTAGTTGGAAGCATGCAAACTCGAAGGGTATATCAAACGTCAGTCCATGCCTCCCATCAGGACTTCCCTAGGACACCACTTCCAAAGCCATAGACTCAGACCCTCCTCCCTCAGACCCCAGAGTCCAGGCCCCACCCCCTCCCTCAGACCGAGGTGTCCAGGCCCCAGCCCCCTCCCTCAGACCCAGGGGTCCAGGCCCCAGCCTCCTCCCTCAGACCCAGGGGTCCAGGCCCCAGCCTCCTTCCTCAGATCCTGAAGTCCAGACTCCTTTCCCTCTTCCCCCAGCTCAGGAATTTAGGTCAGAAACTCCACTCTCTTACTGCCAGGATCTGGGCCTGACCTTCTCCCCTTTCAATGGAAGGTCCCGGCCCTCAGCCTCACTGGGACCCTGCAATCTGCCTCCCGCCCCCCAGCCTGAGCTCAGCTCCCATCTTCCCACCACCCATCATGCCTGGGGCAAGAAGTGTGGGCAGCCACCCAGGATGTCCCCAGTCAGGGCAGCCCCAGAGCCTCCCTGGTCCCCCTTGTGCCCACTGAGCAGGCCAGGGCAGGGGCTGGCTGTGGGGACCAGTGTCCCCTCATGAGACTTGCTCCTGGAGAGCCGGGCGAGGGAAATGGTCCCAGATGGAGGCACCTCCACCCAGCCCGCAGCCCTACTGCAGAGCCCGCGCCCTGCCCGCATCGGCCGCCCTCCCCAGCTCTGGGGCTGGAGTGCGGGGGCTGGTATGCCCCAGACCCAGGGGTCCCGACCCTCTCCATTCTGCCGGGGATGCAAGAGTGTGGACACTAAGTTCCTTCTCCCACAGGGACCTAGGGAGGGGTCCCGGAGGCCAGCCCTGCCCTCTGACACCCCCGTCCCGCCCTCTGCCCCCACCTGCTCCCGGCCCGGCTCACCTGTCTGTCCCTTGCCCAGCGTCTTCTCCAGCCGGTAGGGACCCACATACTGGGCGTGCTGAGGAGGGTGCGGGTGGGGGTGGGGCAGGTGGTAGGCGGGGGAGCCCCCGCCGCCCTCCTTAGCCCCGGACGACATGGTGCCCTTGGTGGCGGCCCGCGCGGCCCCCCGGCCGCCCCCCCTGCGGCCGCTGGCCCCGTTCCTCCGGTGGGGGCCGGCGACAGCTCCGTCCCGGCCCCCCCGGCTGCTCCCCACGTCTCCGGGGGTCCCCAGGGGGATGGGCTGGCCCCCCCGTCGGCGGGCCGAGGGACTGGGGGAGGGGGGGCTGTCCCGGGGGGGGTGTCAGGCCCCGGGCGTCAGCATGGCCCGGGGGGGCTACGCGGCCCCCCCTCCCCAGCCCGTCCCCGGCCGGCCCCCCCCTGCCTGCGCCTCCCCCGCTCGGGGGGGTCTGCGGTGCGGGCCGGCGGATGCTGCAGGCCGAGGTCCCCCCCGCCCCCCCACGCGCCCTCTCTCCTCCGCCTCCTCCTCCTCTCCGCCTCCCCCCGCCACCTCGTCCTTTCTCTCCGGCACGCTGACATCACCATCCGGGGACTCCGGGCCCTTCCCCACAGTTAACCCTTTCGGAGAGGGGCGGGGGAGGGGGAGCAAGGGGGCGGTCCTGGGGGCGGAGCTAGGAGCGGGGCGCTGGAGAGTGGCGGGACGGTGCTGGGATGTAGGAGGGAGGAGCAGGGATGCTAGCGCGGGACGCGGGAGGGGGGAGGAGGGAGGGCGGGATGCAGAGATCTGGAGTCAACAGATGGGGCAGAGACGGAGATACACAAAGGGGAAGGCTGGCATCGGACAGAGATGGCCAGGGCGATGCATAGCACCCGGGGCCGGGCGGGCAAGAGCGGGCTGGAGGGACGAGGAGACCCGACAGAGACAGAGGAGACGCACTAGGGACTGGAGCGGACGCAGGGAGAGGTTGAGAGCCGCAAAGCCAGTGAGCCAGGGAGGGGGCCATGGCATGGTGAGACTGCGGAGCGAGCCGCCTACAGAGGGAAAGCACAAGGAGAAGGGTGCAGACGGGGACTCCTAGGGGAACAGAGAGTACACTCCGCCCGGGAGGCACAGAGGCCGGGGAGGAATGGGGACCGATTGCAGACAGCAGCAGCGGCAGCAGCTCTTTTTTTGAATTTTGAGAGCATCACCCTAGTTTGCCCACACTGGCCTCGAACTTGTGCTCTTCCTGCCTCAGCCTCCTGAGTATCTGGCATTACAGGATATGTCACCATTCCTGTAATTATTCATAGGGGTCCCTATTGCTCTAAAGTGTCTCACTACACATGGAAAGTTACAAGATCACAGTTCTTATATGTCACTGTAAAGCCTATGGTTTTTAGAGGGTACATGAGAATTTCGTCTAGACCTCCAGTCTGTTACTTGCATATTTATAAGTACAATATATATCTTATACAATTAATCACATTATAGTATTGTACATAACTACATATACACACATTATGCACAGATTTCTACATCCTAATTCTCAGAACTGGTGACTACATTATCTTATGTGAAAAAAGAAATTTTGTAGATGTGATTAGGGATTTTTTTTTTTAAACAGTGTCTAGTTCTGTAGTCCAGGCTGGTCCTGAACTCACTATGTATAGCCCAGGCTGTCCTCAAACTCATGGCAACCCACCTACCTCAGCCTCTTGAGTGCTGGGATTATAGGTGTGTTCCAGTATGCCTGACTAATTTTGATGTGGTGCTAGAGATTCAAACTCAGGGCCCTGCACATGCTAGGCAAGTATTATGTATTATGACCACTGAGCTATGGCCACAGTCCCCGAGTTAAGGATCTTGAGCTAGCGAGAGTGTTCTGGTTATCATGAGGTCCAATGTCATCCCAAGGTCCTTGTAAGAGGAAAGAACAGGGTCGGAGAGTCTGAGAAGGAGGCAGCTTAGGTCAGAGTTAGATGGTCACAAGAGAAGGACAGGATGGAGAGTGGCTTCTAGAAGTTGGAAAAGTCAAAGAAAGCAGATTGTCTTCAGGTGCCTCTGGTAGGAATCCTGTAGATACCTTGATTTTAGCCCAGTGTTACCCATTTTGGCCTCTCCCCTCTATTACTGCAAAAAATAAATGTGTGTTGCTTTAAATGACCAAGATTTTGGTAATTTGTTAGTAATAGTAATAAAAAAACTAATACAACAGTGCAGGGGTCCCCAACATTTTTGGCACCAGGGACTGATTTTGTTGAAGACAATTTTAAATTTTTCCCAAGGCTGGAGAGGAGATGATTTTGGGATGATTCAAGTTCATTACATTTATTGTGTATTTTATTTACATTATTATTACATTGCAATAGATAATGAAATGACAGAATTTACCATAATGTTAATCTGAATTTGCAATTACTCCCTTGTGCTAGTATGACCACCTCAGCTCCATCTACAATCATTAGATACTCACGAAGAGCTTGCAACCTAGAAGTCACACACACAAACACACTGGTGTGATAACACAAACCTGTAATCCTATCACTCTGGGAGGCTGAGGCAGGAGGATTATAAATTCAAGCCCATCAAAATAACTGAACTAGGGAAAACCTGTTTTGTTTTGTTTTTAAAATCTCATTCCAGATGTTTAGTTGCATTAGTTGAGAGTCTCAAGATGAGCGCCAGTGAAAACCCAGCATGCGCCACCATGCCTGGCTTTTGTGGTGCTGGGGAATTGAACTCCTGGTACTTAGTACTTGACTTAGTGCTTGCTAGGCGAAGGCTTTAACCATTGAGCCATTCCTCCAGTCCCAGGAAAACCTGTTTTGAAATTGTCTTGAGATAAAAAATAAAAAACGGGCTGGAGAGGTAGCTTCATGTGAAGGCGCTGGTTCAACCCCCAGTACAATCCCTAGTTCAGCTTTGGTGTTATTTATTTATTTATTTATTTATTTCTTGCTCTGTAGTTCAGGCTGTTCTTGAACTTCCTATGTAGCCCAGACTGGCCTCAAAGTCACAGCAATCCCCCTGATCCAGCCTCCAGAGTGCTGGGACTACAGGAGTGTGCCACCAAACCCAGCTTCCAGGTGCTAGTTTCTAGGATGGGGAGTCCATCTATAACTACTGATAAAGCTTTGCTCACTGTTCTGCTGTTCCTAACCCACAAAGAACCAGTTCAGAGAGTTAAAGACTTCTGCAATGAAGTACTCATAGGCTCATTCCGCTATCCCCAGAATGGAGCTACACCACCACAAACATCTTCCTGGGCCTGTTTGCTTTTCCCATCCTGATCAAAATGTCCTGCACAACCTGGGCGAGCAAGTGCTCCAAGATTCTGTGACTGTGGCTCACCTAAAGTTAAGCATGCTCCTTTCCTGGAGGAGGAGGGCCTCTTATCCCGACCAAGACTTATGTTTCTTAATTCGAAGGCAGTGCAAACAGCCCTGAAGATCTAAACCTTAAGCCCAAATCAAGTGCACAGAGATCCAAGCCCTCGCCAACAAACTCGCTCTTTCGACACTCCTGGATCTTGACTCAGAATATTGTGCTTCCTGCTTCCAAGTCCCCAGGAGTCCGGAATTCCCTTATGTCCACCCATCAGTTCACAGGGAAAAATCCCTTAGAAATGCCAGGAGAAGCCTACACTGGAGCTCCATTTGACAAATGGGGAAACTAAGGCCGAGAGGGGGAGGCTGGGACTAAGGGTTAGGGTTATGGTTAGGGTCTGGTATTCGGTGAGGCCACAGGGTGTAATATTAGATTTTTGGGGGCCAGGCCCAAACCTGCCTATATTAGCCCTGGAAGGGGCGTGGCTCAGCAAAGGGCGTGGCTTAATGGAGTCGCTGCGCGCCAGTGCTGGGGCGGGGCTTAACTGGGAGAGGCCGAAAGACCTAGAACAGAGGCGGGACTTAACCGGGCAGGAGGTGGAACTTGCAATTAGAGCGAGGAGGCGGGATTCACTCAAGCGTACAAACGGCCGGAGGGGTGGGGCTAGATCAAGAGAGTGAATGTAAAGGGCGGGGCCAGGAGGCCGGGCCTGGCCGGAAAGGCGGAGCTGAGTGCGGTGTTAGGCTTGAGAGACCAGCATAAGTTGGAGCAAGTCTACCGCGCGAAGTTAGGAGAGTGCTTCAGGCACTTCCGGGTGAGACCTGCGCATTTCCGTTCAAGATGGCGACCCCCAGGCAAGTCAGGTGCTGGCGACTGTCTCTTTAGGTGCGGCAGCATCTCTAGGCCTGGGAAGGTGAGAGCAGCCCCTTCTGCAGCGCCCCTCTTCGGAGGGGAGGGAGGAGACTTGTTGCTAGAGAGGCCGAAAGGCGGGCTTACCGAAATCGAGGCGGGACAGTGGGGTTGCTAAGAGACGAGGACGCCTGCCGCGGAGATGGGGGAAGGGTCTTGTTGCCAGGGAGGATGGGTGGGGCCTGTTGCTAGGAGGACGGGAGGGGCTTTTGAATTTGGGGAAGGGTCCTGTTGATATGCGGGAAGAAGTGGTTATGTTTAAGTGGAGTGCGGGCAGAATGGTTTGGGGTCATGGGAAGGCACTGAGTTTCCTTAAAACGACACCTTTTCGGCAGATCCTCAGGAGTCGACTCTTCGGAACGCTGGAGCTGCCTCAGCTTTGACTACCTTTCCCCTCATTCCCAGCACATTTTCTCTTCTTCTCTACCGGCCATGGCAGACCAAGGCTCGGGGGGCAGTCGCCTCCCCCTGGCGCTGCCTCCGGCCTCCCAGGGTTGCTCGTCGGGGGGCAGCGGTTCAGCTGGGGGCTCGGGCAATCCCCGGCCCCCACGCAACCTCCAAGGCCTGCTGCAGATGGCCATAACGGCAGGCTCCGTAGAGCCCGACCCTCCCCCGGAACCTATGAGTGAGGAGGTAAATTGTGGAGATCCTAGAAGCCTGGGTGAGGGGTCGGGTGGGTGAGAGGTGTCTTGGGAAGTGTGGCTTGAGGAACTGGAAACTGGGGTCGACCTGTTTGGGGGAGCCTGGAGTCCAGATGTGGAGGCAAGTTAAACTGTGTGCTGAATGGGGTCATCGTAGACTAGAGGTCAGATGTTAAGAGTCTAAGGGGACAGATCCCCGGATCTCAGCACTGTTTAGAGGCAGAATAGCTTTGTAGTTTTAGCAGAAAAAGAAAAAAATAAAAGAAAGAAAGAAAAGGCTCCGGACGACTGGATTCAGCGTTGTCTAGCTGTGTGACCTTGAGAATGTTAATCTGTCTGAACCTCAAGTTCTTCATTCATTTGCAAATTGATGATAAGAGTATTAACAGTGCTTCCTAAGGTAGTTCTGAGATTCTTGGGTTGTGTGTGTGTGTGTTAGAGTCTCACTTAGTAGTCCAGACTGGTCCTGGACTCACTGTGTAGCCCAGGCTGGCCTCAGTCGTACAGCAATCCGAGTGCCTCAGCCATCCAAGTGCTGGGATTACAGGCATGCCCAGCTTGAGGTTCCAGTTTGAGGGGAGCATCACAGGTTCCCTACAAATAGGCATCAGTTTGATGTCAGGGTTGGCTAGTGGCTGTGTGACCTTACCTTTGGAAACACAGAACTTCTCTGTGCCTCAGTTTTCTTATTTGTGAACAGTGAGACCTCACAGAGTTGTTCTGAAGATTGATAGCAATATTGATTATATGTATCTTTTTTCTTTGTGGTTCTGGGGATCCAACCCAGGGGAAGCTGTACCTTTGAGCTACATCCTAAGCCATCTTTATTTCTTTATTTTGAGATAGTCTTGCTAAATTGTAATCCTCCTCCCTCAGCTTCCCAGGTAGCTGGATTTACAGGTGTGTGCCTTTGGAACTATATGTGTTGTTTAATTGGTAATTACTGTACATGGGGCATCGTGCTAATCTACTTACATAGGTAATATTGTTGAGCCTTCATAATAGTGAGTCAGGAAATGGGAACAAAGAGATTATTGAATAGTCTGGGGCCAGAGAAATGCACAGTGGCTAGCAAGCACAAGACCCTCAGTTCGATTCTGCAGTACTATACAACCAGGCTTGGTGGTGCATGCCTGTAATTCCAGCTTTGGGAGACTGAGGCAGGTAAAAAAGTTTCAGTGAGACCTTTTCTCAAGAAAAAAGAAGGGGGTGGAGGCAGAAGAATGGCACAGTGGTTAAAGTGCTTGCCTAACTAGGACAAGGCTGTAAGTTTGATTCCCCAGCACCACATAAGCTGGGTGTGATGACGCACACCCATAATTCCAGCACTTGGGAGGCAGAGGCAAGAAGATTGTTGTGAGTCTAAGGCTAGCCTGGGCTCCATAGTTGAGTTCAGGACCAGCCTGGACTGTAGAGGGAAACCTTGTCCAAAAAAAAAAAAAAAAAGAAAAAAAGAAAGAAAGAAAGAAAGAGAGAGAAAAGAAAAGAAAAGAAAAATTAAATAGTTTGCCTTAATTTATCCAGTACTGATACTATAGAGCCCTTTTAGAAGTACTTACCAGAGGGGCGGCCAAAAAAGAGAATAAAAAGTTCAGTGGGTAGTTCTTTGTTCTCATCCATTTCGTCTAATTCTGTATTTGATAATTTTCTCCTCCTTGAATCTTCCTTTTCTTGTGGTTTCTAGGATAACATCATCTCCTGGTTGTCATTCTTTTTTTTTTTTTAAAGCCCTGAGCCACATTCCATCTCTTAACTCTGACAATTCTACAGTTTGTATTTGTAGGCCAGTGAGTTTTATCCCCCAAGAGACAACTGGCGGTGTGTAGAAACATTCTTGACTATCACAGCAAAGGGAAAGCTGCTGCTGGCATCTAGGGATGCAGCTCAGCACCCTCAGTGCCAGGGCAGTCCCCACCACATAGTATGAATTGACCTGTGTCCATAGTTGGTGAGAAGCCTTCCTCTAGGTTGGGCCTGCCTAATACGCACTGTAGCCTGCTAACCCTGCCTTAGAGGGTGTGTAATGGAGCTCACTTATAGTAAGGTTGGAAAGTGAGTGCCTTCTTGGCCACTCCCACCCCAGACCTGCTGCTCCCAAGCCTTCTGTCTCCCAGCCCTCTTCTCAGCTAATCATAATGGTTTTCTTTTGTGTGGGAGCGTGTGCTTGGTTTTGTTTTTGCTGTGGTAATGGTTGTCAAGCCCAGAGCCTTCGCACTGAGCTACATACTCAGTCCATTTTTCTTTTTGATTTTGAGACATGGTCTCACTAAGTTGATAATTTGCCCAGTTTGGGTTCAAACTTGGGATCCTCCTACCTCAGCCTCTCAGATTGCTGGAGTTATAGGCTTGTACATCCGGGCATGACTTGACTCTTTTTTCAAAATAAGCCCAGCATCCTATCGGTTCTCACCCCTCCAGCACACCTACCAGGTTCTCTTCATCTCCCTCCCACCCCATCACCACCTCAGCCTCCTAAGTCTTCCTGCCTCAGCCCTTACCTTCCCAGTCCTGCTCAGAACCCCCTGGCATTTCCCCTACCTCATTCACAGTGAAATCCCAGGTCTTTAAACCTTTTGCAGGGCCACACATGATCTGCTTCTGGTGGTTTTTCTTTCTGTTATCCCAGTCTCTTCCCCACTGGCTCGCTCTGCTTCAGCCATGTTGGCCTCCTAGCTGTTTCCTCTGCCTGGAATGTTCTTCCAAGTTTCTGCCTGGCATTTCCCTCACGTCTTTTAATTTCTTCTTTTGCTGCTGTTCCTTCCTCTTCTTTGTACTGGAGATAAAACCCAGGATCTTTGTGCTAAGCTACATCCCCAGCTCTTTTTAATTAATGAATCAATTAATTATTCTTGAGACAGGGTCCTCCTCTGTAGTCCAGGCTGGTTCTGAACTAACTATGTAGCCCAGCCCTCAAACTCATGGCAGTCCTCCTGCATTAGCCTCTGAGTCCTGGGATTACAGATGTGTGTCACCATGCCTACCCCTGAACATATTTCTTTACTTGTGTGTGGCCTCTCTAAGGCCACCCCAAGTAATCCTGCAGCTCTGTCCTGCCTATCTCCATTCTCCACACTGCCTAACTGACCTAACGGTGCTAAGATCATCATATCACATGCTGCATGTTCTGCTGTTTTCCTGTCATCCGCTCTCCACCACTTGATCCCTCCCCGATCTGAGCAGGAGGTTCCGCCTGAAGGCTCAGTATGGTTCCTGGTACCTAGAAAAGAGTCTGTGAATAATAGTGGGGGTGGAAATGCAGACCTATAATTCCCAGCGGAAATTTGAGCCAGCATAGAAAAGTTAGCAAAACTTGTCCCAAATTTTTTAAAAAATGTGTTATAAAAAAGGATGGGGAGGGCTGGAGGAATGGCTTAAGCCATTAAGTATCTGAGTTTGATTCCCCAGCACCACATAAGCCGGGTGTGGTGGCATATGTCTGTAATCCCAGCCCCTGGAGGCTGAGGCAGGAGGATTGCTGTGAGTCCAAGGCCAGCCTGGGCTCCATAGTGAGTTCAGGACCATCATGGGCTACAGAGTGAGACCCTTTCTCAAAAAGGCGGTGGGGGTTGGGGGTGGGCAGTGGAGGTAGGCTGGAGGTTAGAGCGTTTACTCAAGGCCCTGGGTGTGATATCCCAGCGCCATATAAGGTAGATGTAGTGGCACGTGCTTATAATCCCAGCCCTTGGGAGGCTGAGGGAGGAGGATTGCCATGAGTTCAAAGCCAACCTGGACTACATAGAGAGTTCAGGATCAGCCTGGACTACAGAGGGAGACTCTACCTTAAAAAACAATGAGAAATGGGATGGGAATGTAGCTTAGTGCAAAGGCTCTGGTTCAGTTTTGAGTGCCATAAAATGGTCTGAATAATACAAGTACTCCACAGACATTTTTAGATAGAAGGAACAGTTACCCTTGCAGGATGGCTTTCATCGTTGTTACTGTTACTGTGTGAGGGCCCTAAGGATCCAGCCCTAGGTCAGTGAGCTACATCCGCAGTTTATCTTCCCTTCTTGATTTTGAGACAAGGTCTCCATAAATTGCCAAATTGCCCAATCTGGGCTCAAACTTGTTATCCTCCTGCCTCAGTCTCTGTGAGTCCTAGGACTCCAGGCCCATGCTGACAGCTAGCTTTCTTAGCTGTGATTGTTAATGCTCCTCCACATTGTTTACCGGATGGCATCTCTTTCCCCACCCTCCCCTCCCCAGAGGCGGCAGTGGCTACAGGAGGCCATGTCCGCTGCCTTCCGGGGCCAGCGAGAAGAGGTGGAACAGATGAAGAGCTGTCTCCGGGTGCTGTCTCAACCCACCCCGGCCACAGCCAGTGACATCGAATTGGCCACTGACCAGCAGGAGCGTGAGGGGGCCCTGGAGTTGCTTGCTGACCTGTGTGAGAACATGGACAACGCCGCAGGTACCCTTATTCCCCAATGTGGCCTGTGCTTTCTTCCCTCTCAGGGACCCTCCCAGTCTCCAGCCTGTCCCTTCTGTTGCCATGAGAAGCAAGGCCCTTGTACACGTGAAGACTCCAGCCTGTGGCTTTGTTTCCTCACTTCCTGACTGATCAGGCCTCTCCTAGCCTAGCATCCACTACCACTTCCTATAGCAGCCATGTCCATTCTGTGGCCTGCTGTGCTGTTCTTTTTTCTTTCTTTCCTTTGTTTTTTCTTTATTTTATTTTATTTTATTTTATTTTTTTTTTTGAGGCAAAGTTTCACTTTCTAGTTCAGGCTGGACCTGAACTCACTGTGGAGCCCAGGCAGCCTTGAACTCCCAGCAATCTTTCTGCCCCTGCCTCCCCAGTACTGGGATTTTGGGTTTGCACCGTCATGCCCTGCTTATGTGGTGCTGGGGAATTGAACTCGGGTACCTCAGGTACCTAGCACTTGCTAAGAAGTGCTTTAACTGCTGAGTTATTCCTCAAACACCTCCCCTTTTTTCTTTTTTTGTTTTTGTTCTTGGTGGTACCAAGGATTAAGTCCAGGGCCTTTGCCCTGAGCTATGTAGTTAGCCTATTTTTGTTCTCTTTCTTTTTCTTTTTTTGTTTTATTTTCTTTCTTTTTGAGACAGGGTCTCAGTCTGTAGTTCAAACTGGCCCTGAACTCACTATGGAGCCCAGAGTGGCCTAGAACTCATGGTAACCCTCCTGCCTTAGCCTCCTGAGTCCTGAGATTATGGGCGTGTACCACCACACCCAGTTTATGCGGTGCTGGGGAAAACAAACTCAGGGCCTTATGCCGGGTAGGCAAGCACTATAACCACTGTGCTATCTCACTAAGCCCCCATGTTATTTTAAAGTTTTGATTTTGAGACAGGGTCTCTAAGTTGCTGATTTGCCCAGGCTGGGCTCAAACTTGCAATTCTTCTGCCTCAGCCTTCCAGAGTGCTGGGATTATGGGCCTGCGCCACCATGCCTGTCCTCCTATAGGATTGTTTTTAGCGACTCTGCTCTTTCATTCATTTTTCTGCTTGATCAGGAAATCTCTATTGAGCAGCTCCCCTGCGCTAAGCTCTGTGCTATTCCTAATTGCTGCAGCAGCGCTCTTTACGCCTTACTAGTAACTGAAGCCAAGCCACAAGTGCCAGGTCCCCAGGCTGCCTCTCTGTGCGTGTGCACGCGCGCGCGCGCGCGCGCACACACACACACACACGTTTATCTTTTTTTGTGTCTGAATGTGGTACTAGGGATTGATCCCAGGATCTTCACACTGAGCTATCCAGCCCTTTTGATTTTTGATTTTGATAAAGGATCTCACTAAGTGCTAAGTATTCCTGGCTGGGCTCAATTGTGCAATCCTCCTGTCTCAGCCTCCCAGAGTTCTGAAATTTTAGGCTTATGGCTCCACACCTAGTTCTCTCTCTCTCTCTCTCTCTCTCTCTCTCTCTCTCTCTCTCTCATTTTCTTTCTTTCTTTTTGTTACTTTGAAACATCTTGCTCTGTAGTCCAGGCTGGTCTTAAACTCACTGTGTAGCCCAAGCTGACCTCGAACTCATGGCAATCTTCCTGCCTCAGCCTCAGCCTCCTAAGTGCTGGGATTATAGGCATGTGCCGCCGCGCCCAGCTTATGTGTTGCTAGGGAGTCCACTCATGGCCTTAGGCTTGGTAGGCAAGTGCTCTAATGGCTGTGCTATTCCTCCAGCCCCTTTTTTTCTTTTTCTTTTTTTCCTTTTTTTCTTAATAAGAATACAGAATTCTGATGAAAATGGACTCAGGGTAACGTTTCCTCAGTGCTTGTTTACTACACTCGTTTATGAAGGTAAACAGCATAGAATTAACCCTTTCCAATTGTACAGTTTCATAGCATTTAGTATATTCACAGTGTTGTGCAACTGTCACCTCTGTCTATTTTCAAAACTTGGTCATCACCCCAAGTAAGACCTGTGAACCTATAACCAGGTCCTCCTCCAATCCCTCCTCTAACTCCTTTCCAAACTCTGACATGTTCTGAGGTCCTGTGAGTTAAGATGGCCGCCTGTAAAGTTTGGGAAACATGGGTCACCCTGATGTTCTTTTTCTCTTCCCTCACCCCGGACACAGACTTCTGCCAGTTGTCGGGCATGCACCTTCTGGTGGGCCGCTACCTGGAGGCAGGGGCAGCAGGGCTGCGGTGGCGGGCAGCGCAGCTCATTGGCACGTGCAGCCAGAATGTGGCGGCCATCCAGGAACAGGTGCTGGGCCTGGGTGCCCTGCGCAAGCTGCTGCGGCTGCTTGACCGCGATGCCTGTGACACAGTCCGCGTCAAGGCCCTCTTCGCTATATCTTGTGAGTGTCCCCGGTACTCGGGGGAGGGGTTGGGGTCTGGGCTGTCCACAGGGTGCATCTCTGGGGCCCTCCTTTACCTCCTGATTCCCTGGGCTTGATTATCTGTGCTGGACACTAGGATCATAGTAGTAGCCTCGCTCGAACCCCAGGTGGGTCAGAGATCTGAGGCCTTCAGGCAGCGGTGATAGGGTAGCCTGCATTCTGGTCTAGCCTGAGCACCTTGCACATACCAGCCTCAGTCCTCCCGGTCCCTGCCGTATAGGGCCTGTTCTCCCTGCTTGGGACTACCTTGGCACTATCTTGGGACTATTGCCCTGCAGCACGTTGAGCTCCAGCCCTGGTCCCTGACCCACTACAGTGATAGTAACACTCTCAATCGTGGCAACTGTAAGTGCCTCCAGACCTCACAGAGTCCCTCTGTTGGGAGTCACAGGGCTGCGCATCAATGTGGCTTCTCCTAGCCAGCCTGGGAGAGGATGACTGTTGCCATCCTCAGTTTCACAGGAAACAGAGGCCTGAGAGGCTTGGCGGGGGTGTGCAGCTGTGTGGT
This sequence comes from Ctenodactylus gundi, assembly GCA_004027205.1. Taxonomy (NCBI): domain Eukaryota; kingdom Metazoa; phylum Chordata; class Mammalia; order Rodentia; family Ctenodactylidae; genus Ctenodactylus; species Ctenodactylus gundi. The sequence goes on along the minus strand of PVKB01002218.1, from coordinate 58,629 downwards.
CCCTGTGCCCACTTGGGCCGCATACTGAGATACACGGTCAGAGGCCAGAGTCTGTGCTGCTTGCTGTGTGTGAGTGCTGACTTGCTCAGTCCTCACGCTGCATGCACCTTGTGAGGCAGGGGCCCCTGCAAAGAGCCATGAGTGGGTCTAAACCTGTGGTGTTCTCTCCTTGCGTAGGACCCATGAAGTAGTTTTTTTGTTTTTTTCTTTCTTTATTTATTTTCTTCTTTTTGAGAAAGGGTGGTGCTGTATAATCAAAACTGACCTCTGAACTCACTGTGTAGCTCAGACTGTACCACAGTGCTTGTGTCATAACAGTCCAAATGCTTGGATTTTATTATTTTTATTTATGTTTATTCTTTTTGTGGTACTGGGGATCAAGCCTAGGGCATTCACACTGAGCTACATTCCCAGCCCATTCTATTTGTGATCTTACAGGGTCTCACTAAGTTGCTGAGTTGTCTAGGAAACGGTAGAACTTGTGATCCTCCTGACTTAGTCTCCCAGAGTGCTGAGGTTACACACTGTACCATCAAGCCTGATTGAAGTACTGTGATTCTTTTTTTTTTTTTTTTAAAAAGACACTTTGTAGTCCAGACTAGTTCTGAACTCATTGCATAGCCCAAGCTGGCCTCAAATTCACAACAGTCCTCCTGTGTCAGAATTCTGAGTGCTGGGGAATGTAGCCTTGTGTCACTGTACTTAGCTATTATGTGGTGCTCAGGCATTGAACCTGGGGTTTGCTCTGATCACTTAGTGATGCTCTGAGCCCAAAGTGGGCTGGGATTTTAAGTAGCTTTTTTGAGATAAAATTCATTCTAGTAGGGCTGGAGGAATAGCGCAACAATTAAAGAACTTGCCTAGCAAGTGCAAGTCCCTGAGTTCAGTTCCCCAGCACTACATAAAGCTGGGCATGATGAAGCATACCTGTAATCCCAGCACTTAGGAGGCTGAAACAGGAGGATTGCTGTGAGTTCAAGGCCAGCCTGGGCTATATAAGGAGTTCAGGATCAGCTTGGCTATAGAGAAAGACTCTGTCTTAAAACAAATATTAATAATAAAATTCATTCTTCTAGACTCAGCCATGTCCAACCTGAGGCTTGAGGGGTTTTGTTTTTTTTCTTTTTTTTGTCCTCATTTTTTTCTTTAGTGTGCGTATATATAGATGTATGTGTGTATATATGTATATATTTGTGTATGTGTATGTGTGTATGTATGTATAATTTTTTTGAGACAGGGTCTCACTGTAAGTCTGGGCTGATCCTGAACTCAATATGTAGCCCAGTCTGTCCTGGAACATAGGGGAGTCTCCCTGCCTCTGCCTCTCAAGTGCTAGGATTACAAGTATGTGCCACCATGCCTGGCTAATTTTTATGTGATATTGAATTGAACCCAGGGCCTTGTACATGCCAAGCAAGTACTTCAGCTACTGAGCTATGCCCCTAGCTCTCAGCTCTTTTTGTTTTTTTTTGAGACAGGGCCTCACTCTGTAGTTCAAGCTGGTCCTTAACTCACTGTGTAGCCCAGGCTGGCCTTGGATTCATGGCAACCCTCCAGCATCAGCCTCCTGAGTGCTGGGATTACAGGCATGTGCCACCATTCCCAGTCTTATATGGTGCTGGGGGATTGAACTCAGAGCCTTGAGCTTGCAAGGCAAGATATGCCATTCTTCTAGCCCTGTGCCCCCAGTTCTTGTAACAAAAACTTCTTAAAAGGAAGTTTTATTACGTATGCACGTTAACTATATTATATATAAGTGGCCCAAGGCAATTCCTCTTCACTGGAAAGAAGAGCTGATAGGCCACGGGACAGACACGCCTGTTTTAAAGAGTATGACTTAGTATTTTTTAGTACATTCACAGGTTTGTGCAACCCCATCTGTTTCCGGAGCTCTTCCGTCACCCACAGTAAGACCCATTTGCACTAGGCAGTCACTCCCCCTCAGCCACTAGTCTGCTGCCTCAGATTCTCATCCTATGTGTTTTGTCTAACCAGGCTCGTGCCCCGGTGCCTTCTGGGCCTGGAGTCTTCATGGTGTGAGCCTGGGGCTCATCTCATTCATGTTGGTACCTCATTTCTTCTATGGCTGACTTCCAGTCTGCTGTGTGTGCATACCCATTTCGTTCATCCTTTTATCGCTGATGGACGTCTGGGTTCTTTTGGTCTTTGCTGCCAGGACGGAGCTTCTGAGTCCGAATGTGGATGTATATGTCTATTTCCCTGGGATGTACACCTGGGTCTGTGGGGTCCCTGATATTTATTATTGACTTACTGAACTCCAGCATAGGGGAGAGGCCTAGTGAGCCCCTCCCGCCACCACCCCTGCCTGTCACATCAGATCATCAGATGGCATGGGATGCCTTGGCACATAGGCCAGGGAGAGGAGCAGAAGGAGTTAGCAAAGACAGAGGAAAAGGGTCATGAAGGGGTGGCCCAAGCTTGGGAGCCAGATGGATAAGACCAGAGACAAGAGCATGGTGCCCCAGAGCTGCTGAAGCCATAGGTAGGGGAGAAGGAGCACTGGCAGAGTTTTCTTCTAGTAGCAGCTTTTATTAAAGTCATTAAATATAATATTGAATGAATCTGTAAGAGAGTTACGTTGCTTCCAGTACAGCAGATCCAAAGATCACATGCTAACAAGCCTCTGTTACCTAACCACCTGGTCCCTTTCTTAGTTAGGAAACCACTGACATATGTTCTGTTCCTGAGATTTTAATAGATACGGAAGCATAAATGTGGTGTGTGTGTGTGTCTAATGTGTTTATATGTGGAGTGTGTAGGTGTGATGTCTGGTGTGGGGTATGTGTGGTATTGTGTGACTGGTGCCTTTGTGTAATGTAGGGTGTGTGGAGTGTTGTGTGTCTGGTGCCCTAGTGTGGTGAGTGGTGTGAGATGTGAGGTATGGGCATGGTGTCCATAGTATGTGTGTATCTTTGTGTGGTTTGGTTGTGGTGTTTATATGGTACTGGGTGTCTGGTGCTCTTGTGTGTTACTGGATTTGTGTGGTGTTGGGTGTCTGAGGCCTGTGTGTGGCAAGTGGTGTGGGTGTGTTATAGGCATGGTGTCCATGGTATGTGTATGTATGTGGTGGAAAGCATGTTGTGGGTACGTGATACATAGACATACACGCGGGACTTGGCTTTCCCCTATGTGTCTTTGCATACCCAGCAGCTGTTCTGTGCCTTGAGTTGCCTCAGCTTCCTGCCAGGCGTGACTTCCAGAAATCCAGTGGCTCCCCAGGGGTTTCTCACTTGTCTGTCCTGAGCATTGTGCAGGGCCGCCTCCAGGGACCCTTCCCCTCTCACCCTCTGAGGTGAGTGCTGAGCTCTGCCTTGCAGCGGATCCTCTGTGGTGGCAGGTGTCTGATGGCTGCTGGTAAGAGCCTCAAGCTGCCTGAATGTCCTCCTAGTGCAGTGGCTCCCAGAAAGCCACCTGAGGTGCAATCCAGGAGGCATGGGAGCTACAGTGCCACTTTTTTTTACCTGTAGCACTGGGGATTGAACACAGGGCCTTTGCACTGAGCTACATCTCCAGCTGTTTCTAATTTTTTGTTTTTTTATTTTGAGACAGGATCTTGCCATATTGCCCAAGCAATATTTTTTTTTTTTTTGAGACAAATTCTTGTTAAGTCATAATGTTGCCCAGGCTGGGCTTGAATCTGTGATCCTCCTGCCTCAGCCTTCTAGAGTACTGGGATTACAGAGGTGTGCCACCACATTTAGCCTGTCAATTTTTTGGGAAAGTAAAACTCACACAACCGTTTAAAAAAATTTTTTTTGAGGCAGTGTCTCATTCTATATCCAGGCTGGTTCCAAGCTCACTGTGTATTCTGAGTTGGCCTTGAACTCAAGACAGTTCTCATGTTTCAGCCATCCAGGCACTAGGATTGCAGATGTGTGTCATCATATCCAGTTTGTATGATGCTGGAGAATTGAACCCAAATCCCTGAGCTTGCTAGGCAAGCACGTTAACCACTGTACTGCACCCCCGATCTCACATGTCACCATTTAAAAATGCATGTGTCAGTAGTATCTGCATCTTCTCTTCCTTTGCTGGCTCTAGTATGGTATTGTGTGTGTGGCTGTGTGTGCAGGCATCAGTCATGTGGGCTGCTGCTGCCCGCACTTGCTGCACTTCTCGTGAGGGTGCAGATTCACTTGTCCTCCTTACTTCACTCATAAGTGGCTCTTTGTTTCCACAGAAAAAGTCTCCTTCATTATTAGTATCCCTGCCAGAGAGAGGAGAAAGAGGGGGGGGGAGAGAGCGAGAGAGAGAGAGAGAGAGAGAGAGAGAGAGAGAGAGAGAGTGAGAGAGTTTTGTGGTACTGGGAAAACCCCCCAAAACTTCACGTGTCTTAAAAGTTTGTTAAGGGGCTAGAAGAATAGAAGAATAGCTCAGCAGTTAAAGTGCCCTGGGTTTAATTCCCCAACACCACATAAGCTGGGCATGGTGGCATATTCCTATAACTCCAGCACTTGGGAGGCTAAGGCAGGAGGATGGCCATTAGTTTGAGGTCAGCCTGGGCTCCACAGTGAGTTCAGCAGCAGCCTGGATATGAGACCCTGTCTCAAAAAAAAAAAAAAAAAAAAAAAAAAAGAAGAAGAAGTTTGTTAAATTTTCCTCTGACTTTAGGGATCTATATATTGAATTTACTGCTTCCATAATTTTTCTCATAGTATTGGTTTTTATCTCAAGTATTAGGGCAAGTTAGTCCTTAAGAATTTTTATATTTTATATTTTTAGTATTTTTATGTGGATGGTGACCTTTAGGACACCCTGTATTATGTTTCACAATGAAATTGACAGGAAATATTAATGAGGTTCGAGATTCCTTATATCTTCTGTCATGCTAAATCTTTAAAACCTGATGTGCAATTACATTTACAGTACTTCTTGGTTCAGGTATAGGATTTTCATTGGTTAATGGGAAGTATAATTGTACCAGAAACATTAAGTTTAATGGAAAAATATTTTACACAATTTCAAGTTTGTTTAGTTTTTGTTTCTTGGTAGTACTGGAGATCCAACCCAGGGCTTTCACACTGAGCTGTATGCCCAGCCCATTTTTTATTTTTGATTTTATTTTTGTTTTTTTGAGACAGGGTCTTGCTCTATATCCCAGGCTAACCTTGGACTTAGGACAATCTGTCTGCCTCAGTCTCCCTCAGCCTCGCAAGTGCTGAGATTACAGGCATGTACCACCACACCCAACTTAATGTGGTGCTGGGGAATTGAACTCAGGGCCTTGTGCTTGCAAGGCAAGTGCTTTAAGCACTGTGCCATTCCTCCAGCCCCTATTTTTGATTTTTTTGAGAGGGTCTCATTAAGTTGCCCAGGCTTGGCTTGCATTTGTAATTCCTCTCAGAGTGCTCAGATTATAGGCCTGGGCCACTGAGTACAGCTGAGTTGTGCACTTGGAAGGGGTGAGCTATATGCGTTATGAGTTATAGCTGCAAAAATACTTTGGAGAAAAATACAAAGCTAATGTAGCACAGACCCCAGAAAGTGATGAAGATGGTAGCAATGGTGATGGTTCCTGATGATGGTGATGGTTCCTTATGGTGATGATAATGTTGGTGCTGATAGGATGGTGGTGATAATAACTGTCTTATTTTTCATTGCTGGGGCAGAATACCCAACACCCACAATTTAAGGGAGGAAAGAGTTATTTTTAGCTTACAGAGTCCATTCATGGATGATAGGTAGTGGTGGAAGCAGGTGGTAGAGCTGTCTAGAGAAGTGTTCTTCACAGCATGGCAGAGAGAAAGCCGAGTGAGGGAGGAATGAAAGAGGACCCTTCCAGGTCCTTGAGCAGTAGAATCTGCCCCTTCCAACCAGGCCCTGCCTCCCAACAGCCCATCAGTATTTTGTGTTTAGTGGGGTTTTTTGTTTTTTGTTTTTTGAGACAGGGTCTCACTCTGTAGTCCAGGCTGGCGCTGGACTAACTATGTAGTACAGGCTGGCCTCAAACTCACAGCACTCCTCCTTCCTCAGCCTCCTGAATGCTGGGATTACAGGTATGTGCCACCACATCCGCTACTGTATGGTGCTAGGGAGTCAAACTCAGGGCCTTGTGCTCACTAGGCAAGTACTCTGACTACTGGGCTTTCCTCCAGCCTAGCCCAACCACACAGGTATTTTACACCATCCAAATACGTGAGTCTTTTGGGGGGATACTCCAGATCCAAACCATAACAGTAATGATGGTGGGGCTGTAGGAATGGCACAGCAGTTAAAGCGCTTGCCTAGCAAGCAGAAGGCCCACAGTTCCGTTCCTCGGCACCACATAAAGCTGGGCATGGTGGCACACATCTGTAATCCCAGCACTTGGGAGGCTGAGGCAAGAGAATGTCATGAGTCCAAGGCCAGCCTGGGCTCCGTAGTGAGTTCAGGACCAGCCTGGGCTACAGAGTAAGACCTTGTCTCCAAAAAAAAAAAAAAAAAAAATTCCCAACATTATTAACAATGGTGACGATGGTAGTGGTGGTAAAGGTGACAGTGGTGGTGATAGTGGTGTCAGTGACTGTGACCCCTGGGATCCCCCTCCCCCTTGCAGGTCTGGTCCGAGAGCAGGAGGCGGGGCTGCTGCAATTCCTCCGTCTAGACGGCTTCTCAGTGCTGATGCGGGCCATGCAGCAGCATGTGCAGAAGCTCAAGGTGAAGTCGGCGTTCCTGCTTCAGAACCTGCTGGTGGGCCACCCTGAGCATAAAGGTGGGTCAGCCTCTGTGGGGTGAGGTGTGGAGGCCCGCATGCTCGGCTCCTCTGACCCCTAGTCTTCTTCCAGGGACCTTGTGCTCCATGGGCATGGTCCAGCAGCTGGTGGCCCTGGTGAGGACGGAACATAGTCCTTTCCACGAGCATGTGCTTGGAGCCCTCTGCAGGTACACTGGAGTTCAGAGCCTACCCCGGGGGGACCTCTTTCCCTTTAGAACCCATGGCAGGAACCTTCCCTGTGGTAGTGGGAAAGGTCCTGAGAAGCATGGGCCCCAGAGCCTCACAGAGCCTTCTGAGGAGGAGAAAATGCCCTCACCCCCAATTATGAATACATTAGTGTTTAAAGAGCAAGCAGATCTGAGGCTTTACCCTGTGCCAGGCACCGTGCTGAGCAGCTGATTTGGTGCACCAGTCTCCTCATGATCCCTGGGCAGTAGGTGGCAGACAGACTGAGGTTTATTTTGCAGAGGGGGAAATTGAGGCCCAGAGTCGGGCAGTGACATTGGAGCAGTGGGGATAGGCTGCGCAGTCTGGCCATGGTCTGTGTGGCACAGTGCGCCCTGAAGCTTGCTCCCTTATCCCCTATAGCCTGGTGACAGACTTCCCCCAGGGCGTGCGTGAGTGCCGGGAGCCTGAGCTGGGCCTGGAGGAGCTACTCCGCCACCGTTGCCAGCTGCTGCAGCAGCATGAGGAGTACCAGGTATGCCAGGCAGCTCTGGGGCTCTGGGGTAGGGTCAGCTCTCCTGCCCCTCTCTTCAGAACCACTTAGGAAGATAGTCATGGCCCCCTCCACCCACCTCATACCCTGTGCTGTGTCAGTGGCAGACATCAGGGAGAAGAGGAATGTTTCACCAGATATTTTTATTAAATTGCTAAGGAGTAAATGATAATTATTTGCTAAGGTAATACATTAAAAGTGATTAATAACCAGAGGATCAAACCAGGACCTTCACACTGAACTACATCCCCAGTCTATTTTTATTTTTGATTTGGAGACAGGTTCTCACTAAGTTGCTAAGTTGCCAGGCTGGGCTTGAACTTGTGATTCTTCTGCAGCCTCCTAAAGTTCTGGGATCACGGGCCCGTACCACCAGCCCAGTTACTTTACTTTTAATGTAATTCAGTTACATAGTACTCAATGAGGCAGCTGTATCATGACTTAGACAGACCTCTTTTGTAGGTTTTATTGTGTTCACTGGGTATAGTTAACCCAGGTCCTCACTCATGCTAAGCACACGCTCTACCACAGAACTATATCCCCAGCGCTATTAGTGTTTTTTTGAATAAGAGCTATAGTCAGATGATTCAAAAATCAAGGCCCAAAAGAGAGTAAACAGTAATAAGTCTCTCTTTGCCCTGTCCTCAGTACTCCAGTTTCTGCATATGTTCTCCACCCCTCCTCCTTAATATGGGGTTACTAAGAATCCAATCCAGAGCCTTTGCACTGAGCTATAACTGAGACAGAGTCTAAGTTGTTAAATTGCCTAAGCTGTGCTCAAAATTTCAATTCTCCCACCTTCACTTCCCACTTGCTACACCACTATGGCTAGCAAACAGATTTGGTTTAAACTCAAGTGACAAGGGGATAGAGGAGTGGCTCAGTGGTTAAAACCTTTGCCTAGCAAGCACTGAGTCAAGCTCTAAGTACCCAAGTTTTGATTCCCCAGTACCACATAAGCCAGTGTGGTGGCCAGAACTCAAGAGGCTGAGGCAGATGGATTGTCCTGAGTCCAAGGCCAGCCTGGGAGTTCAGGACAACCTGGGCTACAGAGTGAGACCCTGTCTCAAAAAAAAAAAACTCTTCAAGGGTTAAATATGTGGGCCTTTTGTGATGGGAATCACAATGATTTTTCTCCCAACTTCTTGTTTTTTCATTATGTTTCCAAGTTTTCCTGCCATGGAGCTGTCTTCCCTGGTTTCTGGGGTTTATATCTGGGGAAGCGTATTGGGGGCAGAGTGATGGTTGGGAGTGGATGTCTGGGAGTCAGAAAGGGCTGAGGGGCTGGCATGAGCGCATCTAGTAAGGGGAGACCTGGTTCCCAGCTGGGTAAGTTGGGAATCCGCTACGAGGAGGAGGAGGAGTGAACTCTGGATCTCATCAGCAGTGGGCAAAGCCTGACTGGCTTCTTGGATGGGTGGCGCCCACCGGGAGCAAGGAGGATTGGCTCCTGCTGCCAGGCCTGCTGGAGACAAGGCCTGGCTTCTGCTCAGGACCCTCTGTTGCTCTCCATCCAGGAGGAGCTGGAGTTCTGCGAGAAGCTGCTGCAGACCTGCTTCTCCAGCCCCACGGATGACAGTATGGACCGGTGAAACAAGGTGGCTTCTTTCTTTCTCTCTGCGGGAACCCCAGGCCTCCTGTGTCCTGTCTCCCACAATGACCTCTCCTAAGAGAACAGGGGCCCTTGGTGGAGCCTGGGCTGGGCCGGCCCATCTCCTAGCAACCTGCTGGAGGGGATGCCAGGCATAGCCCTGACTCCTGGGACCCCATGTCCCATGCTCACTCTCCTCCCCCTTCTCCTGTATGCACTGCTCTTCCAATAAAGGTGTTTCTCCCTCTCCCCCTTCACTGCCACCTTTGTCACCTCCCCTGGAAGGTGCTTTGGGGAGGGCAGGAGACGCATAAACTTAGGGGAACTTGGGGAACCGCTGGAGGAATAATAAAAAGTGTTGTTCTTTAATCATCCACAAAGCTGAAGCTGTTGTCTCCTTTCGTCTGCAGAGTCTGCTTTTTTGGGGGGTTGGGGGTACAGGGTCTTAGTCTGTAGACCCAGCTGGACCTGAACTCACTATGTAGCCCAGGCTGGTCTTGAATTCACAGCAGTCCTTCCTCACAGCCTCCCAGGTACTAGGATTACAGGCATGCACTACCATTCCCAGCTTACGTGGTACTGGAGAATCGAACTCAGGTCCTTGAGCTTACTAGGCAAACTAACTGCTATTCCTCTAGCCAGAGAGAGAGAGAGAGAGAGAGAGAGAGGGAGGGAGGGAGGGGGAGAGAGAGAGAGACAGAGACCTATCCCTTTTGGCAACCAGCATCTGATTCCAGTCATTTCCTTTCCCAAGATCCTTTTTGCAGTGGAAGAGTCATGTGACTTTACCTCCACCAATCAGAACCTCTGTGAGGTCTGGCTGGGAGAGCTAGAGGAGGCCAGACCCGTGCTGCGTTCTGGCTAGGGTGGGAACCTTGGCGTCTGGCTTCTGGGAAGGAGGTAGAGGTTCTGGCTGGAAATGTCTGAAGTTGGGTGCTGGTGGTTGAGGCTGCTGTGTTTAAGATCAGGCTTATGGTTGTATGTGAGCTTCTAAGATTTAACGGAGACTGTTCCATACCCTTTAATATATTACTTTTCTCTCCTCCCCCAACCCCTTGTGATGGGGGCTTGTTTTGTAGTGCAGAGTGGATCTGAATTCACTGTGTGGCCCAGGCTGACCTCCAACTTGAGGATCCTCCCACCTGAGCCTCCTGATTGCTGGGATTACAGGTTTATGCTACCATGTCTAGCTCAATTCTTCTTTCTTTCTTTCTTTCTTTTTTTTTTGAGACAGAGTCTTGCTCTGTAGCCCAGGCTGGTCCTGAGCTGACTGGTATAGCCCAGGCTGGCCTTGGACTCAGAACAATCTACCTGCTCAGCCTCCTGAGTTCTGGGATTAGAGTGCTGGGATTACAGGCGTGTGCCACCATGCCCAGCTTTATGTCGTGCTGGGGAACTGAACTCAGGGTCTTGTGCTTGCAAGGCAAGTGCTTTAACTGCTGTGCCATCCCTCTAGTCCCTCCCTCTTTTTTTTAAGGAAGTTTTGTCATTTGTAACCATGAGTCCTAACTGATGCTGATTTTTAAGAAAGGAAGCTGATTGGCTGGTTAATCCATGGCCAAGTCCAGTAACCAGAGGTCAAACCTGGGCTCATCCCCAAATCATGATTCTTCAACTGTGTCCTGGTTTCCCAGCCCCATTGGTGTCAGATTCATGGTCTCATTGTGCCTCCCCATGAATTGTACCTGGACACTTGAGACTTCTGAGTTGGTTATTTATACCTCCTTCCCAAATTCAGGATAAATTAAGAGATCTGAGAATTGGAGATCACTTTCACCTTTATCACTGTTACAGTCATCAGAGAAAGTGGCTTCAGTCTTGCTGCGCTCCCTTGTTTCTCCATGAAACATGCTTGCCTGGGCCTGTACAAGCCTCCCCTCGTGGGGAAGGAACAGGCCACTGCTCGGGCATACTGTGGGCATGCTGGCTGCAAGTCAGGGTGCTAAAGGCCTGGGCAGAAAAACACATCCTATCAGGTGAATCATCCTATCCTGCACAGGGTGGAGAGGCCACGAGAGGCAGGCCAGCAGAAAGAAGTTCTTTCATGTAAAACCACAATCTGAGGGGAGTGAGCATTCTCACCGTGCGCTGTAAATTCTTAAAGTTTCAATTTAGCTGGACTAATGGCACAAGCCTGTAATCCCAGCACTCAGCAGGCTGAGGCAGGAGGATTGCCATGAGTCCAAGGCCAGCCTGGGCTCTACAGTGAGTTCAGGACCAGCCTGGGCTATACAGCAAGACCCTGTCTCAAAACAAAACAAGGTGGAGGAAGTCGGACAGATTGACTCTGTGGGCATGAACTGGGCTATCTGTCTTCTGCCCTTGGACATCAGAATCCTAGGGCCTCTGGACTCAGTCTGGGACATATAGCAGTGGCTCCACTGGTTCTCTGGCCTTCTGGCCTGGGCTGGGACTCTTCCAGTGGTGTTCCTGGACCCTGTGGGACTTAGCCTCCATAGTCATGAAGGCCAGTCCCTCATAAGTCACTTTCTGGGCCTGGGTCAAAGCTCAGTGGTTACAGCGCTTGGATAGGAAGCACAAGGCCCTGATTTCGATTCTCTAGCACTGCATAAGCTGGGCGTTTGTAGTAGTGCACACCTGGCTGAGGCAGGAGGATTGTTGAGACATCATACTCAAATAAGATGATACCTTATAATTTCCCTGAAATGAAAAACATCAAGCTAGGCATGGTGGAGCATGCTTATCATCCCAGTGCTCCGGACAGCTAAGACAGGAGGATCCCAAGTTCAAACCCAGCCTGGACAGCTCAGCAACTATGTAACAGCCTGTCTAAGAATGAAAAACAAAATGAAGCTGGGCTGGGTGGACACATCTGTATTCTAGCACACTGGAGGCTGAGGCAGGAGAACTCCCATGAGTTCTAGGACAGCCTGGGCTATATAGTGAATTCAGGACCAGCTTGGACTACAGAAGGTGGCCCTTGGGAGGCTGAGGTAAGAGGATGGCTGTGAGTCCAAGGCCAGCCTGGACTACATAGTTCAGGACCAGGCTGGGCTACAGAGCAAGACCTTGTCTCAATCAATCAATAAATACATATATACATAACAAATACAAAATGGACTGGGACATACCTCGGTGAGAAGACCTTGTATTCAATCCTCAGTACACCCACCCCGCCCAAAAAATTCAATCTGCACGTTAAAAGCAAAGTTCTTTACACGCATTTAGTCAGCTAATCCTTACTTTAGTTCTCTAAAATGGATAAGGAGGAAGCTGTGAAGATTGGGGAAACTGAGGATAGAGTCAGATACGCCCTTCATGGATACTGACATTCGATGGGGGGGGGGGGGGACTTCCAAATGACGTAGAGGCTTTGTGCAGCAACTGGTGACATAATACGGCCTTAGCCAAGGCCAGAGGGGCGACTAAGGTCAGCCCGAGGTACCACCCGGGTGGCACAGAGAGACAATCTGGTGGAACAAAAGCACTTGGCCTCGGGTTGAGGGGAAAGCCGTGATGGAGTCTCCCGGAGCTTGACCCTAGAGCCGGAGCAGAGCTGGTAGAGAAGGAGCAGGACCGCGAACGGATTCCGAGGGGTCGAGCGGCCAAAGAAATCCTAGAGCAGGATTCGCAGTGCGTTCCGGAACCGAAACCCCCACCCCAATTTCGCCTTAGCTCCAGAGGTACCGTGGCGCCAGTGCAATGAGCCACCAGGGTTTATTCGCGGCTGGTTGGCACTAATGGGCGCAGGCGCAAGGGTAACGGAGGCGCTTTAGAGTGGGCGGTGCTGGGGTGGGGTGGGGCGTGGGCTGCCCGGCCTCGGCGCGCACGCGCACTGCTATCCTCGGCGCACCTGCGCACCAAGACGGCTGCGTCCTCCCGCGCCCGGGGCATTGTGGGATCGTGGCGGAGCCAGCCGGGTGTCTGGGGCCCAGAGGCGGATGGCCTGACTGGAGACGCAGCCTCTCTAAGGAAGGTGGCGGCTAAGGAAGCAGGCTTTGGCCTCCGTCGGTCGCTGCGCAGCGGCAGAGGCAGAGGTTTTCTTCGCCTTCCGTCTCCGGCTCGGCAGGGGAACCCGCGGCGACCGGCCCCGTCCGTGCCCGCGGCAGCGCTTGCGCGGGCCTCGGGACCCCCTTACCCGCCGTCGCGCACCCGGAGCTCCGTCCCCGCTGCCGCCCCCGCCCCCGCCTCACTCTCCGGGCCCGCAGCGGGGCCGAACGGCCGGCGGCGGGGCGGGGGGGGCGCGCCGATGAGCCCCGAGTGCGACGAGCCGCCGCCCCCCCGCGCAGGTGAGCCGCGCGCTCCCGGCCCGGGTCGCCGCCGCCTCCGCCTCTTTCCGCTTCGGCGCTCTGGCTCTGTGCCTTCTCCCGCCAGCCCGCTGGCCTCGCCTGTCCCCTCCTCCGTCCGTCTCCCTCAGTTCCTCCGTCTCTTCTCTGCCCACCTCGGTCACTTCACAGTGTCACCGCGTCTCTCAGTCTTTCCTCAGGCCCCCCTAGTCTACAGCTGCTTCTCCGCAGTCCCCCGGTCCCTCCGCCCACCCCTCCCGCGTCTCCGGCCCCTTCTCTATTCCCGTACACCCGGTTTCTTCTCGCTGCGTCTCCACCAACCCTTCCCGAACCCTCCTCCTCCTCCCCAGGGGTGCCAGGTCTTCAGTGTCATCAGTCCCCTCGCACTCCTGGCCTCTGAGTAGCGAGTAGCGGGCGCTCCTGACCCTTCCCCTGCTTTTGGCGGCGGCTTTCCTGCCATGAATTCCCTCGCCCTGGGGTGAGAAGGCCCGGGAGCAGCTCCCATCTAGTCTTCCTCTGGTGGGGGGGGGCCGCCCGCGGAGGACAGGGCCGCCCTGAGGGGGAGCCGGCCCCTGGGGGTCAAAGGCAGAGCTGGACAGTCACAATTCCTGGGGGTTGTCATGGAGGTAACTCAGGACGCTGCTTCAGGAGGCCACAGAGTAGGAAAGACTGGTGAGACTGGCCGGACTGGTGGCTTTTTCTGTCGAGGAAGGATGAGGAAGAGTTGACAGATGGAAAGTGGGAAGAAAGGCCTTCCGGGTGGAAGGTACAGCATGTGCAAATATGTGAAGGTGGGAAACGCCGGAGGAGTCACGAGTTATCTGTGCAATTGAGTGTAGAAATGTTGAGATAGTGGCAGGGCCCTGTGGCGCAGGCCTGCAGTTCTAACACTTTGGGAGGTGGGGGCTGGAGGATCGCAAATTCAAGTTCAGCCAGGGCAACCTAGCGATTTAGTGAGATTGTCGCAGAATCAAAAATAAAAATGGCTTCTCGGTATAGCTCAGCAGCAAAGGCCCAGGGTTCTATCTCCCGTACTCTCCCACTCTCTCACCCCCCTAAAAAAGAGTGTTGAGTGGGTGAAGGGTAGCCAGCTTCCTGGGGTACTTGTCCAGGGCCTTGAATGTGACTTATGATGTGACCGACTTTTACACTTATATTAAGAAGGCAGACAGTACCATCAGCACAAGTCTGAAAAGCAAGATGTTTCTGGAAAGGAAGCTGTATTGGCTGTCAGACATGGTGCCGGGTTCAGAGTTATAAGTAAACTGCAGTTGGGTTGTTTCCCAGTCTGTGGGCCAGCTTCTGACCAGTATTAAGGCAGACATTGCAAGAACTTGAGTTGCTTGAAGAACCATTGAGTAGTTTGTCTATATGTTTCATGTAGTTTTGCGTACAACGTACATGGAAATGCTTGCCCCACTTAGGTACGTGTATTGTGCGTATTAGGGTGAAATGGTGTTTGTAATTGGTTTGTGCCATTTAAAATATGATACTTCTTTTGGGCTGGGGACATAGCTCAGTGGTTAAAGTGCTTGCCTTGCTTGAGCAAGGTCCTGAGATCGATTTTTCCGTACTATATAAAATTTACTGGGTGTGGTGGTAAACACTTGTAATCCCAGTACTCAGGAGCCCGAGGCAAAAGGATTGCCATGAGTTCAAGGCCAGCTTGGGCTACATAATGACTGAAGGACCAGCTCAGCTACTGAGTGAGACTTAGTCTCAAAAAAAAAGTTGCACTTTTTTTTTTTTTTTTTTTTTTTTTTTTTTTGCAGTTCCCTGGATAGAACCCAGGTCCTTGTGCATGCTAGGATGGGGCTTCACTTCTGAGCTGCATAACCAGCCTGTGCTTTTGAGTTTTTTTTTTTTTTTAACTGCCCAACCTGTATTATTTTGCTTAAATACAGTAACTAGTTTTGGGATTAGTGTTACAGGGAGGGCAGAAGTTTGTTTATTTTTTTTTCCTTCCTTCCTTTTTTTTTTTTTTTTTTTTTAATGAGACATCTCTGTAGCCCAGGCTGGTCCTGAACTCACTGTGGAGCCCAGGCTGGCCCTGGACCCAAGGCAATCGTGCCTCAGCCTCCGGAGTGTTGGGATTATAGGTGCCTTAGCAGAATGAAGGGCATAGGAAATACACCAGAACCTGCAGTTCTTAGAGTTATTGTTTGCTCTGGTCTATGTATTGCCGTGGTTCTTAGATGGGGATGATTATGACCGCCAGGGGACATTTGGCAAAGTCTGGAAATGGTTTTTGGTTGTCACAACTGACACCATCAGCAGCTAGAGGGTGGATGCTGTGACCAGGGAATGTTGCTTAATGCCCTGCGATGCACAGGAGAGTCCCCTCACAAGTTACTACCCAGCCAGTCCCAAATGCCAGTGGTGCTGACCAGGAGGAATTCTGCTTTACTGCTTGAGTACTGTGTATTTTGGCTTATCTACTCTGTTGTAGCTTGTGAGTGGCTGTGTGTTGTGTGACCTATTGTGTATTTTTCATTTCATTTATTTTAGTTTTGTTGGGTTGTGTATCATTTCTATTAGAGGAAAACCTGCTCATCTATCCTCCCATTTTTTTTTTTCTTGAAGATACGTAGCCAAGTGACCTCCACAGATCACCTTCCCCCAGTGGCTTCAGTTTTCATGAATCTGACAAGTCTGTTAGCTCTAGGCCTGGCCTTATGTTAGGTCTTAGGAAGTTATCTTTGAGGGAGAGGCTGACATGTGAAAGGCAGATTCTCTCACAGCTGAGGCTCAACTGTTGTCCTCAGGTGACAGAGGAGGCTGTGGCGGCCTCCTGGAGGAAGTGGTGTCTGTGTGGGGGCCTGAAGGACCCAGGGGAAGGGAGTCAGGCTCAGAAAGCGGGAGAGGAGGTGAAGGGCACAGTACAGCTGGGGCTGAGAGCAGTCTCATGATGCCTAAGTATGTGCTGTGGGGTTGTGGCAAGACATGAGGGGCATAGTGCTCTGCTGAAAGTAGGTATCTTCTGCCAGTTACCTGGTACAGCTTGGGAACTTGCCTTCCTTAACATACCAGACCAGTGTTTTCTCTTTGTACACTCATTTAATTATCCTTTTTTAGGAAGTGCTGCCTTGTAGTAATCTCACCTGTGAGGCATTTTCCAGATGAGAAAACTGAGGTTCAGCGCAGTTAAAGTCCTTGATCCAGGCCATACAGAGAGAGATTTTAGTTTGGGTAGATAAGGTTCAGACTCAGCCTATAATACTAGCATGCTGGGAGGATAAGGCAGGAGGACTGCAAGTTCAGGCCCAGCCTGGGCAGTTTATGACTTAGTGAGACCCTGTCTCAAAATAAAAACATAAAATCAGAGTCAGGATTGTAGCCTAGTGCGGAGGCCCTGAGTTCAATCTCCAGCACTGCAAAAATAAATGAGTAAATATAGGCTTTTTGACCTGAGATTATTACATGTGACATTGACTGCCGTCTCTGCTTTTCCAAGGGCTGTGTCAAATCTGTTCGCTGGTCTTTTTTGCCTTAAGTCTGTGACCAGTAAAGATGATGAGTCCTGAGTGTGATCCTTCAAGTCCCTTTCCAGTTTTTAGCCGAGAAGTGTCCTGTTTCCTAACTCCTCCATCTGTTGGGATTGGACCAGAGCTGATCCTTCTCCCAGGAGAGCTGTTCTTGGGTCAGAGGGAGCGATACCTGGTTTACCCTTTAATCTGGGACTTACCTCTAGTCTTCTGATACCATGAGCCAGTCCCAGCTTGTTGTCCCATATGTCTTTGACTAGGGCCTGTCGACCTTCTGTTCTCTTCACCCAGAAGTGTGTCCCCAATTCCTGCCTTGCCAGGGTTTTCTTCAGTTCTAAAGATTCTAAAGCTGCACGCACTGTGAGTCCAGCTCTGAGGTATTAAGGTCTCCGTTAGCCTCTATCTGTGCATAGAATTGAGTGTCCCCGGCCCCCTTTCCAGACTGGCTGAGAGCTGCTTTCCTGTTGGGAGAAGTTAGCAGGACGTGGTTTTGCTGTCTCGGAACCCCCTAGCCTTTTAAGGAGCTGGCAGGCCTGCTGCTAGCTGGCTCATTCTCTCCCCCCTTAGGACCACTGGCCAGCCTGTGCACCTGTCCTCATGCTTAAGCCTCAGCTGAGAGCCTTATGATAGCTCAGGTGGCTGATCTCGGGGCCATTGTACAGGACCTTGTGCTCTCTACCTTCATGTCCAGGTGTTTGGGACCAGAGAAGGTAAAGAAGAATAGGTAGAAAAAAGGCCTAGTCCATGAGTGGCCTGGCAGGCAGAGCAGTGTTTGGAGGGAAAGTGGTGGCAGGAGGAACAGTGGCGGTGCAGCCACAGTGGGAACAGTATGAGAGCTTCAGTGGGGCCCTGTCTGAACCAGGGAACAGGAAGGGCAGGCTGCCTCCTGAGGGGTAGCTGATGTCGAATGCCTCAGACTTCAGACCAATACAGCAAAGCAAGAAACCAGAGGTGTTGCAGTAAGGCTGGTAGGAGAGGCAGAGGTAGTTTTATTTTTTATTTTTTTTTGCTAGTTTTCATTTTTAATGGCTTCCTTTCTCAATTACCATTTCCCCTTCTTCCGTTTGCTGCCAGAGTTGTAGTTTTCAAACGGTCTCTCAAAACCAGTGGTAGTCACTTCCGTTTTCTTGAAGTTGCTGAAAGTTGTGAAGGGTGGGGGTGGCGGGGTATGTGTGTCTACTTGAGTATTTGAATGAGCTGAGAAGAGACTTTTCTGCTTTTCTGTATGTGGTATTTTTGTGGTACAGGGTTGGAACCAAGGACCTTCACACTGAGCTACATCCTCAGCCTATTTTTATTTTTGATTTTGAGGTAGGATCTATGTTAAGTTGCCCAGGATGGACTCCAACCTGTGATCCTCCTGCCTCAGCCTCCCACTATGCTGGGATTTTAGGCCTTTGCGACTAGGCCTGGCTGCTTTTCTATTTTGAGTACTGTCAGCCTTGGGGGGTAGTGTCTGTCTTCCCTCTGTACTGCTCAGCTATGTCTGGACATGGTCTCAGGGACAGCCTGGAAGGGGCACCTGACCTGGCTCATTTCCATGGCTGAAGAGATGCGGCTTAGAGAAACCACGGGCCTGACCCTGGTTTACCCCATTGGAGTGAGAGAGAGAGAGATCTTCCTTTTGCCAATTCCCAGGGCTTCCAGCAAGGTAGAAGATGAGTGCTTAGAGTCAGGGCTTGAAAAAACAATGGCTTGAGTTTGTGGTGGAGGAAAGTTCAGTTCCCCTCATCCCCCTAGGAAGGATTGAACCCAGGGCTTTGTGCATGCCAGGCAAGTGCTCTTGAGTTACCTTCTCAGCTTTGTTTGTTTGTTTAAAGGCGGGGTCTTATTCTAGTCCAGGCTGGTCTTGAACTCACTATGTAGCTTAGGCTGGCCTTGAACTCATGGCGATCCTCCTTCAGCCTCCTGAGTGCTGGCATTACAGGCATACACCATTACACCTGGCTTTCTCCCCATTTTTATTTTGTCTTCAGAGAGTTTTTCTAGGTTTCCCCGGGTAGCTTCAAACTTGTGGTTCTCCTCCTGGTATTATGATTGGGTGCCTCCACACCTAGTTCTTTTTTTGGTAGGCTCAGGATTATAGGAATGAGCCACCATACCAGGCTTATGTGGTGATGTGGTGCTGGGGAATTGAACTTGGGTACTTAGTGAGCAAGTGCTTTAACCACTAAGCTGTTCCTCAAGCCCCTTTCCCCTTGTCTTGATGTGAAGAGGAGATAAGGTGTTGAAAGTGTAGATACCTGGGTTCATCACAGATGCTGGCTGGGCTTTTTCTTGCCTGTCCCCAACCTGTCCCTCCCTGCTGTGGAGAGCTTTCTTAGCTCAGAGGTTTGGGCTAGGGAAGGGGTAACTTGT
Source organism: Ctenodactylus gundi (assembly GCA_004027205.1). Classification (NCBI taxonomy): domain Eukaryota; kingdom Metazoa; phylum Chordata; class Mammalia; order Rodentia; family Ctenodactylidae; genus Ctenodactylus; species Ctenodactylus gundi. Next base: position 39,515 of record PVKB01002218.1, on the reverse strand, counting down.
GTGAGTTTTCCAGAGCAGAGCCTTGTTGAGCTGCGCCTTGCCAGCTCTGGGGTGGCTGGGACATAGTACTAGGCAGCTTTTGTTTCTTTGGTAATTTTCTTTTGAGTTCTAATTCATGTGCCACACAGTTTATCCATTTAAAGTACACAACTCATTCATTCCTAGTATATTCAAAATTTTATGAAGGCATCACCACAGTCAGTTCATTTTCTGTTTTCTTTTTCTATTCACTGCAGTTGATTTTAAAACACACTTTAAGAGTTACTCCCAAAAGGAGACTGTCCTGTTGGCAGTCATGCCTCCAAACCCCCTGGTTTGTGATAATTTCTAATCTACTTTCTGTGTCTCTGGACTTGCTTGTTCTGGACACTGTATGGAAATAGGACTGTGCAGCATCTATCTTTATGCCTGGGCTTCATGCCCTTGGTTTGGGCAGTCTTCCTATCTGCCTGATCTCTTTACTGCCTTGCAAAAAGCCTCCTGTGTAGCATGAGACTGCACCTTTACCTCTTGGTGCTTCCCACCACCTGGGCTTCCATTGGAACTTAGCACAATCATGATTCATTTGGCCATTGCCTCTGGAGATTATTCTGATCCCAGGTACACCTAGATCAGAAAATCCATCCCTGTCTTGCCCCTACCAGTGTGTTCTGAGCTGGTGGTGAGTCCCCTTTGTTGAGCCTTTTTCTCATGTGTGGAGACAGCTCTCTGGACTGTAGATACCAGTCAGGGAGCTAAAGGGAGCAGGCAGGGTAGGAGAGCCTGCTGTGCAGACCAGGAGGGGCTTTATGTCGCTGAGAGAGGTAGCATGGACTGAGCAGATACATACCTGGGAGTAGGCGGGGAATGGTCCTCCGAGTCCTTAGCACAGAGCCAGGTAGCCCTTGCAAAGCTTATCAAAATGAACACAATGTGAAGGAGCCTTCCCATCTTTAGGGCCTTAGAACCTTTTTTTTGACAAGCAGTTTGGGGTCTTCCTTCTCAGGTGGGATAGGAATGCAGGGCATGGTCCCCTGAGGAGGGGTGACACCTGGGTCAAGGTGGGAACTCCACTTTGCCTTGTGTGAGGAAAAGTATGCCCAACATCTGTTTCCTGGAGGGTCACTCTGCCCCTCCTGGATCAATCTGCCTGCCTGCCTCTGTGTGGGTGGTTGGTGGGAGGAGCAGGGTCTAGCTGTAAGAGAGATTTCACTTTTATGATTCTGATAGGTAGGGCTGCATCATGCCTTAGGGGGAGCAGGAGCCTTGTGGCCATGTAGTTTACAGATGAGTGTACCCTTCAGCTAAAATTTGTGAGCAGCTAGTGCCCGGTGCCAGGTTCTGTGCTAGGTGCTGCCCCTGTTAACATAAAAGGAGACTATTATATAGTGAGGGAGACTTAGGAGGAAGAATCCTCAGAATCCTTGTGTTTATATGCTGCACATCATTACTGAGTGGTGGAAGTATTTCCAGACACACAGGAGAGTGGCCATCAGGCTCTTTAGAGAAGTTGCCTCTGCCAGCAAAGTGTGGAGCAAAAGATCCAAGGGATGAAGAGATACCACTTGCTGGGAGAGTCCCTGAGGTTGACTCAAGCTTATCATGATGAGAAAGAAGACTGGAGTGTGGCATGGGGGAGGCTGGAAGAGCTGGAGTAGATTTCTGGATGAGAGGAGCAAACCATTTGGCCGTGGAGGTCAAGGGAGGGAGAGGCCAGAGACCACAGCAAGGTATGGGGTGATGGTTGTACAGATAGAGGAAAGAGGGAAGGTTAGCTGTGTCAGATCTGGGTGTGGAAGCCCTGAGGAGCCCTTAAGATTCTGATGGTGCCAGGTGGGAAGCAAATGGCCAATACCTCAGTGATGAGAGAGGCTGGGCTGTATTGTCATAGCTGACCCATGAGAGGCCTGGACCACAGTCCTTCCCTCAATCCAGAAGGTACAAAGTAAGCACTAGGTGCTAGGACAGGTGTAGTCACATCCAGCCAAGTTCCCTGAGGACCAGGAAGGTCACTTGGAAGGGGAAAGCTCCTGGAGCAAGAGCCAGGTCATAGGCTCTGGGCCAGCTACCCCTGAGGCAGGAGTGAGCACTAGAGCCAGCTGGCTTGAGCTTGTTCATCTTTCCTGAAGGCCCTGTGTTGGGACAAGGTTGTGCCCTAGAATTTGTTTCCTGGTCTGAGCTGGCTCCACTGTTCATCACCCTGGGGAATCTGGCTTGGGAAATTACCTTGGTCTGTATAGTTTCTTTGCTTCACCTGTAAGTAGAGCCAGTATTTATTTCCTTGGTGGAGTTATGAGGGTTGGTGGAAGTAGTGGCTTTGGAGTCCATGGAAGGGTGATCAGCATAGTCGTGGGGAGAGTCACTGTGGCTGAGTTATTGATTCCATCCACAGAGACCCTTGAGTTCTTCTGGGCACAGTTCCACAGCTTCTGAGTAGCAATGGGCCTTTTTGAGGTCTGGGGGCTATGAAGGAGCCAGCCACAAACTGTAGCTACAGGTACTGAGGAGTCTGGATCCTGCTCCAGGAAGGTGATGCCCAGCCTCCCAGGGTTGTGGAATCAAAGCTCTCTGGACTGTAGATACCAGTCAGGGAGCTAAAGGGAGCAGGCAGGGTAGGAGAGCCTGCTGTGCAGACCAGGAGGGGCTTTATGTTGATGAGAGAGGTAGCTTGGACTGAGCGATATATAGCTGGGAGTAGGCGGGGAATGGACCTCAGAGTCCTTAGCATAGAGCCAGGTAGCCCTTGCAAAGCTTATCAAAATGAACACAATGTGAAGGAGCCTTCCCATCTTTAGGGCCTTAGAACCTTTTTTTGACAAGCAGTTTGGGGTGGGAAGCTTAGGGGCAAATCTCTGTGTAGTGGAGTAGGACTGGGGACTCAAAGAACAGTAAGACTCTCCATTGCTCCAGTCCCGTCTTGGTCCTGGTCCCTGCAGCTTCCTGCTAGCCGTTGTGGCTGTAGGAGATCACAGAACACTTTCCTTCACTCTGCCTGCCTTCAGGTGTGCCATCAGGATTATTGTAGAGTCTCTAAGGTAGGTGGATAGCCTGGGAGCAGGTCTGAGCTGGGCTGTAGAGTGGTCCCCGTGGCAGGCAGGAGTGGACAAGTAGGTGTGGGAGTGAGGGAATCTTGAGCTGTGCTGCTGATGCCGTGGCCCTGCCTAGTGAGGCCGGGCAATGGTGAGAGTGGGAAGCTGGTGGTATCTTGAAGGGACAAAGGCTCAGAAGAATGTCTGAGGCCACAGTAGGGCTGGCTCTGACCTGAATGCAAGTACTCTCTTCCTGAGCCTGGGACTTGGTCTTTGCCCTGGGGCCCAACAGTTGTTCATTTGGCAGGTCCAAGAGTGCAGGGATCCAATGGTGGCCTGAACAGAGAAGAGGCTGGACCTGGAAGGACACAGCGAGCAGAGGGCAGGGAGGGCATTGTAGGAAGAGACCGGCACCTCTGAGCCTAGAAAGGAGGCCCCCAGCCTCTTGTGCCAGCCTTTCTCATACTGGCATCCTTTGGCATAGCCCAGGGCAGCAGTGGCCTCTGCCTTGGGTAGGTGTAAGGCTCTCAGGAGGCAGGTGAGGATCAGAAACTGGGTCAATGCCTGGCCTGTGGCTTGAGCTTCACAGATGCTGTCACTGAGGACAGATGGCCTGGGAGATCCTGGGAGACTGCCCAGCTTACTTTGCCTTTGTTTTTCCCTTCCCATGTAATGGGTAATGACAGTTTTGGTGGGGGCTGTAGTGGCTTGGTTGTGCTGTGCACAATTCATGTTGAACAAGTAGTCATGAGCACAGGTTGGGTCTACTGTTGATGGTCTCTGGAGCCTTGTAGAGCCTTTTTTGAGATAGGGTCTCACTGTGTAGTGCAAGCTGGCCTTAGTCTTGAACTTCGGTTCTTCCTCCCTAGCCTGAGTGCTGGGCTTACAGGTGTACACATTACTATGCCTAGCTCCTTATGTAGGGTTCTTATGAGGAGCAATGTGACAGTGCAGGTCAGTGGCTCAGAACAGCACTGCCTGGCCTCTGGTTTGTGTCTCCTTAAATGCTGCTTGTATTGCCAGTTAGTTACCTGGGCCCAGGGTGGCTGAGGAGCCCAGTGTCAATACCTTACTTTATTCTCTTCTGGGTTGCTTTGGGCTCTGCTGGTCAATGGGTGTTCTAAGACTGCTGCCCCACCCTGCGCCTGGGTACATGTTGAGGAGAAGATGGCTGGGGTGTGTTTGTGTGTTTGTCTGTGGCTTCCAGGCAACAGCCACAGCCTTAAGACTTTGCAGACTTCCTCTCTCCCCCTGCCCTTGCCACCGCCCCACACCTCACAGGCGGCCTTGGGTGATTGGCTGGGCTGGGCAGCAGTTGTGCACTGGAGGTTATGGGGCATTTGGGTTTGTTAACAAATACAGAATAGAAGTGGATATTCACTCAGAAGTTCAAGTTATGTTCCTGGGGTGTCCCTGTCCTAGTATAGGACAGTGGACACAGGCTTGTGGGTACAGGGCTGAGGTTACTTTGCACAGTATGTCCCCTCTCCTTGCAGACCCCACATGGCCCATGTTGAGGACTTTCCTAGGCCTAACGGGGAGGGTGGATGGGACAGTGGGCCTTGAGTGGAATGATCCCCTGACCTCGTGGGAGGTGGCAGTAAAGATGGAGGTGGTGGCCAGAAGGTCATTGGTGGGGCTTGGAGTTAAGTGGGAACATACAGCCTATGTGATGAGGTCCTGAGCTAGTGGACATCTCTGGCCTGAGTAGGCTTGACCTGGGGCCTAAGGGAGAGGAACTCTGGGGGGTTGGGGATTTGGCCAGTCTGATGTGCAGATGATACCCTGTGCCTGCAGGGCGCCATGTTTTGGAAGTTTGACCTACACACAAGCTCGCACCTGGACACGCTGCTGGAGCGGGAGGACCTGAGCCTGCCCGAGCTTCTGGATGAAGAGGACGTGCTGCAGGAGTGCAAGGTTGTCAACCGCAAGCTGCTGGACTTCCTGTTGCAGCCACCCCACCTGCAGGCCATGGTGGCCTGGGTCACCCAGGAGCCTCCAGACAGTGGTGAGGAGCGGCTGCGCTACAAGTGAGTCTTCCACTCCTCCCTGGCACTCTGTACTTTGGGGATGAGGAACTGAGTGAGGAGGACCAGGCCCCTCTCCCAGGCTTATGTAGGGACCCTACTTCACAATTGGATTCTTTAAAAGCTTGGTATGATGGGATTCTCCAGATGATCCCAAAACTCAGGGCCCGGTAAGGTGAGTCCTCCTGACCCCTTACCCAGCCTTGGCATGGATCCGCATTTTCCAAGTGGCATTTCATTTGTTAACCATCTCCCTTCTTTAATCCCCAACCCTATCCCATGGTTGGTTCTTTCTTTCTTTTCCTTTTTTTCCCCCTTCTTTTCTTGAGATGGCCTTGCTGTGTAGCCTAGATTGGTCTAAACTTGCACTCCTTCTATCTCAGCCTCTTGAGGAGTGGTGGGATTATAGGTGTCTACCACTACACTTGGCTTTTTTTCTGTATTTTTCTGAAATCTTTATGGGGGGGGTGAGGCTAGAAGAAAGCACAGTGGTTAGAGTACTTGGCTAGCAAGCACAAGGCCCTGAGTTCGATGCCCCAGCACCACATAAACTGGGCATAGTGGCACATGCCAGTAATCCCAGCCCTTGGGAGGCTGAGGCAGGAGGATTGGTGTGAGTTTGAGGCCAGCCTGTACTACATAGTGAGTTTAGCACCAGGCTGGACTACAAAGTGAGACCCTGTCTCAAAAAGAAGGAGGAGGAGGAGGAGGAAGAGGAAGAGGGGGGAGGGGGAGGAGGAGGAGGAAGAGGAAGAGGGGGGAGGGGGAGGAGGAGGAGGGAAAAGAAATAAAGGGAAATTTTTTTCTTGTGTGTGTGTGTGTTTGTGTGTGTGTGCCTAAACATAATAACCGCTGTGCCATTCCTCCAGCCCTGGGATTAGCCTTTTCTTAGTGTTATTCTTTGGAGACTCCTTTAAGCTGTATGGGGAAAGATCATTGTCTTTCCCCTCTTTTCTCTTTCCTTGAGAGTGATAGCAGGGTTCTCCCAAGACTGACCTTGGCCTTATGTGTCTTGACTCAAGTGCTCACTAGGGGAACGTACCAGGTGGTTTAAAGCATAACCCCAGTTATAGACTGCATCTTTTCAGTTGTAATTTTCTGTTAATTTCCCTCTTGGATTGTGGACTCTGGAGCAGGGGTTCCAACCCCTAGGCTGCAGACCATTACCTGTCTGTGGCCTTGGAAGGATCTAGGTGCCTGGACAAAGGTGAAGGCTGCTGGAGCAGGAGTTGAGCATCCATTGAAGCTCTGCCTCCTGTGAGCACACTTGTGTCAGGTTCTAGTGCTGCTGCTGATAGGACACTCCCTGTTCTCTTCCTGCTCCTGGTCATTTCAAAGCTATCTTCAGAGCTGGAGAGTAGCTCAGCAGTTAAAGCACTTGTCTAGCAAGCTCATGGCCCTGGGTTGATTCCCCAGCACTACTTAAGCCAGCCATGATGACACATGCACTTGGGAGGCAGGGCGATTGCTGTGAGTTCAAGGTCAGCCTGGGCTTCAATAATGAGTTCAGGACCAACCTGGACTACAGAGTGAGACTTTGTGCCAAAACAAACACAAAAAACAAAGCTGTATTGCCAACAACCTGCTGCATAACAAGTAACCCACTTACCTCCACCCTTGAGAGGGAAGGTCTTCAACTGCACTGATTCCTGGTGTCACAAGGGTTGGGTACCACTGCTTCAGAGGATAGCACTGCATCTGCCTGTCCCCACACCCTTTGTGCCTGGCTTGGTGTAGGGCATGAGAGGCTCTGCAGGGGAGGAGGAATGTGGTCCAGGTTCTGGGGGGGGGGGGGGGGAAAGGGGGTTTGGGCGGGCAGGCAGCGCCTTAATGGGAACTTAGGGCTCATGTGCCCCATGTCCTGGTGCCTGCATGATTCTTTCACTGGCGTCACATCTTCTGTGCCTTCTCTGCCTTTACCAGTGCACTGGTGCAGCCTTCCCTCTTGCTCTGTGCCTCTTCTTCCTGGATACTTTGAGCCAGAGAACGCTTTTCTGGGACAAGGGCTGCTCCTCATTTTACCCATTATCTGTTGTTGTGGGGACTCGGCAAGGCAGTGCCCGCTGCCTTTTTGGGTGCCTGTGGCTGCTGATGGTAGCACTGGCAGGCCAGCAGAGAGCTCCATCTCTCAAATGCCACCCACCACACTGATACCTTTTCTGCCTCTCTGCCCTGACCTCTCTCTTGCCAGGGCCTCTATCTACCTTCACTTGATACATCCAGGGGGCTACAAACAGGCTTTCAGCATAGCAGATAGACACCGAGGCAGCCTTTTTTTTGTGATGAGATCTTTCTCAGTTGCATAAGTTGGCCTTGAACTTGCAGTCCTCCTGCCTCCGCATCCCATAGGGCTGGGATTACAGGCATGACTAGCCTCCGTCTTGACACTTGTGCCCTTCTGGTCCCTGCCCTGTCCCTAGGAGCCCACTTGGAGGGAAATGGGTACCTGTAAGGTCCCAAGAACAAGCAGGTTATAGTCTCATAGAGTCCTGGGTAGCAGCCTGGGCACAGTAGCTGTTGTCCTGGGGCCGTTAAGCACATTGTATGTCTTCAGAAGGGAGGCAAGGTGATGAGGTTGGAGAGTGAAGAAAGTTTCTTGAGCACAGGAGTTAGCCTGGGCTGGGGCAGGAGGATATCAAAAGGAATAGGAGGTAGGGGTAGGTGGGATGGGGGATCAAAGTGCTTGAGTTTAGGGCCAGGCTTAGGTTGGTTGTCATCTTGGGATGGTAGGGAGCCCCTGCAGCTTCTCATGGAGGCCTGGCAATGGCCTGGGAGACAAGGAGGGCCTTTGTTTCCCCTTTACTGCCTCTTGAAAGATACATGGCCCTAGGACCCCGGGGCTGGGTAAAAGTCCTGCCCCCTTGTTGAGCCTCCACTCATTGTCTGGTGCTTTACTAAATCTCTACCTATTCTGTGCTCGACTCCTAGGTACCCCAGCGTGGCCTGTGAAATTCTGACCTCAGACGTGCCCCAAATTAATGATGCTCTGGGTGCAGATGAGTCACTCCTGAACCGGCTCTATGGCTTCCTGCAGAGCGGTGACAGCCTTAACCCGCTGCTGGCCAGCTTCTTTAGCAAGGTCATGGGCATCCTTATCAACCGCAAGACAGACCAGGTGCCAGCTTCCCTTCCCACTTCACTCAGTGGGAGTGGGAGTTGGGCCTACGACACTCTGTGTGACACAGCCCTCTACCCCCAGCTTGTGTCCTTCCTGCGCAAGAAGGACGATTTCGTGGACCTGCTGCTGCGGCACATCGGCACCTCAGCCATTATGGACCTCCTCTTGCGCCTGCTTACCTGTGTGGAGCGGCCCCAGCTGCGGCAGGATGTCCTCAATGTGAGGAGGGTCCCTAGGTTGGGGTGTAGTGGGTGGGGGCTAGCACCTAATTCAGCTCTTGCTCTTTTACTCTCAGTGGCTCAATGAGGAGAAGATTGTCCAGCGGCTGATTGAGCAGATCCACCCATCCAAGGATGACAATGTGAGTATCTCCTCCTTTATGTCCATGCCCTGTGGTGAGCTGGGATAGAGCTCTGCCCCAGAGCATTGCCTTGCAAGCCTGAGGCTTTGGTTTCCATTCCTAGTATCACACACAACTCTGTCTCTCCGCTCCCTGCTCCCACATACACACTGGGAGCTGTGAGGGGCCTGAGATAATGTGCTTGGGTTCCTTGAGGGATGGGGCTGCAAAGCTGAGCCCTGGCCACTGCCTGCTGGCTTAGACTCAGCACTCTGTGCTTTGCTCCCCTCCCCCCTTTTTTTACAGCTTTATGGAGATGTAAATGACATGCTGTCTGATTTACCCACTTAAGGTTAAAGTTCAGTGGATTTTAGTATAGTCAGTGTTTTATAATTTACCACATCAAATTTAAAATATTTTTCATGCTCCAAAAAGACACCTTGTGACTATTAGTAGCAGTCTTTCACAAGTTATCCTGCCACAGCATCTGGACTATGCACTGTCTCTGCATTTGTTGTGCACATTTTGTATAAGTGGAATCATCAGCTACATGATCAGTGTCCGGCTTCCTTCCTCCTTCCTTCCTTCCTTCCTTCCTTCCTTCCTTCCTTCCTTCCTTTCTTCATTTCTCTCTCTTTCTTATTATGTAGAATAACGGATATTTATTTAGGAACAAAAAATGGGTAGAAGCTCCCAGTATTGGGAGGGGTTCCCAAGTGATTGCCCCCAGTTTTTCTTTTCTTTGGCATAGTATTCTCAAGATCTATCTTTGGGCGAGGGCTGTAGTTCAATACATGCAATTAGAACACTTGCATGAGGCCCTGGGTTTGGTCCCAAGCATAGCCAAAAAAGAAAAAAGTTCCTCCTCTTGTGTCTCATTCCTGTTCGTGGCTGATTGTCTATAGCATGGATGAAGCATGCTGCATGTCTAGATGGTTGTCTCATTTCATAAAGCCTTTGGTTCCTTTGCACTTCCACTCTTACAGCATGCCCCTTTGTCCCAAAGGGCCTGGGTGTCAGATGGCTCACTTGTGGCAGATCCTTACCTACCTCTCCTTCCCCAGCAACATTCCAACGCATCTCAGTCTCTGTGTGACATCATTCGTCTGAGCCGGGAGCAGATGATCCAAGGCCAGGACAGCCCTGAGCCTGACCAGCTGCTGGCCACCCTGGAGAAGTGGGTTTGCAAGAGGGTCCTGAGGCCTGGGGAGGGGTCTCTCGCAAGCCCTGGCCCCTGGTGCTGACCTGCTTCCTCTCTCCCTTAGACAGGAGACCATTGAGCAGCTCCTGAGCAACATGTTTGAGGGGGAGCTGAGCCAATCTGTCATTGTCAGCGGGACCCAGGTGCTACTGACCCTGTTGGAGCCCCGGAGACCAAGGTGACGGGTGCATTTGGAGATGGATACTTTTCCTGCCTGTGTGGTTCTGTGGCTCTTGGACGCCAAGGATGGCCTGGTGTCCCTCTGCAAAGCTCTTACCCTTAGCTGGCAGTACTAGTGGCTGATTGATTTCTTTTTGCCACTCGGTGTTGTGCTGAGTCTCCTTGTTCCACTAAACTGTGAGGAAACTGAGGCTGCTCCCGTTACCTGAAGCTGGTGGGTTCAGGGGCTGGGTTTGGTGGCATTTGGATTTCATGGCCAAGTTCTCAGGCTGCCGTGGTTCCTGCTCCCTGGTTGTGCTCTGTATCTCATTCCACATCCCCTCACTTACCTGTACCCAGTGGACTATCCTCTCTGCCCTGCTTGTCTGACTTGTCTGTTGGGTCCCTGATGAACTGTCCTGGAATCTGCCCTTCTGGCTATCTTTGAGTTGTGCTCCTTGAGCACCGTCATGGATACCAGTCACTGGCCCATCTGGCTCACCTTGCCTTTGCCCTCTAACCTTGTGCAGATCAGAGTCTGTGACCATGAACAACTTCTTCAGCAGTGTGGACGGGCAGCTGGAACTCCTAGCACAGGGGGCCCTGGATAGTACTGTGTCCAGCATGGGTGCACTTCATGCCCTGCGCCCACGACTTGCTCACTTCCACCAGCTCCTCCTTGAGCCTCTCCAGGTGAGGAGCACAGGAGATACCATATTCTTGAGGTGAGGTAGGGTGGCAGGGTATGTGGACCTGGAGAACTGACCTCTGTACCTGCAGCTGGAGCCACTGCAGATGACATGGGGCAGCTTGGCCCCACCACTGGGCAACACCCGGCTGCATGTGGTTAAACTCCTGGCCAGTGCCCTGAATGCCAATGATGCTGCGCTGACGCAGGAGCTCCTGGTGCTGGATGTGCCCAATACCATGCTGGTACAAGGGACAGGGATGGGGGACCAGGGAAATGGGGGTTATGGTCAGGTGTCTCTGGTGCCAGCCTGTGCCCCTTCCTCAGGACCTGTTCTTCCACTACGTCTTCAACAACTTCCTGCACACTCAAGTAGAGGTGTGTGTGAGTGCCATGCTGAGCTCAGTGCCCCCTCCTGACAGTGACTCTGAGATGCTAGGCCCGAATCCCGTTGTGAAACATGTGAGTGCAGGCTCTCCTCTCTCTCCAGATTCTTTCTCCAGCCCTTTCTTCAACGGGTTTGCTAAGTGGTGTTAGGTGCCAGCACTGAGGCTGGAAGGAAGGTGTGCGGGAGGGAGATGTGTGTTACGACTTCAGTCAGCAGTAGCAAGTGAGGGTGCTGGTGCTGGCCTGTGTGCAGGTGAGGCTGAGGCTGCGTGGGGCATGTGTATGTGCCCACATGTATGCTACATGCTTTCTGAAGAAAGGTGGAGACTTGGATGGCCTGTGAAGAAAAAGGGGGCCCAGAGTCTAGCCACTTCTCCCTCTTCTTCCCTCCTCTACATACAGACCTGGGGCCTGATGCTGTGTACTTAACGGGCTGGGGACCTCCACTCTCCCTAGCTGCTGAACCTCCCCATGTGTACAGATGCTAGCTATTTATTTATTTATTTATTTAGAGACAGGGTCTTGCTCTGTAGCCCAGGCTGGTCCTGAACTCACAGCAGTCCTGCCTCAGCCTCCTGAGTGCTGGGATTACAGGCGTGCACCACCACGCCCAACTTATGTGGTGCTGGGGAATCTATTTAGCACTTGATAGGCAAGCACTTTAACCACTGAGCCATTCCTCCTTTTTTTGAGGCAGCGTCTCTGTAGTCTCAAGTGGTTCTGAACTCACTGTGTAGTCCAGGCTGGCCTTGGACTCAGGACAACTCATCTGCCTCAGCCTCCTGTTTGATTCCCCAAACTCCGGTACTTAGCACTTGCATAGCACTTGCTAGATAAGAACTTTAACGGTGGAGTATTCCTCCAGCCCCATGTGCAGATACCCTTGGCCAATACTACTGTCCACTACCCACAGCTGCTGCAGAACTGCCGCCTAGTGGAGCGCATCCTGACGTCCTGGGAGGAAAACGAGCGTGTGCAGTGAGCTTCTTCCCTTGTTAGGCTGGACGGGGGGTGTGGTGGAGGTACGGGGGGAGGGGACGGCGTGCTGAGAGCTTGGGCATATCTGACATCCACCCCGCAATCCATCTGTGGCCTCCACTCTACCCCAGGTCAGGAGGTGGCCCGAGGAAAGGCTACATGGGCCACTTAACACGAGTGGCCAATGCTCTGGTGCAGAACATAGAGCAGGGACCCAATGCTGAGCAGCTGGGACAGCTCCTGAAAGGTGAGAGGTGGGCTGGCTGAGTGCTGAGTGGGCTTGGGGGTAGAGGAAGCCGACTGGGTGCCTTACCCCTCTCTTACTGGGTGTGCAGAACTGCCAGCTGAACAGCTGGAACGGTGGGAAGCCTTTGTGTCAGGACCTTTGGCTGAGACCAACAAGAGGAACACTGTGGATCTGGTGAGGCCTGTGTCCCTTGGGGGCTCCTGGTTAAGCACCTGCTACCCTCTCCATAGCTGCCTTCCTTGCCCTTGTCTGGGGCCTTCAGCAGACCCTGACCCTGCACCCCATCCTGGTCCCAGGTGAATACCCATCACCTGCACTCCTCCAGTGATGATGAGGATGAGCGGCTCAAGGAGTTCAACTTCCCTGAGGAAGCTGTGCTGCAGCAGGTGGGCCTGGGGCAGAGGGCTGAGCACCCAAGTTCCTGTGTGTGTATATGCTTGTGCTCATGGGGTGCAGGTTCCTCCTGCTCGATGCCCTTGCCAGCCCTTGCCTCCATGCCCTCTCAGGCCTTCATGGACTTCCAGATGCAGCGCATGACCTCGGCTTTCATCGACCACTTTGGCTTTAATGATGAGGAGTTTGGGGAGCAGGAGGAAAGTGTGAAGTGAGTGTTCTCTGTGTGAGGTTGGGGCCCTGCTTTACCCTGCACTGTGCCTGCATGTCCTTGTGAGGTCAAGTTGCTGTCCTACCTTATGGTAGCACGTGTACCTACAGCCACTGCTCTTCCTAAGCATGCTCTGGCTGGGGCCTTGTGTGTCCTCTTCTTCCAGTTAGACTGAGACCTAACTCTGCAGACTCCCTTCCTTCTGCTGAAGGCCCTGAGGGTGAGGCATAAGCATCCCCTATACTAGGGACAGAGAGCAGGTCCCCACCCTGAAGAACAGTGAACAATGCCTCCTTGAGAGACAACTTGTGAAGAATAGTCCCTGATGTTACTGGGAAGAGTGGCAGAACACTACCACCAGAGGGGCTTCCTGCAGTCAGATTTTGGGAGCAAGCGGAGATAGACTGGTAGGGGGAGCTTGTGCGTTGGCACCACTGCAGTACTGTGGGTGCTCTGGGGGCCTCCCGGGCACAGTTTCTCTCATGATCACACCCATGGCTACACTTTGTGCTTCTTATGTCCAAGGAGACTGGGACCCTGGAATGGAGCTGATCAGCATGGGAGCTGGGTTCCTGTCACAGCCTCCCCGTAGCCCCGTGTAGCACAATGGAAGGGGATACCTTCAGGGGCTGTGGTCAGCTGTGCCCGTGTGTGTCTGTCCATAGCTGGACAGAGTTCCTCTTAGAGATGGCTATGGGATGCTGTGTGTGCCACTTCCTTGCCCAGTATTGGGCATTATGTAGCCCTGAGCTTAGTCAGAGGCCTGTACCGAGGGCCTGAGAGGAAGCACGAAGGGATACCCAGCCCCTAGTAGAAGATTTTGCTTTCTCTGCCAAGATAAATTGCATGAAAAAATGAACAGAGGAAAAACAAATCCATGAGGAGTTGATGGGAACATGCATGAATGTATAATGTTAGGTGTGAGGATGCTGCCCAGCAAGGCCCCTGTTGCGCAGATGATGCCAGGTTCAGGGACAGCTGGTGTTATGTGACTTTGGGCAGGCTTCCCATCCTGGACTGCCTGTGTGGCTCGTGCGTGGGCTTTAGCTCTGCTGTGTGTGTTCCTGTTTTGGGAAGAGTTGAAGACCTGCCCTTTGTGGAGTATGAGAACCGAGTGAGGGAGTAGGTTCTGTCATATGTGCAAAACAGCATCAGGCCTGTGTGAGGGCAGAACATGTCTCATTCAGACTTCTTGAGGATGTGTCAGGTGGTTTAGTTTTTCCTACTGTCATAGGTGGCTGTAGGCTGCTGCAAATATCCAGTTTATTGAGTTTTGGATTACAAATCTGGTTTTGAGAGTAGGTGAGTTTGCAAAAGGGTTTGCTCTGTGCTGCGTGAGGGAAGAAGCAGAGGTTGTGCTGCCTCCACCCTGTGGCGCTCCCTTACTGTGCCTCTGTCTTCTCTCCCAGTGCACCTTTTGACAAGACAGCCAACATTACGTTCTCCCTCAATGCTGACGATGAGAATGTGAGTGCTGCTGTCTTGGGTTCTGGTGAGTAGAGGGGCTGTGGATGGGGGCCGCATGCAATGTGCCACTGTCCTACTCTGCATGTGTAGCCTAACACCAATCTGCTTGAGATATGCTACAAGGACCGCATCCAGCAATTTGATGACGACGAAGAGGAGGAAGAGGACGAGGAGGGCCAAGGCTCAGGGGAGTCGGATGGAGAGTATGGTGCCTGGCAGGGTAGCCAGCCAACAAGGGCTGCCCGCCTGAGCCAACCCCCTGGTGGCCGGTGAGTCCCCTGCAGCCTTCCATCTTTGGGTTCCCACTGCCCGGTAAGGCTAGAAGGGATCTCTAGATGTGCTGGAACTGGGCTGAAGTGAATGAGAAAAAGAGGAAGTTGTATTAGTGTGTCTGTTGGGGGAGACACTTTTGAGTGATAGAAGTCCAATTCAAATGAGTCAAGCTGCAAAAAGGAAGAGGACAACTGCCCATCTCTCACCTGTGCTCCCCGTGTGAGCCTGTTTGCACAGTTTCCTATAAAGGTGATCAAATCGCCCTGGAACAAAGGGTGATGATGCTTCTCTCAAATTAGGTTGTGATGCTCTATATGAATATTGGTTTAACCTCCTGCTACTTTATCTTATTTTTGTGGTACTCAGGATCAAACCCAAGGTCTTCACGCTGAGTTACATTTCCAAGCCTATTTTTATTTTTGATTTTGAGACAGGGTCTTTCAAAGTTGCGAAATTGCCCAGGGTGGACTTGAGTTTGTTGTCCTTTGACCTCAGCTTCCCAGGGTGCTAGGATTGTAGATCTGTGCTATGAGGACTGGCTTCCTGATGATTCTTTAATAACTGATTAAATGAGTTTGTGCTGTGTACCAGCTTACCACCTGCCTCTCCAAGACTTTGCCACATTACTTGATTTTGGGATTAGAGTGTTTTATCTTTAATTGATGTGTGGTATAGGTACAAACCAGTGTGTAAATCCTCATTGTGCAGCCAGTTGGATACCCCGTTACTAGTGCCTAGATTCAAAAGTGTGGCCTCAGTCCCAGTCCCTCTATACCCACTGCTGGCACCTGTTTCATAGATTACATGGACCTCTTTCCCACTTGGTGTAATCCTGTGATACAGATTGAGTATTACCTGGAATGCTGGGACCAGAAGTATTTGGGTTTTGGGAACATTTCATATTTGGATTTTCAAGTAAGGGATGCCGATGCTGGGTTTCTTTTTTGTTTGACTTGTTCTGCGCACACTCCCCATGGGGCCTGTCCCTCTGCTCAGAGTGCCCGTTCACTTGTGTTGCAATTTGGCACATGTGCCATTGTGTTCCTAGCTGTAGTTTACTTGCTGGTTTTATAATGGTCAGACCTTTCGGACACATTCTTGTTCATTACTGTGAGGTTTTTGATCCATTTTGAGCTAATTTTTATGCATGGTGTGAATACAGTCTAGCTTTACTCACTTGAATGTAAATAACCAATTTTCTCAGCAAGAGTTATTGAAGGGACTCTTCTTTATCTGTTGAATGTTCTTGGCATCTTGTAAAACATTATTGATCATATGTGTGAGGGCTTGATTTGGTTGCTCCTTTTTTTTTTTTTTTTTTTTTTTTTTTTTTTTTTTTTTTTTTTTTTTTTTTTTTTTTTTTTTTTTTTTTTTTTTTTTTTTTTTTTTTTTTTTTTTTTGAGACAGGGTCTTGCTCTGTAGTCCAGGCTGATCCTGAACTCACTATGGAGCCCAGGCTGGCTTTGGACTCACAGCAGTCCTTCTGCTTCAGCCTCCTGAGTGCTGAGATTACAGGTGTGTGCTACCACCTCGGGCTTATGTGGTGCTGGCGAATTGAACTCTGGGTATTTAGCGCTTGACGCTGAGCCATTCCTCCAGCTCCAGTTCTAGTAATTTTAATGAAATCCTTAAGATTTTCTATATACAAGATAATGTAAGCAGGACGTGGCTCTGCGTGCCTATAACCCCAACCAACTGGCAAGTTGAGGTGGGATGATTGTGAGTTCAGGGCCATCCTGGGCCACAGAGTGAGACTGTGGTTCAAGCTGGGAGAGGAGGCAAATGTGACTGGATGTTGGTTTACTTATTCTCCAATTCATATGTCCTCTATTTCCTCTTCTTGCTAAGTGGTCCTGCCTTGCACCTGCACACACTGTTGAGCAGAGATGATAAGACTAACAGCCATCTTTGTCTTACTCCTGGCATTGGGAAGCATTCAGCCACTCAGCATTTCACTTTGCTGTTGGTCATGGGTTTTAAGAGATGTCTTCTGTCCGGTCCAGGAGTTCTTTTGTTTTCTGTTGTTGAATATTTTAGTTAATTCTATAGGTGTATTTCTTCCCAGTCAGTAATAAAATGTTGAAATAGCAGGTCTTTGACATTTTAGAAACTGTGTACAGTTGGCTTCTGTGTCTGGGTTCCTGCAGTTATAGCCAACTGTGGATCACAGATACTTGGGAAGAAAAATTTCTTTGGTAGGGCTAGAAGTATGGCCCAACGGTTAAAAGCACTAAGTATCTGAGTTCAATTCCCCAGCACCACATCAGCTGGGTGTGGTGGTGCACACCTGTAATCCCAGCACTCGGGAAGCTGAGGCAGAAAGATTGCCTTGAGTCTTAAGGCTGGGCTCCATGATGAGTTCAGGACCAGCCTGACGTACAGAGTGAGAACCTGTCTCAAAATAAAAACAAAAAAAGAAAGAATAAAAGAACAATTACTTTCGTATTTAACATTTACAGAAGCTTTTTCTCATGCTTATTTTCTACACCTTGCAGTATAGCAACTATATACATTGTGCTTGCGTTATATTAGCTAGTGTAACTAATCTAGAGGTCATCAAAAGTTTATGGGAAGAAGTGTGTAGGTTGTATGCAGATATACCATATAATAAAAGGGACTGAAGCATCCTGGGACTTTGGTATCCTTAGGACCTGCGCCCTCTTTTCTCTGGGTGTTACTGAGATCAGATGACTGTTGGCTTAACCCTTCCCCAGTTAATGGACACATAAGTTGTTGGGATTTGTTTTGCTGTCGTGTTAGTAAGCATTCAACAACTAAGGGTCCCAAGTGTCATTCTGCTGGCTGAGGATTGGGAGTGACAAATGTCCTTGGAGTTTCTTTTTGGAGAAAGAGTAAGTAAACACTTCTGTTCAAAGAAAGGCTGTGGAAGTAGACAACGTTGGTGACAGGCAGAGGTGACTCAGAAGCTGTTAGATTGTCTGTCTGTACTTGTGACTTTTGTTAGGGCTCACCCTGTTTCCTGAGGGTCCATCCTGTGGTGAATGACATTCTGGGGATGACCATCTGAGATTCTCCCTGTATGACTGAAGAGTCCCTTGCTGTCTAGCCTCTCCTACATCTTCATGTCCACTGACTTCCTGGACTTCTCTGCCATTGGCTTCCCTGAGTCCTCTCCTTATCCCGTTGGCCCTGGATTGTAGTGGGGAAGTGGGTCAGTGAGCTGTGCTGCTTGGTCACCTAATGAGATGGTGTCTCGGACAGGAGTGGAGGCAGCACAGACAGTGAGGAGGAGGAGGAGGAGGAGGAGGAAGATGAGGAGGGTGATGGCCAGGTAACCCGAGTCGAGGCCAGCCCTTCCTCCCACCCTGGCCCTGGCCCTGGCCCTCAGCCTCCTGGTAAGTGTGGGGCATCCTTTGGTCAGGTACTCATGGGTGTCGGCCTGCATGAGCTCACCTTCTGTCCTCTCTTCCCCATCTACCCCAGGCCCAGGCTGGACGGCCACCTTCGACCCAGTGCCTATGGGTGCCCTGATAGGCCCCCAAGTGTCTGGGGAGGAAGAGCTACACTCTGGGCCCCCAACACCTGTTGGGCCCCTTAGTGTGCCCCCTGTCCAGAATGTGACTAGCCCTCCGGCCCATGATGCCCTACAGCTCAGGTAGGGATGAGCCAGATGGGGAAGCCTGGTACTGGGAGACAGTCCCAGACCTGGTCCTCCTTTTGGCTTGTGTGCTGACCCCAGTTACACCTTTGTGCTCCTCTTGCCTCCCAGGTCTCAGGACCCCGTTCTCCCCTCAGCACCTCAGGAAGCCACAGGTGGCAGCAAAGTAGCGGAGCACTCTGGTGAGCCTCCCTGTGCCCTGCTCACCAAGGCCCTGGGTATAGCCTTGGGTGCCTCCTGCCTAGCTATGAATTGCAGCTTGGCTGGTCTGAACTTGCTGGAAGGTGACAGCTAAGACCTGGCCTGTTTCCCTCCCTCCACAGCCCCCTGCCAGGCCTTGGTTAGTGTCGAGGACCTCCAGGCCACCCTGCATGGTATACACACTGCCCACCACTCCTTGGACAGGTGAATAGGCTCCCATCGGCTGAGGTGGGTTGGGGGGATGTGGCAGGGAAAGGAAAGCCTTTCTTCCCTGCAGAGGTGGGTGCTGGCCTGTCTTATCCTCCTGCTGTTCCTGTTTTCCAGGACTCACCTTGTCCTTGTGCCCTGTAGAGCTTTTCTTTTAGCAAATACCCATGTGGAGTGGGAGCATTACCCAGGCATAGTAACCCTGGGGGTCAGAGTAGCTTCCAGGACGATGTAAGGGGTCAGAAGGAGCAGAGAGAGCACTGCATGAACTGTGAGCACGTGCCACAAGGCTGGCATCTAGGAGCGGCTGGACATGAGAGGCGGGGACATTGCTCATTGGCTGCTGGGCTGTCCAGTCCCTCTGTCCTCTGCCATCTACATGCTCACAGGCCTCTTTGTGGTTACATGGCATCTATTTTGGGATGGGGGCTCCTTTTATCTGCCAAGGACTATTTGGATATTTATGATGTCACTCACAGTCTAAACAGAATTATCAGTTTAGAAGTTAGCCTGCTGTACTTGGTAAAACATTTAATGAACTCATCCCTAATGTGATGGCTGCCTTGGCCAAGCTGGACCATCTGTCTATGGCCAGATGTGCCCCATACTAATTTGTATCTGGCCCCTTCCTCACCTGAAATTCATTTTTGGGGATGCAGGCAGGCTCAGTGAACTGAAATGTGAGGGTGTCTGCAGGGTATAGAGGAAGAGGGCTGACTGTCACACTGTTTTCATCCACAGTGTAACCAGAGACCCCACTACCTCTGTCCCAGCCTCCGGGGCCCAGCAGCAACCCCAGACCAGGGAGGGGGAAAAGAGCCCAGAGCCTGTGGGGCTTCCCCCCAGCCAGAGGTGAGCAACTAGGTGGTGTCCCTAGGAGGAGGACAGGGAGGCTGGTGGGACAGAAAGTGACCTTAAGGACCTGTCTTTCCCTTACAGTGCCCAGGCCCTTGAGCCTCCTCCAGTGCCCAATGGCTCAGCTCCTGTAGGGCCTATCTCCCCAGGTTCCCAGTGAGTATAGCTACAACCTGGGGCAGATGGATGGGTGGGCAATGGGGGACTGCTGGGTCCTCACATGATGTCTTCCTCTGTTCCCAGGTAGCTGCCTGGTGGCATTGGTGGCCAGATCTTCTCTCCTGCCCATGGACTCCCAGTGGGGCAGGGTGGGTCCCCTGCTGCCATCACCCTGACCCCCATGTTCTCTTTGGACTCCCAGGAGGCTGGTACCAGGGAGAGGCTCCTGCCCCCCCCCCCCCATTCCCATTTGCACTGAGAAGAGATTATGGAGCTATGCCTCCTAGAATAAAGAGAGTCATGTAGAAGGGAATGAGAGAGATGAGAGAGAGAGAGAGAGAAAGAGAGAGAGAGACAGGGGCGTATATTATATATTATATATGTACTGAGGGAGGAGCAAGAGAAGCCAGGATGCTGCGCTGGGTCAGTGGCTCTGAAGCACAACCTTCTTGTCTGTCCCAGTGGGGGCTGGCACTGGGGGTCCCAAGGCTGCTGCCTGTGCACCTGTCCCATGTTCCAGTGCTGATGCCCACACCTGCACCCAGCCTTTCTGCTCAGGTCCACCCTTGTGGGGGCAGTTGGCAAGGAAATTGAGGTCCCAAGTGGGGCTGTGTCATCACCCAGACCCTGCACTTCCCCTATCGCCTGGCCCTGGGGATTGGGGCCCTCCCTGGCAACATCCCCAAGGGCCCTGAATCGGGTTGGCTGGATCCCATGTCCCCTAGGGTCTGGGGGCCCAGCCCTGCCACCAAGTGGCCTTGTCCCAGCTCCCTCCCCCAGGCTGGTGTGAGTGTGCGTGTATCTGTGCTGAGCTTCTATTTCATATTGCAAATATAAATAAAGGAAGACAGTTTATGATTTCTGCTGGTCAGATCTTGAGTTTGGGGCCTTGGGTGGGTTGAGCCTGTGGCATATGGCCTGGGAAGGGGCCAGTTTCTCTTCTGAGGCCAGTACTCTTAAGGGACAGTGCTCTGTTTTGAGTGTGGTGGGGTTGACTTAAATCTCAAATGAGGCAGGGATTTCCAGGAGGAAGGGACCTGGTCCTGGTGAGCTGTCATCCCTATCTCTTTCCTCTCCTGCTCTCATCCACACCCAATCCACGTCCCCATTCTGCATAACTTTAGGGTGGAGGACCATGTTGAATTGGGTTCAGCCGGATCAGCCTCCCTCCATGGCTGAGGGCTTGTGGGATATTGAGGCCCCGTAACTTTCTGAGGCCACAGGTTCCTGTTCCACCTCAGGATACCCTGCCTCCTGGATTAAGGAGTCCCACAGTAAGGTAGGGCACCTGGCACCAGTAGGTCTGGGTCTTCCAACTGGAGGCTTGTAGAAGCGTGCAGCACAAGCAGGGTGAGTACTGTCGTTGGAAACCTTGGTGAAGCCTGAGTCCTTGACCTGGGCACAAGGAGAACATCTTCACTGTGGGTCTCTTCAAGCGCTGCTTGTGGAGTGGAGGGTGGAGTCCCCCTTCCCCTTTCTCCAGAGATGGGCCCGGGAGAACACTGTCCCATCTTCCTCGTTGCCTTTGAATCCTGCACTGTCCCTTCTAATTGGCTGGGCACAGGACAGTGGGAGGGAACACTTAAGGGGCCTCATCCCACAGGCAGAGTGGGAAGAGAAGACCAGGTCCCTTTGTGCTAGGCAGGGCTCTTGGTATTGAGACTCCTGGGCCACAGTGGTCGCTGGATCTGTGGGTGCCAGGCAAGGCTGGTCTCACAGCGTGGGACTTATCAGTCTCAGAGTCCACAGGACACTTACGTTAATGTGTAACCATGTGCTCCCTCCTCCACTCCGATGCACCAGCTCCCAGAAAGCTCTTCCCTGTGGAGTGCCATAGGTCAGTATGGACACTGGGAAAGAAAGACTGCCCCCGAAGCCTCTCCTCCTCGTCCAGGTGAGAGCCTTCAGAGGGGGCCGCTGGGGTAGGGATTGGGAACCCAGGCAGTCGGCTGGGGACCTTGTGGTCCCCCAGCCTTCCTGAAGACTGGGAGCTGGGGGGCTGGGGGTTGTGGTTCTGGCATCCAGGAGGCCTGAATGCCTTGGTCACCCAGGAGGCTGGACATCCTGTCCCGGAAGGGGCCCAGCTGGGACAGCTCCTGTCTGTGGTGGGAGTGGGGTAGAAGCTGGCCAGGCCTGCCACCTGAGGGCTGAGGACTGATGCTTACCCTCCTGCAGAACTTACAGGTATGCAGGTGGCTGAGCCCCTTCATCCTCACCTGCTGTGTCTACTTCCTCCTCTGGATTCCTGAGGACCAGCCTTCCTGGTTCAGCGCCCTTGTTAAGTGCCTGCCTGTACTCTGCCTGGTCCTGTTCCTGTGGGTGGTATCCCCTGGCGGGACCTATACCTGGCTCCTGCAGGGTGCCCTCTTGTGCTCAGCTGTAGGGGACATCTGCCTCATATGGCCCGAGGCCTTCCTCTATGGTGAGCAGAAACTGGTGTCAGTATACCCAAGGTTCTCATGGAGAACATGGGCCTAAGGTACAGGGGCCTCTGTTTGTGTGCCTGTGCTAGGCCAGGGCACATCTGAAGCCACCAAAGGACCACAGTGATGGGCAGCTCACACTTAGCTAGAGGCCTGGGATCAGATAGTGTTGGTATGGAAAGGTGGAGATTGGCAGGAGGGTGTTGGTGTTATACAAGGTGCTTGAGGAAGGCCTTTCCAAGGAGGTGATGGCTGGGCCATGTGCATGTAGGAAGGGGAGGGGCTTTGGGCAGAGAAATGGTGGATGCAAAGGCCTTGTATGTGCCTTTGCTCAAATGGGCCAGGGAGGTTGGGCTGAGGGAGTGGGGCCTCCTGGAGCATTTTAAGGCCACTGGCACTCTTTGGAGAGTGGAGGGAGCATTCATGGGTGGGATAATTCAGGATACCGCCTAGGAGACAGCGTAGTAGTCCAAGCAGAAGGTGGTGGTGGCCCAGCCAGGGTGGGAGCTAGTGCTCTGGGACTCCCCTTCCAGTGGCCTGGTGGTAGCCACGGCACAGGGAGAAGTTTAGGGCCCAGGTGTATTCTGAGGATGGCCCTTCACTCTCCCTAGGTGTGGCCGCCTTTGCTGCTGCCCTGGCGCTCTACCTGTGGGCCTTCGGTTTCTCTCCTCTGCGACCTGACCTGCTGCTGCTCACACTCCTGGCCTCTGTTGTGTACCAGGGTCTCCTGTTGCCGCACCTCCAGTCAGACACAGCCCTGCCTCTGCTGGTCTATGGGCTGCTCCTGACTGCCATGCTATGGCGTGGCTTGGCCAGGGGCGGGAGCGCTGGCTGGGGCTCCCTGCTCTTTGCCGTTTCTGATGGTGTGCTGGTCTGGAACCTCTTTGTGCAGCCCCTGCCCTACAGCCGCCTCGTGACCATGACCACCTACTATGCGGCTCAGCTGCTCATTGCCCTGTCAGCCCTCACAAGCCTGGGGCTCAAGGCCGATTGATGAGGGATAGACCAGACAGATGGAGGTCTACTGTCCTCCCACAAGAGTGTGGCCCTTCTCCATGGACCCAGCCTGAGAGGCACCCTCGGCAGCGAAACTTCAGGCATCTGTCACTGGTGCTGGCCATCTCAAGATGCTCATGTACTGTTGTAGTTACGAATCCACCACCGCGGGGTTCAAGCCACCTTCTCTCAGTCCTGATCTGGTTTCTAGGCCCCTGTGCCATACCCACATCCTGCCTTTCCAGTGTCCCACTGCTCCCTTATTCTCAGACCTCCTGCTGTTAGCCCCTACTACTCATTTGTTTTTCCTTGCCCAAGTAAAGTGGGTGTTGAAACTTCAGCCTCGCCTTTATTTTGAGAGTGGCACCTGGGAGGGTTCATCACAATTTATAGCAGTACACCTGTCCCCAAGGACCAGGCCTGGTATCTGACAGAATCTTTTCCAGGGACCCCATGATGGGTTGTGAGTGGGTGTGTGAGCTTGCTACAAATGAGAGCTGACCAAGATTAAGGCAGAAAGATCTTTGTAGGGGACATGACCCACTAGAGTCACCGTGTCAGAGGAGATTAGGAGACTCCAAGATGAATGAGGAGTTATGTAACAGGCAATGGAAGAGAAGAGAAAGGAAGAAAGAACTCAGGTGTGGCCCTCAGCAGCTGTGTGACCCTGGAGAGCTGCTGTCCCTCTCTGGGACTCAGACTGCATCTGATGGGGTTGGAACTGCTCTGTAAGACCTGGATCCCTCGGTCTGAAGGAGGGAGGCTGGGGCCTGAGCCCTGGGTATGAGGGAGGAGGGCCAGGGCCTAAGCCCCCAGGTCTGATGGAGAGCTGGGCTGTGGGTCCCCAGGTCTGAGGGAGGAGGGCTGTGGCCTGAACCCTCTGGCCCAAGGGAGGAAAGTCTGGACCTCTGAGTCTGAGGGAGGATGGCTGAGGTCTAGACCCCTGGGTTTGAGGGAGAAGATCCAGGGCCTGGACCCCTGGGTCTGAGGGAAGAGGGCTAGTTCCTGACCTCCTTAGCTGAGGGAGGAGAGCTAGGGTCTGGAAACTTAGGTCTAAGGGAGAAGGCCAATGCTTGGGCCCCTAGGTCTAAGGGAAGAGAGCCGGGCCTAGACCGCCAAGCTCTAAGGGAGGAAAGTCAGGGCTTGGCCTCCTTGTTGAGGGAAGGTATGTGCGAGACGCTGGGTCTCCAGCACAGGGTTCTGGGGCAGGTTCATCTGAGGATCTGGACACTGCTGTTACTGTAGTGTCCTGGCATTCTCACTATCCTCTTTTTCCCTGTGAATCTGGTCTTACCAAGTGCCCACTCTTCCTATAATTTGTTTCTCTGATGCGAAGCTCTCTAAGGAGCTGGACCACTGCCTGTCATCCCCTTCTAGCTCTGGCAGGATCAAGACCTGGGAGAAGGGAGAAGTGTCAACTGCCTCCGGTCTGCCTGGCTGGCTCACTGTCCAGATTGTAGCCCAGCAGAGGCTGGAATGAGTGCCAGCAGTCCGGGTCTCTCCTGCTGTCTGGGCTATACTGGTCTGATTCCCCATCTGGACTCTCCCAGGCTCTCTGGTCCAGTGTCACAGCCATCACAGGCTGGGAGTGACCCCCCTCCTGATATATACCTGGGAAGAGCCGTGGGCTTTCCACCCAGGGTTCTAACAGACACTTCTCACATTTTGCGCCCCAGCACAGTGAGAAAGCTGAACGTGGAGGTTCAGACCTCCAGCTCTGTCACCCTGGAGTGCAGGCCCAAGGGCCCAGTGGCTGTGCCAAGGACTGCCAGGTGAGGGACACAAGGACCTGAGAGCCCTATCTTCCCCATTCTGTGTGATTCAAGCCAGTGTATTGTGTTTGGCTGATCCGGACAATTTCCCATTCTTCCTTGCTCCTCCCTCTGGGGAGTGTAGGTGTCTGTATCTTGGTGGGTGACAGTGGTCTGGGGAACACAGAGAGGGTCCCAGCATTCCTCCAATGTGTCTGTCCAATAGCAACTGGCACTAGAGGGCCAGCAGTGGCCTGGGATGATGGCCTCAGCCCAGGAGAACACTCAGCCTCGCTTTCCCTCTGCCTGTGTACTCATTCTGGCCAGGCCTGGGTGACTGGACCCAAACCAGAAGAAGCCAGAACAAGACGTCCCTGCTGCACCTATGCCCTGCTAACCCACTGTGGTGGCTTCCCTCGAAGTCACTGAATTGCCTTGTGGTCTCACCATCAGTGCCTCCCTAGGGTGCACGGTGATGAGCCTAGGACCAGCAGCACTCACCAGGGACTTGTGTTCTCTCTGTTCCACCTGGGGTAGTGGCCAGCCACCTGGGAACCACTTTCAGACACACATCAGCACCAAGGACAGCACCAAGGACAGGCAGGCCAGCCGCAGGGATCAAGTCTCCCACTGGCCGGGAAAGTGGAGGAAGCTGCCCGGTTCCTGAGACAGCCACACCCTTCTTGCTCACTGTAATCCCAGCTACCCGGCTGCCGGGTGGATATCCAGTGAGCGCAATGTGTCCGTGGGGTACTGGGCTGGTGAGGAGGGTGTTGGTGGTGGTCTCGTCTGGGGAGATGTTGGTGTGAAGTGCAGCAGCCTCCAGGCAGATACTCTCACGTCCAGGGTCTCAGGGTCTCCATATCTTGTTTGTTCACATTTGTAATATTCAATATTATTATGTGATCTAATACTACTACGAATGCTTAATTTAAAATTACAATAAAAAACCTTGCCATAATCCTCCTGAACATACCCCCTTCCCCACTTTGAATGTTCTCATCCCAAAATTCCTGCCACTTTCTGAAGTAGTTCTACAAGTCCACTCTTTTCTTTCTTTCTTTCTTTCTTTCTTTCTTTCTTTCTTTCTTTCAAGACAGTTTCTTGCTCTGTAGCCCAGGTTGGTCCTGAAGTCACTGTGTAGCCCATGCTGGCCTTGCACTCCCAGCAGTCCTCCTGCCTCAGCCTCCCTAGTGTCGGGATTACAGGTGTACACCACCATGCCTGGCTTACGTGGTGCTGGGGTTGAACTCAGGGCCTTGTGTACACGATTATTTTTTAAAATGAAGACAGTTTTTAAAGCAAATGTTTTTATCTTCATAAGGCTCTCAGAGAGCAGGACCAAAGGGTGCTATTTAGACCCGTGTATAATCCTAGCATAAAAGGAAGCCACCCTTCTAATTTTAAGCTATGACCTAAAACTTATGCTTGTAATTTCGGTAAGGCAAATGCTTTAACTGCTGAGCTACACCCGTAGAAGTGCTCTTTCAGGAGTGTCCTTAGTTGCATTGTTGTGGCTGCCTCTGTGTCCTGCGTTGATTCAAAATGTACACCTTTCAAGGTCATTTTGACTTTGAGGAAGAGCCAGAAATCACACGATGTCAAATCTAGTGACTAAGGTGGATGAAGATGTGCAATTGTGTTTTTACAAGCCTGTATTTCTGCTGGATGGTACTCAGCAGCTGCATTCACTGTGGTTCTTGTTCATACATGTTTTGTGAATACATGAAAGAAGGCGTCTAGAACTGCCTCAGAGAATAGCAAGAATGGTGGATAAATGTGTTCCAAGTGAGAAATTATTTTGATATTTTGAGGGGGATTTATGGCCATGTGTCATTACTGTACCAAGTTTTAACAATGTGAACAGTCGCCATTTATTTTGATCACTCTGCATTTGTTCCCTAGAAGGTGGAGGAAATCACCTTCTAAGCACACTTTGCCTAGCCTACTGCCAGGGGGCTCCCTCCCCAAGCCTGAGCCCTGGAGCTTCTTGGCAAAGGTGTGTGCTATATCCCCAGACCACACTGCCCTGTTTTTTGAGACAGAGTCCTGCTATTTGGCCAGAGGCAGGGCTCAAACTTGAGATCCTCCTGCCTCAGCCTTCTGGAGTGCTGGGATTACAGAGGTGGGTTGTCACTCCTGGCTTTACCTCATGTCTCACTTGGGTTTAGTGAGAGAGAGGTAAGGAAGAGATAGTCCTGCCGGCAGCGTAGTACTGAGACAGGCTCCAGTCACTTCCTGGGTCTTCCCTTTGCGGCTTCTCTCAGGAACGTGTAGGGAGAGGAAAAGCATGGATTAGGGGCAGGAGTCAGCAGCTGAAAGGCTGGGCAGCCTGGCAGAGTCTGAACTGGTTTGCTAGTGTCAGATCTCATATCAAAGGAGATCCAGCTCCAGATCAGAGTCCACGGGAAGTGGGAGTGGAGTAAACTCTCATGAAAAGAGAAACTGGATCCCAACTGTGGAGCTAGATAACCTGTCACAGCAGTCAGATTCATACGAACCGGTATTTCCTGAGCCTTGGTGAGTTTCTAGGGTGGAGTTGGCCCTGTACGCCCAGAGATGAACAAACTTGTCTCTGCTTCTGAGAAGGTCCCACTCTGAGAAAGGAAAGATAGGCAGAGCCGCAAATGACGCTGTGAATATCATAATGAGAGATTTGCTTTGTTGAGCTCCACTTATGGCAGGGGATGGCCAACTCTAACTGAGTCAATCAGGGGTAGAAGGAGAAATGGACATTGACTGATGGACAGTTTGTCACTTGGGAACAGCATGTGCAAAGACCCTAGGGCTTCAAACAGTTAGAATGCCTGGGGGAGAAATGTAAATAAACATATAATGTCTTTATCTTGAGATCTGAGTTCTCTTTAGGTCTGCTTACCACCCACTTCACCAACCTTTGTTCTAGCTTTACTTTGGATACACAGGAATCTACATTTCATCCCTAGGCACTCTATTTCAAGCCCCAGGGTCCTTGCATATGCTGTTCCCAATTGACAAACTGTCCATCAGCCAGTGTTCATTGCGATAAAGAGAATTCAGATGTCAAGATAAGGACATTATATGTTTATTCAACAATATTTACTGAGAAACTAATAAGTAAAAGGGATCAGCATGATGTTTTCTTTCTATTTTTTTTTTTTTTCTCTATTGGAATTTGAGCCTAGGACCTTCACACTGAGCTGTATCCACAGCATTTTTTGTTTTTTTTGAGATACGATCTCGCTTTGTAGCCCAGGTTAGTCCTGAACTCACTATGGAGCCCAGGCTGGCTTTGGACCCTTGGCAATCCTCCTGCCTCAGCCTCCTGAGTGCTGGGATTATAGGTGTGCACCACCACTCTGGGCTTATGTGATACTGGGGAATTGAACTCAGGTAATTAGCACTTGATTTAGTGCTTGCTAGGCAAGCGCTTTAACCGCTGAGCCATTACCCCAGCCCAGCACATTTTTATTTTTTGATTTTGAGATAGGTTCTCACTAAGTTGCCCAGGCTAGGCTCAAACTTCTGATCCTCCTGCCTCAGCCTCCCAGAGTGCTGAGATTATAGGCATGTGCCATGGAACCTAGCTCAGCATGATGTATCATGGGTTAAGATGCCCAGGGTCCCCAGGAGAGATCCTCGCGGGATCCCTGCGAGCCTCTGTCTGTGTTGGGTGGATGAAACCCCTTCGCTCAGGTTAACCAGGACAAAGCTTTTTCCAGGTCATCGCTGACTGTTGGGTGCCAGGGCTGTGCTGAGTGCTGAAGGAGACCCCCCGAGGAGGGCACAAGCTGCCAGTGACAGATACCAAACAGTTGGGCCCTTTGTTCACCACTTGAAAGATTAACCATGTGCATCAAAGGAGAATGTAGTAGGAGTCACCCGCCAGGCATTTGCTCTGAGCTACATCTCCAGCTCTCTCTCTTTTTTTTTTTTTAAATCTTTTGAGACAGGATCTCAGTAAGTTGCTAAATTTCCCAGATTGGACTCATACTTTGTGATCCTCCTGCCTCAGCCTCCCACACTGTCAAGACAGCAGGCCTCTGCCACTGGGTTCAGCTCACTTAGAGCTTTTAAAGTCCACTCAGCCAGTTGTGTGAGATCTTTGTTCAGCTCCCGTTTGTTACTGGGCATCCCTAAGAAACAGCCAGACCAGTGTTCACAGGCACCTTTTGTGTCCCTGTAGACAGTGTCGATTCAGAGCCAGGGTTGGTAATTTTCTCTCATAAAAGGAACCTCCAAACCCCTGAGTTTCTAAACCCTGCTGCTAGGGTCTGCTCCCAGGGATATGAGCTCAGGCACTGCGGTGCCTAGGGTCATCCCGGCAGGTCTCTGCTACCATAGGTGGGAAGAGGGGCGAGAAAGACTGGAGTTTGGGGTTTGGGCTGAATGGTGCTCCCATCAGTCAGTCCTTGAGAATTCTTTTGTTTTTCCTTTTGTTGTTGTTTTGAGACAAGAGTCTCACTCTGTAGTCCAGGCGGGTTGTGGGCTCACCATGTAGCCCAGGCTGGCCTCAAACTTATAACAACTGTCCTGCCTCAGCCTCTCAAGTGCTAGAACCATAGGCATGTACCACCACCAGCTGATGCGGGGCTACGGTATTAAAGTCAGAGCCTGTGCTTGCTAGCCAAGAACTCTAACCACTATGCTATTTCTTCAGCCCGTGGTTATTTTGAGATAGGGTCTCATGATGTAGTCCAGCATGGCTTTGATCTCATTTTGTAACCCATGATCCTCCTGCTTCAGTCCAAAGTGCTGAAATTACAGGTAAATGCCACCATGTCTGGCCAATTTCTGTTCTTAAAGGGAAAAGAGGGGAGGAAAGATCTTCTGGGTCTTATTTAGGGTGCCTTTCCTGGCAAGTACTTCAGGTTCTGTGAGGAGCTCAGAACCGTTGTGTGTGGACTACAGAGGGTGGATTTGGAAAAGACTGGATGAGTAGGTGTGGGGTCAACGTGTGTGATTCTTTGTTGTTTTTAGGCAAGAAAAGTTGGCATTCTTACAAGTTGGGAAACAGAGGCTGGGCACCATAGCTCAGTGGTTAAAGTGCTTGCCTAGCATGTGCAAAGCCCTGGGTTGGAATCTCCAGCACCACATAAAGATGATTTGCTGGGTGTGGTGGTGTATACCTGTAATCCCAGCACTTAGGAAGCTAAGGCAGGAAGATTGCTGTGAATTTGAGGTCAGTCTGGGCTCCATAGTGAATCTAGACTACAGATTAAGTGTCTCAAAAACAAACAAAAAACCAGTTAGGGGAACATGCAGAAGAGAGGGGTTAAAGACAGAGAGGCAGAGACAGAAAGGTCAGCAACATAGGACAGGAATAAGGAAAGAAACCTACCTAGGCATTTTCTCATTCCTGGACACCATACCAGATACCAGCAACTTAAAGGAGGAGAAGTTGATTTGGGGCCACAGTTTCAGAGGTGTCAGTCCCTATATGACCAGCAGGCTCCAAAGCAAAATATGACAATGACAAAAGGGCCCAAGTGGGAAGCAGGTGTTCATCCCATGGTGGCCAGAAAGCAGAGAGGGGAGGAGTCAGGGACAAAAATCCACCCTTCCAGGCACACCCCCAGTGACCTTCTCCAGCCAGTCCCTCCTCCAAAAAGCACATTCAGCCCCTGAACCTACCAATGGGCCCACCCAAGGGTGAATGTAGTGGCCCCATGGTCCAGTCACCTTCCAAGCACACAAGATTTTTGGAGGGACATTTTAGATCTAAACCATAACAACCCAAATGGTTGTAGGGGTTGGACCCACTGTCTGCTGGAAAAAGTTTTTGTAAGCTAAACCTTAAGTTATACTGATGCAAAAATAAGCTCTGGGGAAAAATTCTGAGAAAAAATGGCATGGGAACTGAGTTACATACCTACACTGAAATGTCCCTTAAAAAAAAAAAAACTATACTCATGAAAAGCAAAAGAAATAGACCCCAGAATCAACAAATGGATTATGTCAAATTTTAAAAATCTGCATGACAAAGGAAATTATCAACAGTGTAAAAAGAGAACTGAGAGAATGGGAAAAAATATTCACCACCAACACCTCAGGTAGGAGGCTTATAGCTAGAATAATATAGGGAACTGAAGAAAAATAAGCCTGTCAGAATCAAAGGTCTGATTAAGAAATGGGCAAGGGAAATGAAGAGGCAGTTCTCAGATGAAGAAGTTCACATGGTCAATAATACATGAAAAGATGTTCAACATCCTTAGCCGTTAGAGAAATGCAACTCACAACATCACTAAGATACCATCTGACTCCAGAGAGATCGGCGTATATCAATAACACAAACAGCGATCGGTGCTGGCAAGGCTGTGGGGAGAAAGGAACCCTCCTGCACTGCTGGTGGGAATGTAAACTGGTACAACCACAATGGAAAGCAGTATGGAGGTTTCTCAAAAGATTGGAAATAAACATCCTCTTTGATCCAGTGATACCTCTTCTGAGAATTTTCCCAAAAGAGTTAAAAACAACACATAACAGAGATACATGTATACCCACATTCACAGCAGCACAACTAGCAATAGCCAAAATGTGGAAGTCACCAAAATACCCATCAACAGACCCATGGATACACAAACTGTGGTATTTATACACAATGGAATACTATGCATCTGTAAAGACAGATAGGTGGGAAGCTTTTGTAGGTAAATGGAGGCATCTTGAGACCATCATGCTTAGTGAAGTGAGTCAGAGGCCGAAGGTTAAATATCGAATGGTTTTTCTAATATGAGAAACCAAGACCACAATTATTTCATGGAACTAACTGAGGGGAATAATAGGAACTGGAGGGGAAGGAGAGGGGTGGTAGAGTTGAAAAGGGCGAGGGGAAGGATTTGTAACTTTGCCATGATATGTATATGCACAAAATACTCAGTGTAAATATCATGTATTACATTTATACCTATCAATAAAATGGGAGAAAAAAACATATTTACTGAGTATAAAAAGTGCTTGTGGGACTTTGCATGGTGGTAAATGCCTGTCATCCCAGTACTCTGTTAGTCTGGTGAAGGATGATTACAAATTCAAGCCTACCTTGGGCAATTTAATAACTTAATGAGACCCAGTCTCAAAATAAAAAAAGGGATAGAATGTAGTGCTATGTGAAGGCCCTGGTTCAGTTCCCAGTGCTGAAGAAAACAAACTTAGACCCAGGCTTGGTGGTTCATATCTTTAACATCAGCGCTCTGGAGGATCACTGCAGGTTTGAGGCCAGCCTGGACTACATAATGAGTTCAAAACTAGCCTGACCTTGCCTCACCAGGCCTGGTGTTGCAGGCCTATAATCCCAGCACTCCAGGAGACTGCAGCAGGAGGATAACTAATCCGAGTCCAGCCGAGGCAACTTAGAACCCAGCCTGGACAATGTAACAAGATTCTGTCTCAAAAACTAAAGAGTTGGTCTGGAGATATAGCTCAGTGTGAAGGCCCTGGGATGGATTCCCAGTGCCATTTAAAAAACAAACAAAACCAAAGCAAAATATACTTATTTAGTGAAAAATTTAAAACACAACAATATATAAAAAAAAAATGAAACGTGCCATTCCAATTAAAGTGTTCAAGAACGCCCTGGAAGAACATGTGCAGATGATTGAATCCACACACCCCTGGGGCTGTGCAAGAGGAGAGTGTGGGAAACAAAGCCTAGCACTGGAGGAGAAAGTTGAATCCTTATATTGTATCTCCCTGGGCCCGCTGCTTCCTCTACTGATTCAGGGACTATGTCAAAGGTCTGGGAGCAGAGCAGCGCAGTAAGTGGTAATTCCCTCTCCTCCCTTCCCTTTTGTAAGGTCATTTGACAAATGAGGGTTGGTATTACAGAAAATGGAAGGAATGATGAACATTTATTGAAAGGCCAATGTGTTGCAGTAGTTGGCTTCCTCCAAGATGGCCTCCCAAGACCCCC
Source organism: Ctenodactylus gundi (assembly GCA_004027205.1). Taxonomy (NCBI): domain Eukaryota; kingdom Metazoa; phylum Chordata; class Mammalia; order Rodentia; family Ctenodactylidae; genus Ctenodactylus; species Ctenodactylus gundi. The sequence goes on along the minus strand of PVKB01002218.1, from coordinate 6,916 downwards.
ACTTTCTGCTTTTCACCCTTCTGGGGAGCACCTCCCACGTGGAAGAGGGCGACTACAGCAACCTCTGCCCTGCTCTCTCCCTTGGACTATCCCCTCTAGGGAAGGTGAAACTATGACAAGAGGAGTCCTAAAATGTATCACGGCAAGGCGCCTGCCCACAGCCACATGACTCACTCTGGTCTCTTGCCAGGCACTGCTTGACTAGCCACATGGAAGAAGATCCTCTAGCCCCAGAGGTGCCTTTGGATGAATACAGCCCGCACTGTCATCCTGGCAGCTAGAAGAAACCTGAGCCACAACCACCAAGCCAGGCCACCACTGGATTCCCAGCACCAGAGCCTCACCAATGATGTCTACTGTTATTTAAGCCAGGAATTCCCAAGCTCCCCCAAGCTACTTCATGGCCTGGTAGGAACCAGGCTGCACAGCAGGGGAGCAGCAGGCTGGCTTTTGAAGCTTCATCTGTATTTACCCTTGTCCCACATCCTGCCTGAGCTCTGCCTCTTCTTAGATCAGCCACATTAGTTTCTTCTAGGGCCTCAGAATCTACTATGAACTGTGCCTGCAAGGAATCTTGATTGTGTGCTCCTTATGAGAACCTGATGCAAGATGAGATGGAGCTGAGGTGGTGAGGCTGTCACCTCCCTGCATCCCTGAACCCTCCAGCCCCGTGGAAAAATTGTCTTCCCTGGCACTGGTCCCTGGTGCCAATAAGGTTGGGAACCCTTGATTTAAGCTACCAAATTTTAGATTGGTATGTTTTATAGTAATAAACAACTGGGACATACAGCCTCAGTCTGACAACAACTTTTCTGGGTATGTAATATTTTTCTGGGTTTCATTTTATTGTTTTTGTTAATAAATACTACATAATTCCCTGCAAAACCTTCTAGCAGAAGTAGATGATCTTTAACTGAGTTACTTTTTCATCAGTCAGAAAAATGCTTCCCAAGTCAGTTTTCTCCAAGTGCTTAGATACATGGTCATGAATGACCCCAGGGATGTGTCTGGCTCTCCATCATATGCCACTGAGATGACCTCCGGGCAACCCTTTGTTCAAGTCAGGGCCCTTGAATTCCCATGGCTCTAGAGCTGGCCGTGTGTGTAGCTGCTTTGTATCTGAGGTAGGTTATTGCGGTTTGGATCTGGAATGTCCCCTAAAAGTCTCATGTATTTGAATGTTACAGATTGTCTATGGAACCATGTGCTGTTGGGAGATTGGGGCCTAGTCTGGAGGGGTGGATTATAAGCATGTAAGTTGGATTATAGGCATGTAGGGAGTTTACCACACCTTCCACACTTGGATCCAGGAGGGGTTGATCACTGGGAAGAGACCCAGAAGGATATATAAGCTGCTTCCTGCCTTCCTTGGAGGATGAGTCTCAACTTGCCTGACTTGGCTTCCTGTCTGTGATGTCATGAGAAGCTGCCTCCACCTCTGCCTCTGCCATGTACTCCCATGGCTGCTGGTCGCCCCTGAAGGGACTGTGACCTTCTGAAACTGTGAGCTTGAATAAACCTTTCCTCCCCTTTGTGGATGTCAGGTATTGAGTCACAGCAATGGAAAAGTAATTAAGACATAAGTACTCTTTGAAATTCATTTTTAGGACAGCAAGCTTTCGTCTGTCAGAAGAAAGCAAGTCACAACAGCACACCTGTAAACCCCGCACCTAGGGAAACTGAAGCAAGAGTTTGAATCTAGCCTGGGCAACTTAGCAAGAAGCTGTCTCAAAACTAAAAACTAAGATTGGGAGATGTAGCCCGGTGTGAAGGCCCTGATTTCAGTTCCCAGTACTGTAGAAACAAAGCCCAGGAAGCAGAGAGTGAAACTAAGTGATCAGATGATTAGCGAGAGCACAAACACGGGGATGGGGCCCCAGTGGCCACATTCTTAGCTTCTTGGGCATAAAGTGAAGGCTACTCATGTGTGCCTGGAATCAGCGGGTCCAGGGCAGCACCCTGAAGTCCTGGGTGTGAGGATCCTCTGGAAATGGGAGGCCTAACGATGAACCAAAAATAGATTTGGCTTCGAGTTATTGTTTCAAACGGGCCAGGCATTTGTGCTGTGACATTCATGAAGTATATTTGCAAGGTTGTCCCTGTTCTTTACAAAGGAGGAATCTGAGTCATTATGTGTTTGAGTCACTTGCTGAAGGTCACAGACTGGAAGAGTACGTATATAAGTACAACCTGATATGACAGATACAGCCTGGTTCCTGATGGGCTTAGACAGCAGCTGAACCAATGTGTGATTTGTGAGCTGAATCTCCATGAAAGAGTAGGAAGGAGACTGCTGGGGACAGAGGAAAGGCAGCCCTGATTGGGGAGGTGGCAAAATATGCAAAGGCCAGGAGGTGGGAACCTCCCTGGCTCATCTGTCAGACAAGGGCTGGTGGGAGGCAGGGAGAGGGGAAAAGGGCCAGGACCTATGTCAGATAGAAGAGCCTGATGGTTGGACACGAGATCTACACCCTGGCCTGGTCCAGAGGTTGTGTCACTCCCTGAGGAAAGAGGAGGTCTGGTGCTCATTCAGCTGTCCCAATATTCAGGGTCCACAAGGCTCATTTGTACAGCAGTGGAAGGTAGCACCTGTACTCTCTCTTGGGGTTTTACTTCAGCAACTGCGGAGGGGGCTTCTGTGTGAGAAAGCTGGATGAGTTGGGGGGCAGAGGACCCTGGGTGGGGCCCAAGAAGGAACCAGAGGCATGGCCAGTGCCAGGCAAGAGGCAGAGGTGAGGAAGGAGTGTGAGGGACAGGGCAGGGCGGAGAACTGGGCTCTCATGCCTGCAGCCTGCAGCTTCCTCCTCCTCCCCTTCCTGCTCAGCCTCAGGCCTCACCAGTGGGCTGGAAAAGGGGAAACTCTTGAGTGTAAAGGCTAGCAGGTGGAAGGATCAGCCTGGGATTCCTGTGTCACTCACAGTGGCAGGACTCATGGCCAGGACTGGCGGGGCCCTCAGAGCCTTGGGGAGCTTGGTGCTGCTGGTAAGTCCTCCCCCCCCCCCCCCCCACAGGGAAGAGCCAGATGCCACGGGAGGACAGGCTAGGGTCCAGAATCTATGTTCTGGGGATGAGGTCCCTAGACTCAGGCCCTGAGAAAGTATGAAGGGCTTCTACTGTGGGAGAAATTGTAACAGCTTAGTGCAGCGACAATGTGAGAGGAAAGAACCCTGAAGATTCATGGGCTCAGGGGAACGTGGTCAGACCCCTCCTCCCTTGGCTCTCTTGCCTTAGGTCTGGGTCCCGCCCTCATCCCTCAGACCCAGGGGTCCAGACCCCAGTCCTCCTTCCTCAGACCTAGGAATCCTGGCCTAGCCCTCCTCTCTCAGACCCAGGGGGCCAGGGGCCGTCTTCTGTCTCAGACCCAAGAGTTCAGGCCCTAGCTGTCTTCCCTCAGACCCAAGGATCCAGACTCTGGCCCTCTTCTCTCAAATCATGGGTCAAGGCTCCAGCCTTCTTCCCTCGGACCCAGAGGTCCAGGCCACACATTTCTCCTTTAGACCCAGCAGTCTAGGCCCCAGCCCTCTTTCCTTAGACCCAGGGATCCAGGTCCAGTCCTCCTCCCTCAGATGTAGCGTCTAGGCCCCAACCCACCTTCCTCATACTTGGGGTCCAGGTCCCAGGCCTTTTCCCTCAGACCCAGGAGTCCAGCCCCAGCTGTCCTCCCTCAGACCCAGGGTTCGAGACTTTGGACCTCCTTCCTCAGATCCAGGGGTCCAGGCCCCAGCCTTCTTCCCTCAGATCCAGGGGTCAGGTCCAGTCCTTCTCCATCAGGTACTGGGTCCAGGCCTCAGCCCTCCTCCCTCAGAACTGGGTGTTCCAGGCCCCAAGTTTGCTCCCTCAACCCTTGGAATCCAGGTACTACCCTTTCCCTTAGACTTGGGGATCCGGGTCCCAGCCCTCTTCTATCAAACTGTGGTATATAGGCTCCAGCTGAAGTTTCATTTTCATGTCTGAGTTTTTGGTTGTCTGCCCCCAGTATTTCAAGGCTGTGCTTTTCAGAAAGCGAAACCGTTGCTTATATCTTTTGGCCTTATCATTGGAGCCAGCCTCAGCTCCTGTGTCCCTGGAACCGCACCCCTACCATACTTGACCTTGCCCTCTGCCCAGGGGAACAGGGAGGTTGGGATGACCTTAATCACAGCTCAGCCTTTCGTTCCTCTCCTTAGGGAAGGGTCTTTTGGGAGGGACAGGAGTGTCAAGGAGAGCACTACCTGTCCCTCACTCTCTCAGCTGGTTCCAGATGAGGCTCAGTGTCTAATTCTTTCCTGGCTCTCTCCAGGGTCTGTGCAGCTGGACAAGGGCTAGCACAGCTGGTGAGTAATCCCATCTGAACTTGCAAGCCCCATCTAGAAGATGGACCTCAGCTCCCATGATCCTCTCGGAGTCTCCAGGACAACTCTGGGGTCCATATGCAGGGACAGGAGAAGAGCTGCTTCTCACTGTCGTACAAGAGGTCAGAGTGACAGAAGCAGGGTGGTGACAGGCACTTGCCAGCAAAGAATCATCTTCCTGATCCTCAGTCTATGTTCCCAGCAGATCTTCATGGCTGACTAGCAAAACAGGCCTCAGCTCCATGTTAGATCTACTGAGGCAGAATCTGCAGCGCTAAGATCTCCCAGGGTTGTTACATATGTTAGTTTTGAGAAGTCCTGGTTAGATCATAGCACATCTTTCCCTTTGGTCTCTGGAGGCCAGCTGTCCACTGAATCAAGGGTCTGTGATGGCCAAGAGGCCAATGACTGCCTATGCTTTGGTCTGTTCTGCTGCTCACATTGGATCCTTCATGGTCACTTTTTAGGCCTTAACACGGTGAAGAACCTGACAGTGGCTGCTCAGAACAGCAGCTCCATCAGCCTGTGCTGGGAGGTCCCTGAGGGCTCAGACTCACCACGCTTCACCTACTGGGTCCAGTGGGTTGGAAATGGTGACACAAATAAGACCCAAAATACAACAGTCACCAGTATCACTGTGCTTGGACTACATTCTGCGTCCTACTACATGTTTTCTGTGTGGGCAGAGAAGGATGGAGTACTTGGCTCCAAGGAGACTCTCCAGGTGTCCACAGGTGAGAAGTTTCCACACTCTTCCTTTCGTTCCCTTGGTTTTTCATGAAGAATGGGGTCAGGGATGCCTGGAAAACTGCAAGAGAAGGTGGCATGACTTGAGTCTCCTTAGTGGATGCATACATCCATACATCCTTTTCTTTTTTTCCCCATTGTACTGATATGTATGGAAGCAATACAGAATGTTTACATAGATCTTGAGTACTTTGTACATATACATATCGTGGAAAAATTACAAAGCCTTCCCCTCTCCCTTTTTGACCCTCCCATCCCTCCCCATCCTCTCCAATTCCCATTATTCCCCTCAATCAGTTCCATGAAATAATTATCTTGGTTTCTCATATTAGATAAACTATTTGATATTTAACCTTCTGCTTCTGACTCACTTCACTGAGCTTGATGGTTTCAATTTACATCCAAAAACCTACAAAAACCTCCCACCTATCTGTCTTTATAGATGAGTAGCATTCCATTGTGTATAAATACCACAGTTTGTGTATCCATTGGTCTGTTGATGGGGATTTTGGTGTCTTCCACATTTTAGCTATTGTTAGTTGTGCTGCTGTAAACATGGGTGTACATGTTTGTTGTTTTTAACTCTTTAGGGACACATTCTTTTCTTAGTGGACAGACATTGCATGCGGGAGAGACTCACATTTCTAAGGTCATCTTGATTCAGGAGATAAGAAAAAGTACTCTGTCCCTCCTGCACCTGAGCAGGGACTGGGTGATTTTTTAGGCTATAATACTTGAGGGAGGAAGAGGGTCTCTTCCACCATCCACAGGTGTGTAGAAGCTAAATCATGTTCTCTGAGTTCTGAGAGAGTAGGTAGTCCGAAGTAAGGACACTCTCACTCTCTGACTCTTTCGTTACTACCTTGTCACAATTGTGGGAACCAAACCCTCAGCTCCAACAATCTTGACATGAATAGTTACCTTGCCAAGATGTTTTGTTATTTCGTTTGGTGATCACTAGTCAGTTGTGGCTTTTACTTATTTTGAGGGGGAGAGAGAGTCATGCTGAGTCTACCGTATTGTTCACTCTGGTCTCAAATACTGCCCCTGCCTCAGTGTCCTAATATGTGACTAATATAGGCACCTAAACGGCTACCTCAGGCTTTTTGTAGTTCTAATCACTAAATGTACAAATCAGTTCCACGTTTTATGTGTCAAGGAGACCTGGTGAATACATTAGACCCCACTCTGTCCTCCTCTGGGCCAGTGTCAACCGTTAGGAGAGCATGGCCACCGTCACAGACGGTCACAGATGGAATGTGCTGGTCTGCATCATTGCTACGCAGGGTATGGTCCGTGTGAGGGGGTTCCCAGCAGATCCTCAGAGCCGACTGGTCAATCAGGCCTCAGCTCCGTTAGAGATCTGTGGGGCAGAATCTGCAGGACTAGGATCTCCCAGCAATGTTAAACAAGTTAATTTTGAGAAGTCTTGTTTAGATCATAACCCATCTTCCCTTTAAGTCTCTGGAGACCAGTGCAGAGAGAAAACAGGGGTCTGTGATGACCAGGAGGCCACTGACTGCCTGGGCTTTGGCCTGTTCTGCTGCTCACATTGGATCCTTCGTGGTCACTTTTCAGCCCCCAACCCGGTGAGGAACCTGACAGTGGCGGCTCGGAACAGCAGCTCCGTCAGCCTGCACTGGGAGGTCCCCGAGGACTCAGGCTCACAAAACCTCACCTACTGGGTCCAGTGGCTTGGAGGTGGTGACACGAACAAGACCCGAAATACAACAGACACCAGAGTCACGGTGGATGGACTACAACCTGGTTCTTCATATGAATTTTCTGTGTGGGTGGAAACAAGTGGAATTGGTGGCCTCAGAGAGAATCTCAGTGCT